>JAODAC010000012.1:1484200-1524090 GCA_027575185.1 Mimaenictus wilsoni | reverse complement strand
GAAATATAAAATTGAATTGAATAGAGCTTATGACAAAATTACAATGTCTTCTGAACCTCAACCAGCAAACCAGATAGAGGCCTATAGGAGAGATTTATATTATGGCTGAGTCAAAAATGAAACCATCACTTCTGCACAGGTCCGATAACAACTTACCAAATGCACTAACCTCGGACAAATCTACTATTACTAATTCAATCCAAAAACTCACATCCAAGATATTTTTAAAACATTGCCTGAATAGTTCAAGGCAATGGCAGTCAGAACGATAGCAATAGGAGACTTTAACTGCAGAATAAATGTCGACAATCTCGAAGGCACTGAGCTACTCCAGACAATTAGACACCTCGGTTCCGAACTTACCTCAAAAGGTAAAGGTCGTTGTACGTACCTAACACATAACGGCAGAAGTAATATACAGCTGGCTTTCATCAATAAAGTGTCAGAAAAGAAGTTATAAATGGTTAAATATTACATAACCCCATACGGAAGCATCAAAGAGTGGAAACACTCATTAGAATCAAGAACAACAAAATAATCAAAGAAGGGTATAACACCACAATATAACACACTCCTTGCTCCAGTATAACTTAAAAGAAAAGAATACTGATATCTTCAGTGATGAGAACACTTCTTTGGGCCATGGTTGGTGAAACTCATCTGTCATACTGACAAAAAGACGAATTGAAAGAGGACCTTCTTGGACACTAGTATGCGAGTTAATTAATCATAAGTCCAAATTAATCAATGCAGTTACCTGCAGTGCTTTAAGTATAGCAAAATGCAATTTCGAGTGAGATCGATCGCAAAACAGTCAGTGAAAGCTTTCTTCGCGTGTTTACGTCTTGAAATCTTTTACATCGTTTAGTGCATTAACTAAACATGTGCGTTCTTATGCCATTAATATTATAAAAATATAATTTTAGAAATATCTTGAAATTATCAAGGTACATGCTAGCGCAATGACGCTTGATTTGCGAGCAAACGACACAAGTGAAGAGGGCGGTGAGGCACTGGTTCTATGTGGTGATTGTGATGACAACTGTTGACACTGGTTGTAAGACAGTGGAGTAGAGATCGAGGCTCGTAGCAAAAAATACGGAGGTTTTTAGGCACACTAGTGTAAATAGAGTAACTCTGAGCAGCGTCGGTGATACTACTTACTTTATTGTTTTTTTCAGCAAGTATGTGGGAATATAACCTAAGGTCAATGTCGCTTAATACTTGATATAACCTCTTCTTAGAGTTGTCTGTGCTGATTTGTGTAGGCGCCCTTCAACGGGCGAGGGCGAGAAGGTTCTCTTTCGTTCCAGGTGGTAATTCCTCCTCCATGTCGGAGATAGTCGTGATAAGTTTCAGAGCTGCTTCTTTCGCTGAGGTTATGGGATCTGATATACTTAGTCTTTTCCGTAGCTTGGCATTGTTGGTGGTTGTAATGTTCTCCTGTGGCGAGTAACATCGCCCTTCTTAGTGTACCACTGAAGTTCGATGGTGTAGTAATGTAATCAGCAGACCAAATTCCTTGACCATAGGAGAGTTGTTTCAAAATTATCGTTTTAATAATGTTGGCCTTGTTTTCAATGCTCAGATTGCCGCGGGCATTTAACACGTTATATAATTTCCTTGTAGTTTTCTTAGCTACCTGGGCTCTCTCGCTAATGTGCTGTTCAAATTTGATACCACGTTTTCTACACTTTTGAATGTGTAGACCAAGATATTTGGCCTTTAATCTTATTTGGATGTATCTGCCAACTTTATTGAAGAAACTTACAGCTATTTATACAAAAAGTACAAAGAAGCGGGGATTATTGACATGAGAGAAAATGATAGGAATAAATGAGGGTAAGTCAGAGATGGGTAGGAATCGTGAGCTCAGAAGCGAGGAATTTTGGTGATGGCTGCGGGAGTGTTATGCGGGGTAGGTAGCTGGGCCCGCGCAGGCGAGCGGCGACAGCGCACATGCTGTGCAAGGTGAGGGATTTTGGGTACAAGGTATGGAAAAGATGTGCAGCTGTGGATTTGCTGTTTGGACGTGATTCAAGAATGGATAGACGAGGAGCGGTACTTTGCGGAGTGCAATAAAAGGGTGAAGGAATGGTCAAGATATTATGGGGTCGAATTCTAGGAAAGTTGATGGTGAGAACTATGACGAAGGAAGGAATGTTAGTACACTATATTACTGATGTTTAATGTTGTTAAATAGTACATGTGAAAAGAACAGTCTCCGATCACCTAAACTGCTAAACTGTTGAATTGAATTTTAGTTTCTTTCACCTTTTTTTTTCAAATTTCTTAACACCAATGAATTTGTATTTCAATTTGCTACAAATGTTTATACTAGCCGATTTCATTCTTGTGTCTGCTATTTGGCTAATTTGTTTATGACCGATCTGGTAAAGTATCTTATTTATCTCTATTGAGATTCGGAAGGTAGATATTTGGAAAACACCATGGATGACAATACTTTCTGGTTGAGTTGGGTCTGGCTAAAACTTAAATGTTTTTATCATAAATAAATAAGTTGAATCATGCCATTTTCAGCCTGAAATATATACTGATTTTATTTCATTGATTTATAAAAAATCTGGAGCAAAAGAACTCCTCGAAAATTTCGTGCGATCTCTCATTACAAGTGCGAAAGGTTTGTAGCGCAAAAAGGTCGTTTTTGGCCAATGTGCGACTCGTTGACTCTGTGCAGACATCGTTTATCTCGTTTATATTAATTTATAACCAAGTATGTTTTCCGTACGAATAATTTTAACGTTTTGAAAGTAATTTTAATGATTTCTTAGGGGATTTTTAAATCAATATAAAATTCGATGACGAAGTATTATTGCAATCGTCACCTCAAGATGTCATGTCATGTATGGCATATTATCACGTCCGATTGTTTACAAATTCCATATCTAAATTCGTAATAAAATCGCGCAATTTTAACGCCTGTAACTTTTTCTTCTTATGGAATTCCGTTTGGTGTAATTATGTCGCTTGCTCTAGATGTGCCCGGGCCTTAATACTTTTGAGGCATGTCTGGAACATCAACCTAAAATATATTTTTGCAGACTATCCCTTAAATTTGTATCATATAAATTACTGATCTTCATGTTCCGTCATAACAAATGAACGTATCAATATTTTCGCCTTCAAAATTTGTGCTTTTATAGTTTTTTTATATAGTTGGCGTTTGAACACATATTTTCGGGCGAATCGTTACTTTTTTCATAGTTTAATTAATTACATACTTTTTTTAGTATATACATAAAATATATAATATATAATATGTCAATATTCACCCCCCCCCCACCCGGAACTACCTGTTGTGGCATATCAGATGGTCAGTTTGCGGTGCCTTAGATTGTGTAACCCGTTGTTTCTATTGTTAATTTCTCCTTGGTCTTCTCAATTAATACATCTTTTATATAAGAAATGACGACGTTCCATTGTATTTCCTGTTATCTCATGAGCGGTATGATATCGTCCACAAGTAACGTTCTCTTTAGCACTTTTTCGGCTGACTGCTTCTTAGATTTCCACCTCCTGCACGAGAAGAAGGTGTGTTCAACAGTATCGGTTTCTCTGCAATAGAATGCGGTATAGATACTACCCGAAACACCCATGACCCGAGAGGAATTGAGATATCCAGTAGTTGGTTTCCCCATGTTTTCGGCCGATCCAGATCTCTATACGAGGAATAAGCTTCCTTGTCCATTTGCCACTAGTGCTCTCATCCCATTAGGTTTGCCAGTTTTCTACGTAGCGGTTTGTCTCCGATTTGCGCTTCATCACCCAAGCCTGCCGAGCCTCTGTAACTTGTAGATCAGCAGGTGCTATTCCGCGAATATCGAGGGCCGCAGCCGTCGAGACTGTGCTGTATAGGTGGGCCACAGCAATAGCAACCCTCCTCTGTATGGCGAATAAAGATTCTTTTTGCCGCCTCTGACTCATTGCTTCATGCCACACAGGTGCGGCATACATGATTGTTGAGTTAACAACGCTTGCAATCAGTCGTCTTCTGCTTGAGCGCGGACTATGAGATTTCGGATTTGGGATTTAGGATTTGGGAATTACATACTATTAAATAGCTCTTCCATTTCATTCATTAGAAGTGAAAATTACTGAAGTATTTTACAAGTCTCAATTGACTTATTTGAAGTGCTACTTGACATTTTGAGACACTGAATTTTAGAAGTATAATTATTTTGTTTCCTTTTTTAATTCTATTGAAATTCGGATAATTGGGACACAGCTTAATCGGCACGACATATGTTCATATAAATCTCAATTTTTCATCCGAATGAGTAAATTGCATAATGTGCTTACTTGAAAGCGAATTATCATGTAGGTAAATTGCTAGTTGACATTTAAATTAATTAAATATTAAATGGCGTACTTCTATGCACTAAAATAAATATGTTTACTACATTATTCAATGAGGTTGTATTTAGTAATTATTATAACTGTCTATCCATTCTATCCATTATAACTATCTCACCATTCCGCCTTGGTATTTACGATGGTGATGTTTACAAATTACAAATAAAAGTCAATTAAAGTTAAAATAATACTTATATGTATTCAGAAGTTGATGGAGGTGGCGTAAATTTCTACATGTCGTGAGCGTTTCTATTTAATTTACTTAGTAGTTAGTAGTAATTTTTAAGTTCATTATTTCTATGTTTTAATTGCTTTGTAATTCCCTACTGTCTACAATAATGGTGTCAACGGTGAGCCTGTGGTACCCATAAACACTATAATTTCAAAAAAATTAATTTCTAAACTTGGTGACATCTGTTATTTAATCATACAACTGAAACTGTAAAGCATGAAATTTAATTATATAACTTTCTTATGAAAGAAAGTGATATTCCTCAACCTATATTTTACTGAAAATTCAGTCTAATACTAAAACAAGCTAAAATGCTATTAAAAACCGCAAAACCTATGAATCTGATCATGTTTTCAGAATATAGTGGACTTACAGGTAACTGCAATTAAATACATGACTTTAGTTCAATAAGTCATACATAGATGTCGCACAATACACTAAAATAGATAGAAATTAAAATGTTCATGCTAAATATTCGTTGTTCAAGTATCCCTCATTGGATATCCCTCAAGGATGGTCCGCGCTCAAGCAAAAGACGCCTGATTGCAATCGGGAATTTATTAACGAAGCTAAATATGTATTATGCAACCTTTTGTACTGTTTACTTCGAAACTAAAAAACGAATAGTTAAGTTTACAACGCTTGCTAAGCTATAAACAAGTTATAATCTCAAAAGAATTGTAATTTTCTCTTGGATTATGAAAATATAACTATTTGACTATGATATTTTATATTTTCTAAATTTATTAATTATTTCCAAATTTATTAATAATTGTAGTCTCTGGATCAGTTCTAAGTATGTATAAGCTATACAACTATATATTGATAAATAGCTATATCTTATTTGAAGATAAAATATTTAAAATAAATTAAATTTAAAATATTGAAAAAATGCTAACAAGATAGATAGCTTGTAAGATAGATGCTTGTAGACATATTTTCAGCAAATCTTAAACTCTCTGAGTTGTTGTGATAATCCACCATTAGATGTCGCGATCTCATACAATCTCTCGTGAAAAGGGATTTGCACGAGCACACCAACTGCCCCTACTTAGAAGGAAATGATAGTACTCCCTGTAATTTAATAATATACTGTATTTCTTTCTCAACAGAGGGCAGACTACTTATGGCAAAAACGTTCTGCTTAACACACAGAAAGTAATGAATTAATTAACCACCTAAAAGCCTAAATTTACGACCTAAACAGAATGTGTGACAACTTTAATTAAACAGCGTACGTAATAATTGAATATTTAATAAAATTAATCACCGCAACAAATCTAATATGAATCAACCGTTCGTTGACGGGATAATTTCTTAATACAATTTAATAGAGACAGAACATAAAATGGCCTAAATTAATTATCCACAAAATATCATCCGACTATAAAGATTTAAACCGGGAAAATGAAATTACAAAATTGGGATTTACAAGATTTTTTATTAGTATATTTATAATTTGAGTAGTTATTGACAGTAGATATTGTTTTAGTTTTAGTATTGTTGACATGAAATATGTTTCCCATATATTCAGATATATTCAGCGGAATTTACACTGGCTTACCGAATATGAAACCAAGATGGACCAGATGCTGCGAAATTATTCACCTGCTTCATACTTACACGCGAAAGATTTTACGATTGCATGTAGGAAAACAACTGATCCAATAAGACTACGGTAGGTGCCAAGTTTTGCGGTTGCTGTGTTTTTTGCACTACCAGATGAAAATTTAAAAATATACCGACAGACTTTTGCACTTTCATCCCATTTGCAGATATAAAGTGGTGCGCGCTGGGTTAAAGTGCACGGACGGCGTGCACCGAAACAAGATGAATTAAAATTCTGGCACTTTTCATGTGATTCTAATGGAAAGAAAATGTCGCCTTTCCTTTTAGGGCGACCAAGCGCGTTGACGCCAATGGGGGGTTGTCCAGTGTTGGTTGGCTGCTTCAAAAAGTCAGCCTCTAATGTGATTGCGGTTGTCTGAACATTCGTCCAAAAGCTTTAATTAGGTTATTACTTTTTAATGATCGTCAGTGTTTTTTTTTTGTCAGGTATGTGATATCATTCGAACTACAGCACGACACCAATCCAAGCTTTCCTGAACCTTTGAAGTATTTAGGAATTCCGAACACCTTGTGTTATCCTCTGCGAATGTCTGAGGGCAAGTTTTAATCTAATACAAAATGCAGCTGGCGAGCTGTTTACGATTTTATTTCCTACGTTATTCATCCTCGCGTTGTTTTACATTGCGTAATAAATATTTCAACGGGTTGTGGGTGCACCTTGTAATTGTGTAATGCTTTACTGTAAACCTGCATCTATTATTTGTATGTACTGTCCTAACAATACAATAGAATAAGGTTTTTGTACCGTGAAATACGTGAATTTGCTAAGTGTGTTGCAGGAGTGAAAGACGAAGTTGCTTTCAACATTTGTGTCGCATTGATGTTATGGCTTAAGGGTGTAATAACGTCAATTACAGTTACCATTTTCTCTTTGACTGTGCAGTGTTTCAGTCGCTTTGGCAATGACAACGTCGAGTTTTACTGGTTTTGTTTTAACCTGGCGGTAATGGTCGCAGGAGCAAGAGAGTAACGGAAAAGAATTACGACAACTAATAACAAACAAAGACGGGAGAATACTGAAAACTGAAGCGTAACAAAACGAGCATCGTTCGCACAAATGGTATTATCTCCTGGGCTAAACGTAATCATATTAATACGAGGCGTATAATCTCGTTGCACATCTTCTATTCCTCCGAAATGTGGAACGCAGGCAATTTTCGGATGGTAGTGGCGCCGGGCGACTCATCTTCTTCACACTTGGCAATTCCGTTCGCACGTCACGGTTCGCACGTCCATACGTGCGATCACCTTCCGATGCACATCACATCTACGGCTCCGGCTACATGTCGACTCAAATTGTAGTCCATATACCTGCTTCCTTCCATACACTCCGGGCGTAAATTCAGCGCCGAGGGTGTTCCGCCAGCACGAGCACACGACCTCGTCTCCGGCGTGGGGGGCAGGGCCACTGAGACTTCTTCACCGTATCTACCGACCCCTCAGCACATGCCGTGAAAAAAAAACGGAGATACACAGTTGATGCGGTGAAACAACAAAATGCGACATCCGACGTATCGCGCACGATGTAGATGGATTGATAGATATATTCGGCGCGGGAAAAACGACTGCGTATTGATTACGCCATTCGCGCACGAGAGTGGATTTTTCCCGTACCGTTGCGATGCGACAACGCGGTCGGAAAAGCACTCAATCCGTCCCTCCAGGAGACGAATCCGCAAAAAGGGTGAGATAATGGCTGATCAGGACGCAACATCGGTTACAAATTACACAAGATAGTGTCACTAGGTGCTACGACCTAAAAGCAAGTTATAACACCACCGAGAATAGCTCCTTTTTTATGTTTAGACCACTTTAGAGTAAATGCGCTAATTTTACCTAGCCCTTAATAAGATCCTACGCGAACTGTAAAGCATTACGACAAAATGAGGAACTAAGGCGTGAAATTCGATTTTGTTCTAAAATATTTCATAATCTAAATATCATAGAATTACTCTTAAATGGATCGATTCCTCATTAGATATAGTTTAATTTGATATACAAAACTACTCTTAAAGTTTGGGTAATTATTGAAAAATATATCGAGCAATAAATGTGTGTTCAAAAAACATCGACTTTTAGACAATCAATTTTTTCATATTTCCCTTATCTTCAGAATTATAAATCATGCATCAATCGAGTCTACGTGAAAATTTCTTCAGACCACACGAAAAGTTTTCCATTTTATTACTTAGGACCGTTATTATAACTTATGAAAGTTTTGTCTAATAACGACGACAATTTCAATGACAGAAAACTGACTTGAAAATGCTTCTTCTAAATATTTCATTTTTATTTATATTTCCCCACCTCCAATATATACAAATCATATACGATTCGATTTGGAAGGTAGGTTTCCACTATCCCTTGCTAGAGTTTCTTAATTGCATGTTCAGAAATCAAGTTATGAAACGTTGAAATTTAGTTAATAACATTAACATCGCATCACCGATCTTAAAACATGACATTACATAAACAATCCACGTTTATTCCCAATTCCTTTATTTCTATAAATATAAATCATGAACCAATAAAATCAGCATGAAAATTTTTCCAACTCCAGGGACATTGTTTCATTTGATTACTTAACGGCGACCATTTCAGAGACTGAAAAATGACTTGAAATTACTTCTTCAAAAATCCTTCATTTATTTATATTTGCCTTCTTCCAATATATACGGATCAAATACCGTTCTACTCGGAATGACATTTTCCACTAATTCCAGCAATAGTTTCTTGATTGCATGTTTAGAAATCAAGTTATCTATCGTAGAAATTGAGTTAATAACATAATAAATTCGCAGGTCTCAAAAAATGGCTTATCATAAACATTCCACGTTTATTCACATTTCTCTTATTTCTAAAATTATGAATCATACAACAATCGATTCAGAGTGAAAATTTCTTTAGGGTATATTAGGGTACAGTTTTTCATTTGATTTCATAGAACCTTGTTAGAATTCTTGAAAGTTGAATTCTATAACAGTGACATTTTCGCTGTTAGAAATATGACCTAATATGACTTGTCACAATGATCGTAATTTTATTTATATTTGCCAGATTTCTATGTATACAAATCATATGTTAGTCGATTCAGAAATAAATTTGACACTAACAATAATAATAATAATATATTTTCCGATTAATTTCCTAGAGGAATTGTTAGAAATTGTTAAAACTGAGTCCATTTATGAAGACAAAATATACATACAAAAGATATATAATGTACAAAATATACATATAGGTAGAAATAAAATAATTTGATTTAACAATTATAATAATAATGTGCCTTGTTTGTGAATGTTTTGTGTCAGCAGGCGCTAGAATAAGTGTATTAGTGCTTCTAAATCCGTCAGAATATGTCATCATAAATGGACTCAAATTTAACAACCTATAACATAACACCTATAACATTTGCTCTATACAAGTAATCTGAGAAGATAGTATGACAGATAGTGGCAAATTTAATTGAGAATCGATAAATATATGATTCTTATACATAGATATGTGTCAAATATAAATAAATGTACGATATTTATGAGAAGTCATATCAAGAAATTCATCAGCGAAAATATCGGCGATATTAGGATCAAATTTTAAGAGTTATAAAAGTGGTTCCTAGTGATCTATTAAAAAACTGTACCAAGCCGATTAAAGAAATTTTCATACTGAATCGACTGATGTATGAATCATACTTTCTGAAATAAGGGAAATGTGACTAAAAGTGGAATGTTTATGACAAGTCATTTTTTGAGATCGGTGATGTTATGTTTTTTAACTCAAATTCAACGATGTATAACTTGATTTCTAAACATGCTATTGGGAAAATATTACACGAGAACTATCTCGTGTATCTCGTGCACATTTTATTCCGAGTCGAACGAGATATGATTTGTATATATTGTAGGAAGGTAAATATAAATAAAAGTGAAATATTTAAAAGAAATAATATTAAATCACTGAAATCCACGCTGTTATTACACACAAATTTCATGAATTCTAATGAAGGTTCTAATTGTAGTTGAATCGATTTGTGTATGATTTATATTCATAGGGCTGCGGAAAATATGAAAAAATGGGATTTTTACTTTTGTTCATTGAAACTCGACAATGATGGTAAATCAGTTTTTATAACAATAATATTGAAATTAATGAATTTTAATAACCTGGCGAAATGTTCTGATAAACAAATTATATTTGCAATACAATATGATGAATTTGGAAATGATCAATTCCAAGAATATTGGAATTGGAGCATGCGTATGTTATATTTAAACCAGTTTGTCAATATTTTATTAATAAATTGACAGTATTATTCCGAATTGGTGCCACTTTGATGTTCCAGTTTGGCCCATGCATTGCTACATGGGTATAAATATGTCTAGTATATGCATATATGCGGTCAAATATCACATGTCCATTTTGACATATGCATAAATTAAATTGAAAGTCGATATATTCCATTACAATATTTATTTTGAAAGGCCCACTTCCTGCACCAAATCACAGCCTATTGATATCAATACATTTCGAGTATCTGCTCTTGCATTCTAGTGAAATATAGACTAAAAAAGCAGTGATCGGGTGTGATCATGTGAACCTCACATTTGCGGATTTGCACGCTTTCGCTTCTCGGCGCGTCCTCTTTGGCTCGTTTTTCGCGCTGAAAGTAGCATGTTTTTCCCCGCCAGTCAGTTGGCATTTGGTGGTGGCGGGTGCTCACCGCCGATCACATCGAAAGCTTCGTGGGAATTACACACGTCTATAGTATATTCTATGCGTATAATAACATATTTGTATTCCAGCACAAACACGAGTGCAAACCAAGCGACAGAGGGTTAGAGACTGTATATCCGTGTTTAATGCGCTCGCTTGTATATCGCTGACATTTTGATTTTCCGCGCAAATTGGTGCAGCGTAGCATAATTTTCAGCGCGCGTACATTCTCGCCTGATATCTACGGCGAGACGCTCTGGCGTCGGGCTGGTATACGTCTATACTCGCATGCATCCTGTACGAATTAGTTAAGCTGAGTTATGACTATGTCGCGGTCCTTTTAATTAGTTTGTTTGAGTCCTGCGGATTGTTGTTGATGGGGAAATTTTCCTATGTTACTAACTATGAATAGTAGGGATTCAGGATTTTCACGTTGCAAGGTTCATTTTCTTGATATATGCTATGAAGATACATGAAAACCTGCCGCAAATGTCTGGTTCGTTGGTAGAGTTTATTGTTAGTTAACATCATACTGAATGATCTGAGTCATTGCAGCCTGTAACAACACCAGATGCATTCGATTGTAATTCCCGTAAAAATATGATAGGAATGTTGTGGATCGGAGTCCGGATGAAATATATCTATTATTTCTAGGTTTCGCAAGAAACGCAACCACCTGACTACCTTAACGAGGGAGTTAATGCGGGTGTCGAAACTCTAATCCAACCAAAGTCTACCAAGTTATGCTCAAGACTAAATATATTTTCATAAACCGAATACACATTTACAAAAATTCCTACTCCATACAATTTTACACATGGGGTTGGGGAAACGAACTACTACTCGTGTGCATCTGTCATCGATGCATTAACTTGAAGAGTTTCACCTAGATACAAAAAATCGATGCAGGAGATAACTAACTTGAATACATTTTCTTAAAAATAACTCTATAATAAATAGTACCTCGATGCCATACGATGCCATCAAACTTCTAATTTCTTGCCCTAGCATGAATACACAAAAACTGATATCTATTTGAAACACAAATATGAAAACGACAACTAGCCTTGGTTCAGTTATAATAACTCTAAACACACGAATATGATAAATATTCAACCAAAATTCGCTCGAAAATTAATAATAACGCACACAACATGAACATGAAATAACAGCAGGTAACAGTTCTCAATATATTAAGGAGATGGCTGCTTATAGGAAAATTTCCTTCGGCTCATAGTAGTAGAGAACTTCTCTATATACGCATTAGATGAAAACACGCGAAAGATGATGCGTTCGTCTTCGGAACATTGTGGAACTCTTTTGGAGCTAGATTGATATGAGTCATCGCAACCTGCAACTACAACAGATGCATAGAATAGTAATTTCCTTTAGATCACAATGAAAACCTGTAGTAAAAGCAGGTGGTAGTTCCCAATATATCAAGAAGATGTACGCTCTTTAGCACAGACAGGATTTATCCTTTCGGTCTTCAGTACCGAACACTACACTTACGGTCCGAGATTTAGCATACAACACTCCGTGATTTAATATATTGTTTTTCGCAGTTAACTCTAGACCAAAAATCTTGGTACCCTGGGTTTGGTTACAAAATTTGCATAATTTCAGAAAAGCTTCTCTCAGTCATCCCAGACTGTGATAACAACAGATGTAGTGGATTGTAACTCCCATTTGACCGTGATAGCAATCTGTAAACAACAGCAGATGATAATTCTCAATGTAATATGGATCTGGATGCTCTTTAAATTACTCCGCTCACTTCTATACAAGTACAGACACTTCGGATCTTGATACAGCACGTTTCGGCCTTCATTATGGGCTTTACCAAATATCTTGGTATCCAGTTACCCCATACTAAATACTAAAAACCCCAGAAAACAAACAAAGAATTTAAGGTAAAGATCAGAGCAGTTCAGACCAGAATAATAAACAATATTGATGCCATCACTTGAAGGCAAGTAGGTTGATTCTGATATTGACTGGTGACTTTCTTTTCCGTACGTACACTGAGTTTTTGGTCAAAACTTTCCTTTTTCGTAATACTTTTTCGTTTCTGATAAGTCCAGCGATGGCTTTGAACCAGGGGGCATTATTGGAAGGTACATATCTTCCATTAATGTCAATAATGTACTATCTGTCCATCAGACAATTTAAGAAACAAGTGGTATGAGTAAAGGCATCAAAGGTACTTAAACTCACAGCATATATTTCAACCGCTAGAAAACAGGACGCAGCAGGAAGACTTGGGAAAATTGCTAAACAACAAATCATAGAATAAGGTAGTTACACTAGGGGTTGCTGATGTTTTTGTCCGACACCAGTCCACATATGTCTTATGGAGAAACATGCTGAGAAGGAAGTTATGTAACCACGAAGGGAGATATTTGTGGGCAGCAGCTACTGGTTATCACTTTTAACATTTATTTTGAATAAACAAGTTACTATACAAACCCAGTATGAGCTTCATATCTTTCCCTTACACGACAACATGGACAATGGGCAGTTGACGGCCTATAACCTGTGCAACTACCGTTTATATTCTATCGCATCAACAACTCTATGGGACCCAGTGCGTTCACCGCGAAAAAGGACTACCGATGATGGTTCGACAAAGAGGTTATGTATACCCTTGTAATTTTGAACTAATCAAGGTTTTGGGACTGAAAGTTTCAATTCAGAGGTAATTTATATACTAAATAAGGGAGAGACATTTCTTCTTCGTACGTCAACCACATTATTATTCAAGAATACTGAACAGTAATTCGCTTCTTTATTTTTTCTGGCTATCTCTGAGCCCCTTCAAATCCCCTGAACAGGTTGCTAGATTTGCCCATTAGTAGGTGAACAAAACTTCTAATAAGATATGTTTACATTCTCTCACGCCCTGCTGCCATCATATTGCCATGAAGTATGACTGCAGCAAAGCTGTGTTTGACATATCAATATGAACAAATAATCATCGGCAATTGCCACAATTAGAAAGAGAAAATGATGAATGCCTCCGGCAAGTCTTGAACATACAATCCCAGTTCATTTTCATTGTTGCAATTCGTGATTAACATCCTAAATATTGCCTACCGATGATTTTTTAAAGATTTATATTTATAGGACAAAAACAGCTTCGCTGCAGTCATACTTCATGACGATACGATGGTAGTAGAGCGTTTGAGAATGTAAACATATCTTAACAAAATGTTCGCAGCCCAATTCCGATGATTTAAAACTTCAAATATTAACACTTGATTTTAGTATGGATAACGGATCGGACAAGGGCTAGGGTAATTACCAGAACCAAACCTTAGTCCCCCTTCTTGATTAACTACAATTTGACCACCGGAACTACTAAGTAGTAATAGATCTATCTGATTATGATGAATATTTCGAAAATTGGAATATGATTAAATGTAACATCAAGAAACCAAACTACCCAAGTAAACTCATGTAATAATTTTCTAAAACAAAACGTTAAGAGAGGTAAATGATAAAGAGTCGAAACCACTAAATGAGCAATTCAAAGAGAATCTGGAGCTGGATATTGCCTTACATCTTTCCCAACGTAAAGCAACTGCCATGAGATACTCTATTTATACAACATGTTGAACCTCTTTGAAGTTAATGCATGTGCCAACTTCTAAATGCAGGTCGGTTTGCCAGAACCGAAAAAGTCAAATTGCCAAATTTACAGAAACTTGCCGGGAAAGTTCTTTCCAAACTCCACTCTAAGTCGCGGGGTTAACCTGAGCGCGAAGAATCTGCATAAGTGCATGCAAGTCGCGCAGCGTTCGCCGCTTGAAACTGTAGTTAAGCGCGTTTTAAGCCGGCGAGATTTGTAAATATAAAGTTTTAATGATCCGACGGACTAACGGCATCTTCGCCACCGCAGCGCGTTTTTAATATTTATATGTAGCTGGTTGATTTACGGGGGACCGCTGGTGGCGGTGGCAGTGTCGACTAATCCGCACCATGGATGCGAAAAGTTAGATCGTTGTTGTTGCGGTCCCCGACCTGCGACTGTTTCTTTCCATCGTCGCCACGGCGAGCTGGGAAACGGTTGAGGGGGGCGCGAGAGGTTGGTCCAAACGACGTGCACGAGAAAGTTGCATCGGGGCGTGAAACACCTTCGGAATGCTTGAGCTTTCATAAATATCAATCGGGGAGGGTGCGGTGTTATCGAAGTCGCCCGTAATGCTCGTATTAGAGTCACGTAGGAAAAGTTGGATGAAATGTTCTGTTTCGATTTGGGACCACCTCGGCAAATCCCTCACAATCTTAGCCGATCTCTTTGCAATCCAATATGGGAATGCTTGATCCCCCCAGAGTTGAACAAAGCCAATATCTATGGCGGCTTTCCCTGCCTACATTCTATTTATTCAAACATCGGCGGCAAGGTGCGAACTTTTTATCATTCGTCCTTCCCGTTTTTCCGTTTTTATTTTATTTCTTTCGGCTGCGGCGTTGTTTCTTTAGCTTTATGCCGCTACGTGTTTGCTCAAATGGTAAATGTTTGCAAAGATTGTTTCCAATTGTCAATCATAAATACTACTTCACAAAACGTCTATGAACCGACATAGAAATTTCAAATAGAATGGAAAATATTGCTGTAAACTTTGAAAAGAATGCGGCTGCTACTGGAACAACTGCAGCAGTGGTTAACCGGAGCTATTTTGTAAACAAATTACGGCTGAGATAAAAGTTCCAAGGAAAATACTTTTATCTCGGCCAATGAATAATGCAGCGTCTTTCTGAGTTCTGCGCACAAAAGCGTCCCTCTGCCAGTCAGGGTTGCGCATCAATCATCGTCTCAAATTCTTATTTATTATCCCAATTTGCAAACCGGCAAATCTTTCGCAAGACGACACATAAATTATTCTTAATTAATTTTGAATTCAATAGAGACGTTAGTTTAGTTGGCCTAGTGTAATCGACGTTTTCGACCGGTGCGGGTCGGTACACTCACAGTGGTGGTTGTAAGGGGTGCAAATGAGAATGTGAATGGCGATGGGCGGTAGCAAATTTGCATTATGCGAATCTCGTTAGTGGGATCGTTCTCACGACCACGTAATTAATCGCCATAAGTTATGTGGCTCTTTGCGCTGCAATGGAGGCGGCACAGGGAGACGTAGGGATGAATACGAACAGGCGCGTGCCGCCGCTCACGTACAGCAAGAGAGGGACACTCGCCTCCACCGCCGCCGCCGCCATCGCGCGCCAGCCGACGGTATAATATGACTAAGTGAGGTCTCCCATCAACAAGTGGTTCCCTGTTGATTAGCGTGCCACGTCTTGTATCGAGGGGAAGAGCGATAACATAATCATCTCTATTTTTGCCAAGTCTATCAAAGATCAATGTTATCTTATCCAATCTCTAACTGGACGGCACCAATCAGCTTTGATTCTATTTATAGACGCCTCTCTTTTGATCTTTTTATAAATTGGAATTAAGTTCGGTATCGCCAGAATTTCGGGCTTAATTTTAGGATGAACTGTTTCCTAAGTTTAATGAAATAACAGTGAGACAGCAATTGTGGCTTAAGTTGGAAACGGAACTAGTTTGCAAATTGATGGTTTCATATTCGGGGGTAGCTGTTTCTGAAACATTAGATACCCAATGTGTTCCAGTAGCTTTGATATATGAACGTGATCAATAATATATTGTACTGAATTATCGTTGGATCTGTTTTCTATTTGGGTGCCTGGCTGTGGGGGCGGCTACGCTGAGGCGTGAAGTGCGCAGCAAGGTGCGAGGGCAACGGGAGCTGCTTTGCATCTCGCCCTCGATACTAGTGAGGCCGGTTAACGTTATTCCCGATCACCAGGTGCGATTTATGGTTTGCTTCAGATCGAATTCGAAGATTTATGCCCGCTATCTAGGAAACTATTGCCTATACTTCTTATCCGCGTGCGTCGTGCATCTCTGGAGATTCACAATTTATCAAAAAATCGCCGCGCTAACATCGCACCTTTTTTTCGCACAAATAGCGATGCCAAAGGCCGGAGTAGCCTAAGACGTACTCCAGGCGTATTAGTCCAGCAAGGGTTGGTATCGAAATGACCTTTAACAAGCGACCGTGGCACCTAGACCATAGCTTTTGCCCTGTGTTCCGGACGGAAAGTAATATCTCTACGATAGATATGAGCACAGGAGCAGCAAGACGGATCCGGGATGTGTTTGAGACGCTGGCGTCGATTCGTTAAGCCATTCTTCATCTGATAAACACGGAGTGGCGGGCTCGCTGGAGATCAAGTGGCGCGCGAACACACATGGCACGGGGAACGCGCTCTGCTTGCAGAGAAGGAATATTGGTCGCATTTGGAGCGCAGCCGTTGCCGCCGCTGCCCACCACAAATCATCCAACATGCCGTCACCCCGCACCCGACTCCCGCAGGGCGCCCAGTCAACTGTCACAACGTGGAAATCCGTCGCGACACACGTACCACACAACAATAGAATCAGAACGTGGTCGGAAAAGCAAACTTCCCGTCTATGCCTCCTCCACCACCGTCTAGAAGCAACCGCCTCCACCGTCAGTACCGCGACCTTCTCTCACGGGGATGTGAGCAGTTTGTGTTGTACTCGAGATGTCATCTTGAGTGCCAGGGTGCGTCGAACATGCTCACTCGTTAAAAAAGCCAACGCGAATAGTTTGTTTCCAGTAGGTACCTAGCGCCGGCGCCACCGCCACCGCGTGTCGTGAATCTGGAGGCGGCAAGTCAAAATCTAGCACATCGGACCCAACCTCAGCGATGTTTTACGCTCAAGATTTCGCTGCCTTCTTTCCTAGCATCTCCTTTTTATATATTTTTTATTTCCTCAGCCGCACACTCTATATTCTTTATGACCCTCCACGCAGCGCCTTTCTTCCTGTTTAATTTGGCCGCCCATTATTTTCTCTCGGAGAAGTGAAATTCACTGCTCATTTCTGCCACGCTCGACGCCGCCCGGCTGGCTGGTGTGATATAACGAAGCGGCGGCGACGCCGCCACCACCGGCCGCTCGCTGGATGAAGGCACAATGCAATATTCAAGATCTTCTGTTTGAGCTAAGGAAAATAAATTGTCTGGCTTGTATAATGGATGGCGGCGAGTTCGCGCCAGCGTTCGCGATGGCGTGCCACGGCGAAATCTGCGAGAGCCGCAGGAACGCAAAAGGGCGGCTACACTTGTTGAAGCTACTTACTTACCCTAATTCACTTCGCTCAGCCACCGCGACCGCCCGCAAGCATGCTCACGCCATATCATCCCACCGAGGTCATTCATCACATGTCTTATTAATGAATCAACCTGCTAGTATTTTTCTTCCTCATTAGATTACAAAGAGCTGGCTAACTTTCAGTCAGCAGTCTACCTCTCCCAGGAATGCAACCATTCGATCCTTGAGAATGTTACGTTCCTATGGTAGATAGGTGGTCCTTATTCACAGGATGTTATCGACATGAGCCTACATCTATGGAAGTGTTTATAAAAACTGCCCCAAAAAGAGTGTTTCGTAATGTTTTGTCGGCAGATTTGATTGTCAAAGCAAGTTGAGGTGATATTACTCAGCACGACCGAAAAGTACTGATAAATGATGAGTATTATTCTTCTTTCTCTTCTTTTACCTAGTCGCTGTCGGCTGCCTTTCTTCTCGAATATTTTTGGGAACTTTGAGCATATGATATCCCATTGGCTAGGTTACTAGCCTTGCCCGCGGTGAAGAATGTCATCCACAGACGTGTGTGTGGATGACGGAGCGAGTAGAGATGACCATAACCCTGATTTGAACGAGGGATTCCTTCCGTCGCAAACAGAGACCTTACCCACTGGGCTTCTACATTCTACTATTCTACAGTATTACCTATATTCATCAAATATGTAAAATTAATTATTAACAAATTAAAAATGGAATATAAATAGAGCGATGCAGCTACCTACCAAGTCCTTCAGCCCAGGAAAACTGAAATCCGAATAAGCCCGGGTCGCAAAACAGTCGAGGGTAACCTTTTTTGTAGATGTAAACATCTTCTATTCTGTTTGTGGTTTCGGCATTTAGCTAGTTCTTACTTAAATCAGGGTTTAGGTGATTACTCTATCCCTTACGGGGGATCTTTTTCCGCGTGGCGATTTACTACGCGTTGTTTCGCCCATCAACCCTATATGATCGTCCCATTCGCACTTTCGGCTCTTCCTTAAAGTCTTCTATGTTATTGTAGGAGCATATTATCACATGTCCCATATAGTTTAGGCATCCGGCTACTCTTAGTGCTTGACTTGTGCTACTAATTCATTATCCATTCCTATGAAACTTGAGGTGAGCTTAAGATTCGAAATTCCCTCACTTGTTTGATGATTCCTGCCACTTCCAAATTACACTTTACTGTGTGTGAAGCTATAAACATGCATTTGGTATTATCTGTTGCTATCTCTATATTGAGAGTTTTACTAGCAGTGTTAAATTGGTGGATCATTTGTGGATGGTTATCTTCTCACCTGAATAAATATAATTAATGTGCTCTATTCCCTTTCTGAGGGGTTTTCTGATGTTTAACGACTATATTGTTTAGCTTTTGAATTTCTGTGGCTAGATGTGGCCATATTTTAGGAACCTCATGCATACTGCATACTGCAGTTGGTAAAGTTGAGGTTGAGGTCAGTCTATGATCGACTCATATTTGTATGGGTCTTACGCCCTAGCTCAGATATGTTTGATCGTATTTATTCAGGTGACTGTATCTATACCTCTCACCTTGGAAAGTTCCTTATGATCACGTCTTCTGTTTTTGATCGTCTTCTATATAATTTTCAGTGGGTGGTAGAAATCGCGCTCAAGTTGTTTTGAAAAAATCTCAAGTGCTCTCTCTCTCTCTTCAGGTTTGTTTCCATATATCGTATGATTCCTTAATTCTTGAGTGAGATATTGAAATTGTACCTGTTTTGCTGTTTGCGTTTTACTTTAATTGCACCTGTAAATCATGATGTTCCCTTAACGATTGGAATCGTTCGACTTTTCTGCCTTGTGCTTATTTATATTTCCTATTCTGCGTTGTTCACAGGTATAAATTGCCTGTTCTTTTAAGTCTGGCAAGAGCCCTAGAGATCATGAGATTTCGAGGTCCATGTATGAGGCCATTTCTTAGGTAGTTGAGAAGTATTTTCGTCGTGGACTATGCCGTCATAGCACAGTGTTATATTCTGTGGAGGTCCACCCATTCCATCTTGAACATGCAGTTCTCTTCGAATGTGATGGCTACGAACACATTTCCTTAACCCAATTCCTTTAATACAGGGAGACTACGCATTTCTGAAGTGTGTAATTTTTTTTTGGTACTGGTGTTTGCCTCTGTTTCCAAGACGTATGTGAGGATTGGCCTGACCTCATTGTTTTTGATTATAGTTTTCGAATCTTAACACAAATGTTTCTGGCACAAAATTATGTTATTTAAAGCTATATGTTTTACGCTTTTTGGGTGCGAGAGAGGGGTGGATTACTTAAGAGAGAGCTGCCTTAAGTAGTCGATCGCTTCTCACTTCCTCTCATAGATAACTGAAGCTCATAGTCTGTTGTATGATGTGATGAACTATTTGTAATTAGCAGCGGATAGTTTGTTTGCTCAATACTAGGCATTTAGTCTTTCTGTCCGAGTTTTATCGGACGTTCTCTGATCTGGCCATGAGTAGGGTATAGATGGCTTAACAGATGTTGTGCGAATCTTGGCCAACTCTTAAGAACTTCACGTTTGCAATGAATTTCATCCATGACTAGGTTGAAAATAGTGGGACTATCTCCCTGCCTGACCCCGCTTGCTATATTGACGGGGTCAATGTTGTTCAGGTTTGTATGTTTGCCGCGAGCAAATGCAAGCTGTACTCAGTAGATCGATTTTCCATGATTTACCTTGCCATTAGGGCATCCATTGTCGATCTGTGCTGTCTAAATCTATGTTTTGGTATATAACTCACGAAAAATTGTGCTAGCCGAGATATCTCGTAGGGCTAAAATCAATACGGTTCCTTGCGTAATGAACTATTTTCGATAGTTCCATCCCGGGATAGCCATAATCCCTATCTAAGGAGTTTAGAAAGCTGTGGTAGAAATTTAAAACAGTACAAAAAACAAATTCAATAATCAATTGGTGTTATTGAACAACCGATATTGGAACTAGAATTAATAACTAGAACAACAGATACCTCTAATTATTGCCTGAGGTGATGCTACTGCAAAGCAGAATAGGTTTGTCGATAGCGTTAAACTAACTCCATTAACACAATCTGATTTTGAATATATTTTTCTTCAGCCGGGAAGCGTTAGCGCCTTGCGGCTGAATTAAATCACGCACGCACGCAAACTCGCCCTCTCTTACTTCTACCCCAGCACTTGAGCAATTCTCTTTCGTACAACGCTTCCCGCCATAATTCAATTTTAATGAAGATTGTGGGGGCGTACAATCTTCATTGTAAAATTATGTAGAACAATTATCACTCAATTTTCGCCAACGCAATGACCTGCAACATTTCCTCCTCCCTCAATCCACCACCACAGATTTCTTCTTCCTTATTAGAACATATTTTCCCGAACATTATTAACTGGCAAAACCGCATGTTGTACAATTTGTTCTGAACTCTACCAATCGGAAAATTGATTTTCGTTGGGCATGCTTTCAACACCTCCCATCTACAACCAGCCGACGCTACATTTTTTTTCCATGGCTGTTTGATATTTGTAGAGCTAATTGCGTTCCGACATTCTGATGAATTGCAGTCATATTTCTTACGATTTATTTTTCATCGTAAAATTCTTAGATTGCTTTGAGGGTGGGTGGCTAATGGCTTCTGCAGTTACGTTTGAATAACTACTAATGGCTTGTCAATTCGCTGGCTTGACGTTGATGACAACAAGCTATTAAATGCGAATCGCATACGATTGCTACGTGAGTTTAATATATTTGTGCAGGATAACGCTGGAAAATTGCAGGCCGTGCGCGGAAGGTGCGCGAACACGTTGTTTTCGTGTCGCGACGGAAAAACCATTACTCATAAAATCCCCACGAGAGTCGATGCTGGCTGTCATGTCCTGTCAAGTGCTCCTGAAAAGACAATCTTCTCTGACGGATTGAATATGTGATGTGAACTTTTGGTCTTGCAAGTGTGCAATCTTGTTTAAATTTATTGTCATTTTGACAGAATGTTTGAATTGGGACCTAAAAAGTAAACATGTAATTTTCTAGTATAGGTATTGTATGTTGTGATAACATGGTGGATTGTACTGGATATAAGTATGAACGAGAGTTTTTGTTTCTTGGAAAGTTTCCGATGAATCTCGTGTCTTTACTAATGACTCGCTTGGCTCTACTGATTACTCAATTGCCGGAGATAAGTATCATTTGCACTTACCTTCTGATGGGCATCTCTGGATAGTATGAGGATAATTTAAAGATCGGGGATATTATCTCTGGTTGCTGGCTAGGTGTTATAGGTAATAGAATATAGGGGGTCAGTGAGGGAGCAAGCTACCGCGCCCGGCTGTGCCGAACGGTGATTTAAAAAGCTCTGCAACCTTAAATACATCAATATCAAAATAGATTGTGAAGTGGTACGAAAGGCTTTTCGGGATGAGAAGTGCAAGTCACTTACTTGGCACTTCAAGATAGAATTAAAGGAATTGGGGCGTGGCAATAAACTCAGAACGGTGGGTACCCGCGAACCAAGGCATTGTATGTACCAGTAAGGATCTTTGGATAGTATGAGAATAATTTAAAGATCGGGGATATCATCTTTGTTTGCTGGCTAGGTGTTATAGGTAATAGAATATAGCGGGTCAGTGAGGGAGCAAGCTACCGCGCCCGGCTGTGCCCAACGGTGATTAAAAAGCTCTGCAACCTTAAATATATCAATATCAAAATAGATTGTGAAGTGGTTCGAACGGCTTTTCTGGATGAGAAGTCACTTACTTGGCACTTCATGATAATATCAAAGGAATTGAGGCGTGGCAATAAACTCAGAACGGTGGGTACCCGCGAACCAAGGCATTGTATGTACTAGTAAGGCGAACTTGTGTAGTATCCTGTCGAATGTTCACAGTGAAGATATGAATCAAGAAATAGTATCGTGTTAGACACGAGCCCCGGTGGAGGGACGAAGAGTAGGCCAAAAAGTTGCGCGACGTGTCATACAACATACCCCAATAAAGTATAATGCTGAAAAAAAAGTGTTATAAGGCTACTTGTTATCAGTCGGTCAGGTCATGCCGAGGTCTTGAACCACTTAGTTAATATTGTTCATTGGCAAATGCTGCTTCACAGGTTGCAGATTATGTATATCGGAAGTAGAGACTACCGAGCTCCTACTCTACACTTATGCATCCATAGCACTTTAAAGTCTTTCTTTACTAGGCCAAGGAGACTCTTGCTTTTTTGAAGGTAATCTCCGTTATTAGCGCATGCTAATTATAGGCACAATAGACCAAAGTTAGCCGCAAGGCTAGTGGTGGTAACCATTCAGGATTGATGAGAAAAAGAGGGAGAAAGTCATTTGTGCACTGAGATCAGAATAATCAATTATCCTGCTCCAACATGATAAATGCCTAACATACTAACTAGTCAGTAGACTGCCATCTATCTATTAAAGTCTTCGTCGTTCTACTTCTACTCGTACTTCTTACTCCACTCAACTCGACCTTACTTAACTTGACTCATTTTGACAGTTTTTCTGCACTTCGTTTTTACGTTTATATACTGATTTGATCCCTCATACTGATTGTATTTCTCCCTCCACATATTTGTCTTGTAGTGGCGTTGAAACTGTGGCATTGTTCATTCTAACTGTCAACCTCTCAAATTACTAAAATTTCATAAATTGAAATAGAACGAACTCACCACAAACGTAATCCATGGCTTAAGATACGTACACGTTCCTTTTCCGTGTACTACTTTACCTAATTTCGAAAGAGTGTGATCAAAGTAGCGCATATATGGACCCTTTGAAGCACAATTTGTCATGCGGTATATTTGTATTTCCCAATTGTATAAGCGTCCTTGAATAATAAAAGACCTCCTAATCTATTGTCTGATTAAACTTTCCACGTTTAATTTTCATAATTAAATACTAAATTCAAAATCAATCTATCGCATTCGCGACTATGTATCGTGTCGCGAACCAACTTTGGCAGCCCTTTTTTGTGACACGGTGAACGCGCCGGGTCCAAGAGTCGGTATATATTCGACTGACAAGTAAGAGGGAAGAAGCTACACTGAGTTGGCGGCCGGGGTTCGTAACGCGGTGAACGCGTTCGGTCCAAAAGTACATGAGCGAACTTCTCTATAAATTGAAGGTTTACAGGTCGGAGACTACCCGTCGCCTTAGTTGTCCGTTGTTGAGAACAGGAAGTCGATCGTTTGAGGTTTAAAATACAACTAACTTTATTCATCAAAAACATCATCTAACTAATCAGTGGAGAACGTCCACGAATAACCCACCTTAAGGCACCACCACCTTCTTTCCTGGTACTCCACCAATCGTCCAGGAGCTAGATCACCCTGCCTACCCTCCCTATCTCCCTATCTCCTCTGCCTATCTCTCTCTCACACCCTCTCACTCCTTATACTGGGCGACTCCGCAAAATCACGCGTTGATCACGCGCATATCACGCAGTCAGCATGCGAACTCTGGGTCGGGTGGCGAGACATATCTTCAATATAACAAAATAAACTTCAATATAACAACGGGGTGCCGCTTAGTCGGGACACTTGAATAGGCCTTCGCTCCGTGAGGCCTAAATAAGTTTTATTGCTGCCCTTAACGGACGAAGGCTCACAAGTGTGGATAATCAAGTGCCCACAGCGCATTAATGATAAAGAACAAAAACAGAACATGAAAATAATATTAAGGCCTATTGATTAGTGAGGTACTGCCGTGGTCGAATGTTGATTGATAAAGACCATGGTTCGCAATATACCGTATAGATAATACTTAAAAGACTACTTTGTAAAAATGTTTGTTCTATAGGAATAGGGAAATTGTTATATGACTCCAAAATCTGCCCGGTTAAACATTAACATCAGAAATCCTCGTGTAATTGTCCATCTCCCCGCCGTTGTTTATTGTGCAGCATTGTGCTATCTTCCGCTGGAGCTATGCAGTTCTATTCCAGCGCATTACGGTCTTTATAGTATCCCAACTCAACGCTAGTGCCCGGCTGATATCACCCCAGCAGTAAGCGGGCCTTATCCAAACTGAACCTGCCTCTCTTCCGCGCACTGGCCAATCTGTTCATGCACCCGCACGCTGGGGTACTCGGCGTAACTCATGCATAATAATGAATTACATCCCGGGGGCAAATTAAAATTAAAGGTCTGGCGCGCCGAGTAGTCTTCAAAACTAAGCAATCGCTAGTGTCGCGACGCTGTTCGTATGCAGATCAACCGGGTACTTAGTCACAGAATCCGGCGTCTGCAATAAATTACCATTTCTTGCCATGTCGCCGCCATTGTCAGCTCAGCGTCGCAGCGACGTCGAATGCGAAGTAGAATGCAAGCGCACATTGACGCCATCACACTTGTCCCACTGTTTGTATTTCGGTCGTTGTTTATTGTAGTTTGTGGGGCCGCGGGTGCTGCCAAATTTATCGGACATGTCCGAGCGCAACCCGATAATGGAACAAGATTTGATGTCGATGCGGACGTGCTGGGAGTAAATTATTTAGAAGGTGGCGGGTTTGGTCGGCAAACTCTCACATTCGAGCTGGGGAAAAACATGACCGCAAATCTGTGGTGATGCTCGCGGAATGGGATCTGTCTGCAGGTTGTTGGAGGAGGGTTTAGAGGCGCTGGTTTAAGAAATAGGGCAAATGCCGTCGGAATTGTGGAGCTGAGCTGTGTGTGCCCGTTGGGAATCGTGTGGCACAGTATTGCACACACTCGTCGACCTCGTGATATCCTAATTACATCTCGGACTTGTTAATAATGCAGTTTTCGATGTGCACGACCCGTGCCAAAAACTGGGTTGAGAAATTTATATATGTGCACGTCGGGGACGGGCCACAACTCTAATTGCGATTTTCATTTACGCCACGCTCCCGCCCTCGCGACCCCTCCAACATGCGGTCAGTACCACAGTGCCTCGCGCAAACCCCACGAAAACTTTTCCGCAATACGGAACGAGTGGCGAAACTGTTAAGGGATTGTTCCGACAATCGCGTTAGGAAAATGAAATCCGATAATCCGATGGAAAAGCGTTTCGGTATACGCGGCCTGGAAGAAACACCCCCGATAACTACAAAGGGACTTTAGGCGAAACATTTTATTCATTGCCAACGAGCGTGGTTGTCGTCCTTGTCTTACCCCCTTGTTTCCCACATAATATCGCCCCGCGTATGGTCGCATAGAAGCAAAACACAAGCACTGCGTTCAGATAAGATGCGAGAAACAAATTTCCAGCCCTCCAGGAAAAAAGCTTTCTTTTTATAAAAAATAACGCAGATTACTGCTGAGCTTTTGCCAGATTTGAAAACTGCGATTTCACATGACTTTACTACAACTTTCGTTAAATATTTCAATGAAAACAGCTGGAAGCTGCGAAGGTGTGACCTGTTTACTGTTTGTCCCACCAATCTACACTCTACTCGGTCTACGGCTTTGAAGCATTCGACGTGTGGATGCGATTCTCTTTAATAAAAAGGAGCCAGATATTACGGCAAGGGTGGAAAATCGACGAAGGGCGATATTTGCCGGGATTTCGCTGCAAAGTACACACACTCCGATATTACTTCTGGAATTCGATCCACGACAGCGACGGCTAGAGCACCGCGCACCTATACGAAAACTAAAAATTCATCTGCTCCTTCAATAAAAATAACGCCAGACGTCGTCATGCGGCTTTCTCGCGCTGAGGACGTGAAAACGACATTGCGTCAAATCGCAAACAGCGGGTGCGCAATGATAAGCTGCGATAACTTCAAAAGAACTCGGGTGTTACAAGCCACCTTTAGTTTTATACCACCACTGATTACATTATGTTTATTTCACACATAAAAATACATTCTCTTACCTCTCTTTCGTTTTTTCTCCAGCTGTAGAGGGAGAGAAACATGAAAACTGACATGAAAACTTTAAAGATGAAAAATATATAAATCAAGCCATTACATTTTTAACCTTTATTCACCAATTGATTACAATATATGTGGTACTTTAGCTAGGATACGATTTTGCTGAATTCGTTTATCACACATACTACTCACAATGGAGGCGGTTCTAGCATGTTTGAATGTACATTGTTCGGTAAACAAAGTACACTAAGGGCGGGCAAGTAATCCATTGAATCTCATCGTTTATGTTTCATTGATAATACGATTTATGCGTGTTTTTCTCGGTAATGTTTAGCGATTTTTTTACGATTCTGCTTAGCAGTTTCATCTTAATTTATATACACTCACAATCAGCGCGTTATAGCATTCGCATCCGTTTGCACCGACCTATTCAGCGTCGAACTCTTCCGTAAACACACTCTCGATATTTATACATTATATACAAACATTGTCTGCACGTCACGCATCCAATTCGCATTTATTACATGCATTCTGCTGCGGCACGACCCATGCGCGGTTTCAGTCAGTCTCAGGAGCTGGATATGTAAAAATGTCTTTTGTCTTAAAGAGCGCCTCCGCCAGATCACCGCAGGCACCACACAACGGCGCAGACGAGCATGATACAAGATGCTGCAGCGACTGGTGCTGGGGATGTCTTTGTGGCGCGCCCGCTGAACGCCCCCGGCGGTTCCCGGATGACAGAGGGTCGATGCGACGGCAGCGTAAAGTCACCGTCACCTTCGTAGTCGTACTCTGCAACAAAAAAGAACGAACATAACTTACTTCCAACCGTTGCACAATAAAGATGCATGTTTTTATCTAAGATACGTAAGGAGCCTTAGTGGTGGTGAGATTGGTAGGTGGGGGTGGGCGTTGGTGGTTAGAAGATTGGTTAGGGTTAGCCCAGCTGGGTTGGGTAGGAGTTAATTCATCACCTTCGTGAATGCCGACATCGGTTTTTCCAGCAATTACCCGGTTGTCGCTGACGCCGCCTCCGCGCTCACGACGGTCGCCGACGCGCATTCGACCTGAACATAAATATTATTGGTCATCGGTAAGCGGGCGGATGGATGGATGGATGGATGAAAGGTGAGTCGTAATGGATGTAACTGACACGAGGCGATGAGTGTCATAAGTCGAAGTGCGCAATAAAAACGTCCCAACATGACTTCTTTTTTTGGTATTCTCACTGTAAGTGGACTAAACTACCCCCAAATTGATACTGATGTCATTTTTTACTTAGAGTACAAGCAGTGAAATTAGAAACACTGCTGAACAATAAAAGGTTTACTCCCATTTTATAGGATCTTTTAAAATGTCTGAATTGCTTAAAACTTTAATTTTAGTGCAAACTAATAAATTTGAAGTGTATTGCCGTGGTGACACTGCCGCCGTCGCCACCGGCGGCGGTAAAACGCTCTTCGCTCAAACTCGTGTGCCTCCTGCCAGTTGGCGGCGGACTGCTCAGCCCGCCGGTTTTGTGTACTCATAAAAGTGGCTCGTTCATTTGCACAAATGTTTATTCATGCACATTATCTCGTACCTTTCTTTTTCGGTACCATTGTCGGAAAATGGGTTGTCGTTCTTATTGTTGTAGGAGCTGGGATTTCTGAAATTGCATCAGCATAATGTAGCTATGGCGCTTTGTTCGCCCTTCGCACACATAGACAATTGGATGAAGGATGTATCATGTATCTCAAGTCACTTCTTTGCCCGCCTTCCGTAAAGGAAGCCTTAGATAATGCAACATGCAACAATTTGCTTAAAATGTGAAGGCTAAAACATCCACAAAATGCGAGACATTATGTGGGAGACTCACCATCTAGTTTAATCACACCGTCCGTCTCGCCCAGACTATTCTTGGCCACACACTTGTATGACCCAAAATCACCTGGTACTACGTTGCGGATTTTCAGCATCATGTACTTTTTGTAGCCACTGTCGACTGACACGGCTTCGTATTTTTCACCTGTGGACATATCATCGAAATGCACATCAACCAGATACCATTACAAATGCACACATTGCTCCGCCACCGTTCATATTCGCCTCCAAAGTTCTAAATTTAATCCGAGCATAGGTCATACTCAAAAACCGCACACACTACGAGTCGACGGCAATTAATTAATTGCGGTTTAATTGAGGTGCTACCGCCCCCGACAGTCTACATCTTTCCCAGTAGCAGCAGCAGCCGCGCGTACGTCGCAAGAATGTTTTAAAGTGGACTTGCGTGTTCCGCACTCGCCACCAGAGCACTGGCAGTTTGATTGATCAATGGTGCGGCGTATAAATCAAAACGGAATCGTTAATCACCGAAAGTTTCGCCTCCCATCCGCCTCTGCCCCATGGAATAGAACAATTGTTTACATACCGAAATGCGGCCCGACTGGAGAGTAACTGGAGAGTAGCGGCCACTGCAAAACCCATTTTTTACCATTACGACCTAATTTTTTTCCTCGCTCGACAACTTCAACCGCCAACGGCTTGATTGATGCGGGGCCTATTCTATACGCCCGACCCCTATTGCGCGAAATGCACCGTCCCGCGCCTTCTTTACGGCCATTCTCCGCCTTTTTGTTTGCGCGACAAATTTGCCGCGATTGAACGAGGTTTCTATTACTTGACGGGTGAACTTCGGTGCGGCGTGCACTTTTGTTGGACACCGCTAGCGAAATTTTTTGCTACTTACTGCCGGAGATGATCATGTCGCCGCGTTCCGTTGTCCAGTAGTTGATTGAAGTCGGAAAGGCTTCCGTGTGGCATTCGAGTGCGACGTCCTGGCCGACGTGTGCAGCTTCAAGTTGATTTGGTATCGTGAGCATCGGTGGAACTGGGTAAAGCAAATTACCACATTTTAGATACACTACCTAACTTTATCAGGGTGGTCCAAGATCGGACCTCAAAGTGTGGAAACCAAATGATACGCAGAACTTTTATGTCTATAATTTGAAGATATTTCCGATATATCTTCTTTAGATTTTATGTGTGTAGTGCACTAGTTACGCACCGGCGTTGCAACGCAAAGTTCCCAAATTCGATTCCTAGTATCGCTATATAAAAGATCTCGCACACCACACTTTCCCAATGCCTGAATAAGGAGGAGGTTTGGGTGAAGGGCCTGCAACACATTCTCGCAAAAAAAAACACATATAATCTACGCCCGGTAATAGCCGATCAGGCGGGATTAAATTTAATTAGTTCCGAACAACAAAGATTTTATGTGAACAAAGACAAAAATATGTAATTCGTAATTATTTGGGGTACACACATAGAGTATTCGTCTGGTACTATGTTTGAATAAATGACTTTACATATATAATATAATAAGACCTTTATGAATTCAACAACATAATTCAACACCATTAAAATAAATTTAGATAATGTACAATATTATACACAAATTTTAACAACTTTCTTATGCTTAGTCTTGTCTCTCACCACGGTCTTGAGCCCAAGCTCTCTTACGTGCTGCCTTCTTCCGAACAAATTTCTTGATCAACGTCACACTCTCCCCTCCCTCCCCCATCCACTCACATACAACAAGATGATCCCATGAATCAACCCCGCTCCGCTCCTACACCACACACACCTTTACATTAATATTCATAGAAATTCACTGCATACCGCAGAACCAGATTTTGTGTATTGTCCGTCATATATTTTAGCTACGACCCAAATCGAAATCAATCAATAATGCATAGTACATAAATCAAGTAAGCCTTTCTTTCCGCATGACTCTCTCCACCGCGGCCGTGTGTTTTTGTTCGGCACCGCACGTTATAGCTTCTTTACGCACGGCGCCGAAATTTAAGGGATAGAAACGCACGGCGCAGCGCTGAAGTCGGCCTAGGAGTCTAAGCAAAAGGGTCTAGGTAAAGAATAGTATGGCAACACGTACGCAAGCAGCTTAATACCCACTTTCAAAGTACATTTGTTCGAGCGTAATATGCATTTTACAACTCAGGTAACGTAATATTCAAGTAACGAGTCCTCAAAGTTCCACATAATATCAGTTCCTATGAATGCCAGTCTATCTTTAGACATTTGCTAACACTTGATGTTGAGCATGCAAAATGTCGCCGACATGTAACGAACTAATAGATTTGACCGATGGGTTAAAATACGAAGCGAAACTCGGCACTTTAAACATTTATTTTTAAATATTCAGTCCAAATCAAACTATATGCAAGTGTACCCTGTAGCTAGTGACGCGAAAGTCAGCCGGCCGATGCTTTAATTAGTGCAGCTAATACCTCAAAGTCGAATCACTGATTGTGACCCGGCTATATGTATTCTGACAGACTGCTGACTGATGACTACTCGTCGTCTAATGTGAGGGATTCAGAACGTATACGAAAAATCAACCTCAAGTCTCGAATATAACCGTATTTATCCCTAGCACTGTGCACACTCGCTATTAATAATTTCTGTTGATTCATGCAAATCGATACCAACAGTGATAGCAGATATAAAGTTTCCAAACGGCGTGATGCGCAAATTATAACCGATTTTTAACAATGAAATCAATGTTTTTAAATATTTCCGTTGATAATTTGGTTTGGTTTTAGGTTTTTCCCAGGAACAAAATCTTCATGGACCCCCATGGACCATCCATTTCAATATGATTTCAAGATGTTCACATGTTTCACGATTCAGTAGTTGTCTCACGAGGACAATTCAGGAACCTTGAATATAAGACATTAATTAATATAAGGCAGTAATGGATATAAGGCAGTAATTCATAGTTCGCCTCACAGAATGTAAATACCAATCTATGATAAGACATGTGGCAACGACTGAATTCGAACCTAGAGAAGGTCGGTGAAATACTAATATATGTGTTGGATTGGCTACGATGCAGCTAACTATGGACAGAAATGTTCTCGTCACAATATGAGTCAATACTTCTATTTTTAAACCGTCAAACCAACTGAAAATCGAAATTTACCTTTCAATTAGCACTGTGTCAGCTGTTCGGCCAGCTTTAATTCGTGGTCCAAATAGCATGACGTCGAACCAAACGAACTCAGTATACGTTTTTGACAGACTGCTGACCGACGACTGATGGGTCTGATGTGAGTAATTCAAGAGGTATACCAAACATCAAACTCTAGTATAAAACCGAACACAAACCTGTTTGTTCTGAGCGACAAGAACGCTTCTGTGCCTGAGGGGCGGACCCCTTGCCTTTCTTTGCTTTCCTGCGGTACCCTTAGTAACAGTTTTTTAGTCATACCAACCGTCACCCTCTGTAAAGATTCTTACTAGCAGCCATCGCTTCCATGCGCATTAGTGCCTGCCCTTGAATTACTCAGTTTGAGATTCAATTTAAAATATATTCTAAATATATTCAATACTAAATCAATTAAACTGTCAACACGAAACAAATGGCAGACTGTTTCCCAAGTCATCTACTTTAACAAGATGTGAAAATTATCTCAATCCATTATTGATAACTCCTTCATTTAAGACGTTTTAATGACACTGTTTTATTAAAACTTTCTTTTAAATTTCCATGGGGGGTTTTCACCTTTAGCGATTCTCGGTGGTTGATGACACATACACCAAATTATTCTTTAAGCCTTGTACTTTCACGTGGTATACATATTTCTCCGATTATTTTTGAGGGCATGTCGAATTTGTTGGGTTTATAAATGAAATCGTGGTTTTACTCATTGGTTCTGCCACCTTTTTTTTCTAACATAATGTGTTTTAAAATGCATTAATTGTCGCACTTATCGACGGATTGACATCATATTCTCATCGTAAAGGAATTGAGGAAGCGTTTGTCTTTTGTTTTACGCCGATAGCTGAATATTTAATATACTTAAAATATATTTGTAATAGAAAAATAAATGCTCGCAAAAGTTTTTATTTTGCGGATGGTATGCATCATTCTGCACTGTTTTCAACCATTTTTTACAATGAAATGAATGTTTTACTATATTTAATCATCGAACATGTTTACGCTTTTTCTGTGGCAAGTCCAGGACTTTATGGACCGTCTTTGTACCACACATAGTATCCAGAAAGATGATATGAATATATCTCACGCTTGTTACGAATGAATTGCACCACAGTAAGACGACGAAGGTGCAGAAAATATAGAAGTGAAGTGAGGTCGGCTGTGGATACAAAACTGATATCGAACTGATACGCGTCGAGATGTTGCATACTGATGGCCATGTTTGAAAATTGCTTTGCCATGCGCGGATGTTGCACGCCCTATGTTTGCAATTCGCATTTTATTTCCGCTGTTGCGGCTGCTGCAATACGGCAATCAAATGCTGAGCGACATTTCATTCAGCGTTTTTCGGCATTGCCTCACCCTCCGAAGATATCTTCCTTCAAATCAATGCGACATTATGAGTTTGCGTTGTAGATCACTGCTCTTTATATGCGCCCTCTTCGCCTCCTCCGCCCTGTTATCAGGGCTATATTCTCGACGGAAAATCGAAGTATATGAATTCGAGATAGCGACAACTCAAAAATATGTACGCGCAAACTGAAATTCACGTCCCATCTGTACACCATCAACATTATAAAATGTACACACATAGTGCAAATACAAAGGATTGTTTGCATTTAATTAAACCTCTAGCATTATTTCAGGCAAACGTGATAATTACTCACATTGTACTCGTAGTTGCACGCGTTTACTAATTGACGGTGGGACTCCATTTGATGCAATGCAGAGATAGTTTGCCATGTGTAGTCGACTCACTTTGGTTATGAATAATACTTCCCCATCTACAACATTCACTATAGTACACAATAATTAGGGAATATATACCTAGATAATACTATAGGTTATGATGATGTGAATAGGTTATGATTATTTGGGAGTTAGTTAGGTTTTATTAGGTCGTTTAGGGTTGATATTATTGTGATATTCCTAGATATTACTCATATATTTTAAGGAATCAGTAAGAGGAAGTTAATATCCTGAGAATAGTAATAGTTATTCCCTTGAAACTTGTCGAAATAAGGAGCCCTGGGAATCATAGTTTTCTCTGACAGTGAGATGAACCTGAATCAGTACGAACACCTTAAAACCTCTACCTCGGATAGGATATTGTGCAGATCCGCCATTGTGCCCTAGAAAGAACTGGGGAATAACTATGGATACCAAGGTAAGTAAATCATGGATTAACCTGAAAATTGAGGTTAGTATCTATATGTAAACTTAAGCATCATTTAGGCTAGTATCATTGTGAAATACAAAGTTATTCCTGGATGTTGCTTATATATTTTAGGGAATCAAGAGAACATAATACCCTGAAAAGTACCTTGTATTCATAGTCATTTCCTGCACACTTGTAGTAATAGAGACCCACTAGATTGGATTAGTCACAGTTTTCGCTAAAACGAATCCTGATCAGGACCAACTCCTTAAATCTTCCAGTTTGGGTCGGCCATTGTGCCCTAGAAGGTTTTAGGGAATGTCTAAGGATACAAGGATAAATGAATCATGGATTAATCTCAAGATAATAAGATTAGTCAATGATTAATTCAATAAAAATATAATTGAGGTTAGTATCTATAATTTTCTCTATAACGAATCCGAATTAGTACCAACATCTTAAAACCTCTTCCTAAGATCGAATATTGTGTCCTAGAAATTTCTAGGAACTGACTGTGGATATTAGGATAAGGGAATTATAGATTCAAATCAAGATAATTAGATTGATCAATTTATTAAATCGATAAAAAGGAATTTAGGATTGAATCTATGTGTAAACATAAGCATAGTTCTGGGCTACAATTATTATGAAATTTCAAGTTATTCCTAGATCAAGAAATCAATAAGTGTAAAATATAATATAACACCCTGAAAATTACCTAGCATTCAAGGACATTTCCTTCAAACTTGCACTAATAGAGATCCTCAAGATTGGATTAGTCACAGTTTTCTCTAAAAAGAATCATGATCAGGACCAACTCCTTAAATCTTCTAGTTTGGATCGGCCATTGTGCCCTAGAAGGTTTTAGGGAATGACTAAGTAAGGATACAAGAATAAATAAATCATGTATTAATCTCAAGATAATTAGATTAGTCAATGATTAATTCGACAAAAATATAATTGAGGTTTGTATCTATAATTTCCTCTATAACGAATCCGATTTAGTACCAACACCTTAAAACCTCTTCCTTAGATCGAACATTGTGCCCTAGAAGTTCGTAAGGAATGACTATGGATACTGTGGTAAGTGAATCATGGATTCATCTCAATATAGTAAGATTATACAATGAATAAATAGACCGTTTAAAAATCGAATTGAATTGGTTAGAACTGTTTGTAAACTCAAACATCGAATAGTGCTCATATTATTGTGAAATTCAATGTTATTCCTAGGTACTGCTCATATATTTTAAGGATTCAATAAGAGGGACCCTGAGAATTACCTAGTATTCATAGTCATTTTCTTGAAACTTGCCCTATTAGAAATACACCAGGTTAGAGTAGTCACAAATTTCTCTAAAGCAAACCCGGATTAGTACGAACACCTTAAAACCACGTCTTTATATCTGACATAGTGACCTATAAGTTTCTATGGAATGACCATTAATTCTAGGATAAGTGAATCATGGCTTCATCAAGAGATAGTAAGATTTGTCAGTAATTAGATTGTTTAAAAATCGAATTGAATTAGTTAGAATTTGTATTTAAAACCAAACATCGATTAGGACTTGTAATATTGCGAAAGTCAAAGTTATTCCTTGATATTACTCATATATTTTAAAGAATCAATAAGAGGAACATAATATAATTAGAGGTACGTAGTATTCATAGTCATTTCCTTGAACTGACCCACAAGGCTAGGGAACCACAGTTATCTCTAAAACGATCCCAGATCAGTACGAACTCCTCAAAAACCTCTTTCTTAGATCGAACATTGTGCTCTAGAAGTTTCTAGGGAATGACTATGAATACTAGGGTAAGTGAATCATGGATTCATATCAAAATAATTAGATTGGTCAATAACAAAAGGAATTGAGGTTAGAATCAATGTGTAAACTCAATCATATATTAGGGCTGCTATTATTGTGAAATTTTAAGTTATTCCTAGATAGTACTCATGCAATTTAAGAAATCATAAGAGTAAAATAATACCCTGAAAAATACCTAGTACTCATAGACATTTCCTTTAAACTTGCACTAATAGAGACCCTCAAGACTGGACTTGTCACAGTTATCTCTAAAATGAAGCCGGATCAGTGCGAACTATTCAAAACCTCTTCCTTAGATCGAGCATTGTACCCTAGAAGTTCGGAAGGAATGACTATGGATACTAGGGTAAGTGAATCATGGATTCATCTCAATATAGTAAGATTATACAATGAATAAATAGACCGTTTAAAAATCGAATTGAATTGGTTAGAACTGTTTGTAAACTCAAGCATCGATTGCTCGTATTATTGTGAAATTCAATGTTATTCCTAGGTACTGCTCATATATTTTAAGGACTCAATAAGAGGAACCCTGAGAATTACCTATTATTCATAGTCATTTCCTTGAAACTTGCCCTATTAGAAATACACCTGGTTAGAGTAGTCACAAATTTCTCTAAAGCAAACCCGGATTAGTACGAACACCTTAAAACCTCTTCTTTATATCTGAAATAGTAACCTATAAGTTTCTAGGGAATGACTATTAATTCTAGGATAAGAGAATCATGGCTTCATCAAGAGATAGTAAGATTTGTCAGTAATTAGATTATTTAAAAATCGAATTGACTTAGTTAGAATCTGTATTTAAATCCAAAGATCGATTAGGACTAGTATTATTGTAGAAGTCACAGTTATTCCTTGATATTACTCATATATTTTAAAGAATCAATAATAGGAACATAATATAATTAGAGGTAGGTAGTATTCATAGTCATTTCCTTGAACTGACCCACAAGGCTAGAGAACCACAGTTATCTATAAAACGATCCCAAATCAGTACGAACTCCTCAAAAACCTCTTTCTTAGATCGAACATTCTGCTCTAGAAGTTTCTAGGGAATGGCTATGAATTCTAGGGTAAGTGAATCATGGATTCATATCAAAATGATTAGATTGGTCAATAACAAAAGGAATTGAGGTTAGAATCAATGTGTAAACTCAATCATAGTTTAGGGCTGCTATTATTGTGAAATTTTAAGTTATTCCTAGATATTACTCAGTCAATTTAAGAAATCAATAAGAGTAAAATAATACCCAGAAAAGTACCTAGTACTCATAGACATTTCCTTCAAACTTGTACTAATAGAGATCCATAAGACTGGAGTAATCACAGATTTCTCTAATTGTAAAACGAATCCGTGTCAGTACCAACTCCTTAAAATTTCGATATGCGGTCGGACATTGCGCCCTAGAAGCTTCTAGACAATGATTTTGGATATCATCGAATGGGAATGATGGATTCATATCAAGATAATAAGATTAGGCAATGATTAAATCGATAAAAAACGAATTGGGATTATAAACCTCATGTAATCTTAAGCATTTTGTTACTTTACCATTTTCTCCGTTGTATCGATAGTTCTCTCCATCTTCTCGACGCCACATTACGTACGGCTCCGGATATCCGGTTGCTTTGCAGGTGAGACTCACATTGGTGGATTCGAGCACGACCATATCGGAACTGGTTTCGCGATCCACGATACTCGGCGGCACTGTAATCATATGAAAACATGTTTGTCAACTTATAAAAAGAAAACACGGCGACCCAGGACGTAGTCAATACGATTTGAAAATTGGAAAAGTGATGTAATAAAATAAACTCTAGCATGAAAGTAACGCGGCGCAGTGAGGACAGGGAAAAACTTTTATAATTACACACTAAAAATATATTACGGCGAATTTTCCCCTGTTGGTTGGTATTTAAAAATAACGCCTGCTCGTAAAAGTACAACGTTTGTCATTTAAAAAGCTTTCTTCACACGTGGTCCCCCTGGACGGCTCTGGTGAGGTGATTGTGACAGCGATGATAAATCGCCTAACTTTTCAAGCACGTCCAGCGCGAATATGCATCCCGCCATTCCTTGGTAATATAAATTGTGTTATTATATTTGTCTGCACTGATTGTTTAGAATTTAAAAAGTGGGCCGCGATGCGTTTATTCGCGATTGTGCGGCCGCAAATAATAAATGTTGCCAGTTTAAAAAAATGCGCCACGTCCAAACAGGAAAATGATAGCTGAAATTTCAGGTGTCCAACGCAGATCCTCGGTATTATAAATTGCGAAACGGCTGCCGGCATACAATGAAAGGCAAAACAAAAAAATAATTAATTTGTGTCGGTTTTATAACGCGAGTGTGAATAACACATGGTGTTTTGATACATCCGCCTTGTTTGGCTCTCTTTTGTGTACGGTACTGAATGTCTGAATGTCGCTTTGAAAAAGCGCATGCGGGTGAGTGACAAAACGGGATTGGTGAACCCACCTACAACTTGCAGATATCCCTTGCGACTCCTCATCGGGTCCGTGTTGATCTGACACATATACCACCCGCGGTCGGTCTCTTGCACGTTTTTAATGTGTAGATACCACGAACGGTGGTCGTTGTGACTAAGACTGATGCGCGGATTCTGTGTGATGACATTGTTGTGGATCGAGAGAATCGTTTGCGTGTCGACGCGTACCCAGGCGACCTGCAAGCAGAGGACAAGTCCGTGTGCTACATTTTTTTTGTTGTTTAGCGTCGGTTTTTTTTGTATTGCAACTGTGGGTAGTCGAGCGACACACGACACGCTCCTGCAATTGATAAAGTAACTGATGATGTAAAAGGTATAGTTCGACGCGTTCACTTCTCCGGGGGGGCCGAAACGAAGCGATCCTGATACAACGCTAGCAAAATGAAAACATGCCCTCGCGGTGTATCTGGGAATCAGAGAAACTGCGCACGTCCTCATAGTCTGTCGAGACCTCCGGAGTGGAAGTAGAAAAAAACGAGCACTCATATAGAGCCGAAGGTAGAATGGCACGGAAAAACCCCCGCAGCGAATTCAACTCACGAACAATTCCTCACTCCGTTTTCTTCCTCACTACCTACGGGCCAGTTGCTAGTGGAAGGAGTTGGATCACACTAACACTATATTCGGAGTTTGTTTTTCTTCGGATCATTGCTACTACGCGTAGCACGTTAAACTCACTCCATGCACAAGTATATAGTTTATATACGACTTTGCAAACGATATTATTATTTTTCAATCTATGAGATTGATTCGCAAAGTGACTGGCATAAATCCACCTGCAGCACCTTGAACCCATTGTCTCGCGTACCATCATTCCGCTTACTTAAGTTCCTGCGACGTCGTTACTGGAAAGTCTAGAGGATATTTTGCACACAGACAAAGAAATTCGATTCAGGGCTCGCACAGAGCGTAGGTCCCTCGTCGTTTTCACGCCCGGCGATCCAATAATCCTTCCCAGGGCAATCCATCACGCGACTACCAGACACAAAGATACACACGCGAAGGCACCCGCGAGAACTTGGTCGGCTGTGAGGAAGGCGGCGGCGTGCACTCACCTTGAATCCGCGCAGGTTTTCCACGACGCAGGCGAGCAGTGCGTCGCGTCCTATCGTCACTGTCACGTTGGAAATATTCTCAGCGAATCGTGGAAATGACGCTTCTGGAAAAGGCATTACAAACCATCATTATTCATTATAGCGGCTCGGTGGCGGTGGCAAGCCGTCTTCGCTACCGCCAACATTTCATTACCTTCAGCCATAAATAAAGCATGTCAGTTATGCACCAGTTTAGTTGGAGTGGGCCGTAATGCGTTTCGGGAATTCATTCATACTACTGTTTGTTGTATAGGAAATATGTGCGAAATACTTTTGATTCCGATGACTTTATTTCATAAGCCCCTATATA
>JAODAC010000012.1:1453504-1475100 GCA_027575185.1 Mimaenictus wilsoni | reverse complement strand
TGCCATATTTTGAAAAAACGTTTTATTTTACTCCAAAAACGTCTTAACTTTCTCTCTACTTTTTCTGGGTAAGGTCAGAGTATCCACTTTAACCTCTCTAAATTTGCTCATAACCTCTTAACTTGACGCGTATGACTCCTTACTTGGATGAAAGATAGTAGTGCGAAAGCCTCTTACAACTTACTTTTAATTAGTCTAACCCATGCGTGCCAATCCCTCTCACCAAGATTGCTTTCAAAAGATAGGAGATCCTTTACAGCTTTTGAGCAAATTTCTTCACTTGGAATTGATAACTCCCTATTCATTGCTAACGTTAAACATTGAGTTTTGCACGCTCGTTCTAAATGATACGTGTAAAACATTGCTTCTTGTATAGTCCGACCACACGTTATAGATCCATGATTGCGCATTAACATGACAAAATTTTCTTTCAGATCAGCTATTAACCTCTTTCCTTCTGTATTGCTAAGTGCTAGGGAATTATAATTATGGTAAGAGATCTTATTGTAAAAGTGCAGTGCCCATTGACTTATTGGAAGTAGTCCATCTTTTAGAGAAGAAACTGCTACAATAGAAGGTGTATGCAGGTGAAAAATTGCTTGAATGTCTTTCCTTGCTTGATAAACAAAACCATGAATTATATAGCCAGTTTTATTATATTGATATTCTGTACCCTCAATCACATTTCCATCTAGTGATACTCTCATCAATGAATTTTCATTCACTTCGTCAAAGCGTATACCAAATGGGTAAATATAAAACGACTTTTGATCTTCAGAACGTACCGAGAGGTGAGTATATGTATGATCATCCAGTTTAAGGTAAGACAAAATCTGATAGGCATAGACTAGATCCCTTTTTACTCTGCTCTTTGTTAACAACACAATCCTCTGTTAGATTTACCAAAATAGAGTTGCCTTGGTCTACAGATCTTAGTTTCTTTATCATTTATCATTTCATACCACTGAGTAACCCAACCAGTGGTTCTTGCAAGTGCAAAAATAGGCGTGAACATATTTGAGGGAATATCGATAGCATTCATTATTATACCTGAGTAAAAATCAACATTTGGATATAACTTACGCACGATAAAATATTCATCCTTTAAAGCTATTTCTTCAAGTTTTTTTGCAATTTTGAGCAATTCATTATTTTGTTCTAGTTTACTTAGAACCTCATGACAAGCGTCTTTCAATATCCGCGCGCGCGGATCATAATTTTTATAAACACGATGTCCAAATCCCATCAATTTAAATGGATCTTTATCATCTTTAGCTTTTTCGATAAATTTATCTATATCTTCACTTTGCTCTATCTCTTTTAGCATATTTATAACTGCTTCATTAGCTCCACCATGTGCTGGTCCCCAAAGTGTAGCAACTCCTGCAGAGAGGCTTGCAAACAGATTAGAACCAGCCGATCCCACCAATCTGACAGCCGCCGTAGAAGCATTCTGTTCATGATCAGCATGGAGAGTAAATATTTTATCCAGAGCTTTTGCAAAAAGGGCGCTTTTATCATTATCAACAGCATCGCCAAATATCATCTTTAAGAAATTTTCACTGTAACTTAATTCATTGTTAGCATTTATGAATTCCTGATTGTTGATATGCCTATAAATCATTGCAACAATTGCAGGAACTTGTGCTATTGCAGAAATTCCAAAATCTAAATCTTCACCATTGACATTGTTGCCATGTGTTTCATGGTAAGATGCTGACAAATTTGCAAAACATGCAACTAAAATCGACATAGGGTGAGCAGTTTTTGGAAATGCTTTGATTACATTTGTAACTTGCTCTGATACTTTGGATGATTCTTGTATTTTGAGAAGAAATTTTTTGTGTTGCTCTGAACTGGGTAGTTCACCATAGAGTAATAAATAAATCACAGCAGTAAAACTATTATTTTCTGCTAAATCAGCTATATTATGTCCCCTATATTTAAGAACTCCTTCATCTCCATCAATAAATGTAATCGAAGAAGAACATGAAGCTGTGGAAACAAACCCTGGATCGTAAGTGAATAATCCTGTCATCTTATATAAATCCTTGATATTTAACACGTTAGGACCTATTGTTCCACTTAATATGGGTAGCTCAATTTTTAATCCATTACTTAGTTCTAATAGCACTTTTTTATCCATCACTTAAGCTACTTAAATTTTATACAGAATATACAAACTGAAGAGTATATATCAATACAGTTAACTTTACATTAACCGTATTAAGCGGTCATCAATGCTTTTACTTTTGCATTTAAGCGACTTATTTTACGCGCAGCAGTATTCCTATGAATAACACCTTTATTCACACACTTGTGTAAATTAGATTCAGCATTCCGAAATGCCAGAACAACATTTTCTTTGTCGCCAGACTTGATTATATCAACCAATTTCCTAATAGCAGTGCGAGTTTTACTTTTCCGCATCTTATTTATTAAAGTGCGTTTTGCTATTACCTTTATCATTTTTTTAGCACTCTTATGATTTGCCATATATTAATACCTAAAATACTGTACTTTTTTTTAATTATAAAGTTTTTTTGTTAATTTGCAATATCAGTTTTTCTATGGTTAATCTACTGCTTCTCTCTTCAATAATTTTTTCTAAACTTTGCAAGAATTCATTTTTGTTTAACCCAGGATATATTGGGGGCAATATTTCTATTACCGCCTTTCCGGGATTCTTTCTCAGAGAAAGTATGCTTTTTGGCCAAAACAAACCAGTGTTTAAAGCAATCGGTAACACAGGAACAGATAATACGCTATATAAAGCAGCAATACCCGATTGATATTTTATATTTTGGTTTATAGTCGTTCTTGTGCCTTCAGGAAATATTATTATGCTTCTATTTTCTTTTATATGCATTTTTGCTAGTTTAATTATATGGCGTATAGAACTGATACCATCTGAACGGTTAATAAAAATCATTTTCAGCGCTATAAGATGTAAACCAATGAATGGAATCCATTTCAATTCACGTTTTAAAATAAAAACCGCTTTTCTAAATAGTAGTATAAAAATAAATGTTTCAAATGGAGATTGGTGTTTAGATGCAATGATAAAAGGTTGCTTAGGAATGTTTTCCATTCCCCTCACTTCATATTTAATGCTACATAATAAACGCAGCATGAATAATACAACTCTCACCGAACAGACGAGGAAAATGGTTATTACATACTCAGGAAAGAAAATGACAGGGAGAGCAACTAAAGTATAGAATACTTCCCATAATATAAGGAAGAAATTAAACAATAAACTTGAAATCACAAACTCACATAAACTTATTTGAATTTAACTTTACTACAAATTAAAAGCAATAAGTTTAATTATTGATCATCTGAGTAATAGGATGCGAATCAGCTAATTTGTCCTTTAACTTTTCGTTAGCAATATGAGTATATATTTGTGTTGTAGAAAGGTTAGTATGGCCAAGAACTTTCTGTATCAACACAATATTTGCTCCGCTATCCAGTAGATGGGTAGCAAAAGAATGCCTAATCACGTGTGGAGAGATCTTATTTTCATCAATATTGCATTTTCTTGCTAACTCCTTCATTAATTGACCGACCCTCTGCCTTGTAATTGGTTTATTAGGTTTATCACCTGGGAATAGCCAATCGGATTCCTTTCCGTGAGGGATCAGATTGTCACGAACTGATAAATAATTTCTAAGGCTCTGCAATGCTTGTTCATTAAAAAGAATTTGCCTCTCTCTACCACTTTTTCCTTTTATTATTATATAGCATTCTTTGTTATTACTGTTTATTAAATGTGACACTTCACATAACTTCATATCAATTAGTTCAGAAACACGCATTCCAGAAGAGTAAAGGATATCTAAAATCGCACATAGCCTTTTACTGTTTATCTCTTTATTCGATTCGCTTGCTGATTTTCTCACTGCGTCCATTAGCAAAAATATTTCTTCGACACTTAAATACTTAGGCAAAGGACGAAAAACTTTTGGATTCTTTAATTCAGCATCATTAGCCGGTGCTGGATTAAAATCTATTACTCCGTCATTAAATAGACACTTATAGAAATTTTTCATAGCGGATATTTTTCTTGATATAGAGCTACTTTTATATTTTTTTTGTGTACATAGATATTTCACATAATCTTTAATATTGGTTTTGTTTACGCCAACCAAGGTAGTGCCGCTTTCTAATAAAAATTCTTCAAACTGGTGTAAATCCGAACGATAACTTTCCAGAGTATTTTGTGTAGCGGACCTCTCTGAAGCTAAAGCATCTATGTAATATGTTATGTAAAGATTTTCTTTTTTATTTTGCGACTGTTTATTTTTCATTACCAGCTCCTATATTTATTTCTTTGGCTATAATTTGATTAGAAGTGTTCCCTGTGTTTCTTATGAGAAAATATGAGACAAATAAGGCATTTATCAATAGAGTGAACATTACAAACTTTTGCTTTAACCTTTTTTTTAAATTTAATCTTACTCTTATCATAGTTAAATTATAACGTTAAATCTATAAAAAACACCTTATAAAGTGAGCTCTACTATAAATATAGAATACTTCTTAGCTGCATCTATATTTATTATAACATAATATTTATTATAATTCTAACATAGACAGATAGAGATTTCAATTACGTTAGTGGTATGGGTGTTAATAAATTTTTAATATATACCTTTACAAAAGAAAAAATCAAATGGCATCTTTTTTTAATAAAGTGCTAATAAAAGGAACGGTCACATTTGACCCTATAGATTCATTATCTATCTTCTCTATAATTTTATCAATGCTATAGAAAGAACGTTCTATTCTTGCTAAAATATAATTAATCACTTTTAAATCAATTTTTAACTGTTTATCTGAAAATCGTTTTATTAGCATAATTCTTAATAATTCCTCGCTTGCAGGCAAAATTTTTACGCTGGTAGTTGACAATATTCGCGAGCTTAAATCTCTTAGTTTGAAGTTAAGCTTTTTTGGTGAAATTGAAGAAGTGATTAGCAGCCTCTTGTCACTTTCTTTCATGTAGTTGTAACAATGTAATAACATTGCTTCATCTTTAATGTTTTGTACGTCTTCTAAAATAAAAGCATCGCTATATCTAATCTCGCTTACGAAGTTATTCACATTGATAAAAATTGCATCGTTTATTGATTGCCAAATATGAGCAAGATGAGTTTTACCGGAGCTTTTAGGTCCAAAAAGAATCAGACATCTCCAAGATAAATCATCAATTACTGAATTATATATGTGCTTATTTTCATCTAAGATGATGTAATTTTGCCGACTATAATCAGCTTGATTGTTGTTAAATAAATTTAGTTGCACATTAAACCTCTTACGTAACCTCTTTCTGGTAGTAATTTTTGCACAAAAATTTACTTACACTCCTCAAATGTGTCAGGTATTCTGGATTCATTTCTCCTCTTACCATAAATTGATTATGCAAAAGGTCTGTTAGCCGTTTTTATAAAGCTCACTTTTAAAATATTTATTGATTGCATATTCTACTGATACATTGAACATTGCTATTATTGGAATAAAAAGTAATATACCTGTAAATCCAAAATATGAAGCGCATATAGTAATTCCCAGAATAATTACAGCTGGATGTATATGAACTTTTTTTCCTATTAATAAAGGAACTAATATGTTTGAATCTATTAATTGTCCAACACCAAATAATAGCAAAACAGCAGCACTTTCAAACCATCCACTAAATTGAGTGATAGCGCTCAAAAACCCAATAATGGTATATAATAATGGCCCTACGTAAGGTATGAACGTTAACATTCCTGATAAAATTCCAATAACAATAGAGTGTTTCAATCCGATTATACTCAGGCTCACAGAGTAAAAGACCATCATGACAATACATACATTTACCTGCCCCTTTAGATAATTAGATATAATGAAATCCACTTTGGAAAAATAATTTGCAACTTTTTCTCTATAAAGAATAGGAATTAATTTATTAGCTTTTTCTATAATTAAAGGCCAATCACGTAATGTATAGAAAAACACTACAGGAGTAATCACCATTAATGATACCGTGTTAAAGCTTGAACTTAACACTTGGATTATAAAGTTACTAGCAATATCAAGAGCATTCATGAAATAAGATACATAGTTGCTGTAATTTTCTGCTAGGTTTTTAGATAAGTGATCAAATAAGCTATCCTCGATTTTTATATTAAGAAATTCTAATACAGAGGGGATTACTTTAAGCTTTAATGAAGGCACTTTACTCACTAAGAAATTTAATATTGAGGTAATTTGAACATATATAATAGGTAAAACATATGTTATAACTAGTATAAAAGCTATTAATAAAACAAGTATTATAAAAATTACAGAACATAAACGCGGTATTCTATACTTTTCAAACTTGACTACTAGCGGATTAAATAAATATGCAACAACAATGGATATTAAACATGGAAAAATCATAGGACGCATCAGGAATAACACCCCTATTATAAAAAGCAGTATAAAACAAATAGTTATATGACGTTTTTGCATGCTTTTAGCATAGTCAATTTACTGAAAAATATGCAATTTATTTTTCCTATGTTGAAAGTATTTTACGATTTGTAATACTGTCGTTTTTTACTAAAATTTAGTTGTTTAATCCGCAGGCAAAGATAGATTTTGAGCTCTCTAAATATCTCTTTTGCTATTATAATTATGCTAGTTAATAGGGGAAGTAACTTTTATATGATGTCAGAAATTTTATTTTTCGGAAAGAATCTTGGATAGAGAGGAAAGCTTCTACAAAAAGAAATATGTGCGCTAAGAAATACAAAATAGCAGCATTAATAGTTGCAGCGGGAGTAGGCAGTAGATGCAATTCTACGATTCCTAAGCAATATATAAAACTGGCAGGTAAATCTGTTTTATTTCATACAATTAAAAGATTTCTGGCTAACCAATATATAGATTACATAAGAATAGCAATTAATAGAGACCATGAAAGTTTCTATGAGAAAGCTATATCACTAATTACAGACACTAAATTACTAAGCCCTGTATACGGAGGAGAAAACAGGCAAAGTTCAGTTAAACTAGGGCTTGAAAGCTTACAAAAAATTAACCCAGATTTTGTAGTTATACACGATGCTTGTAGGCCTTTTGTGTCAGATGTTCTGATAGATAACTTGGCTCAGTCCATGATTAATGATCAATATACAGGAGTAGTACCAGCAATAGAAGTCGAAGACACTATGTCATTGGTGGGTAATAATTTCGTTGAATCTACGATTTCAAGAGGAAAACTCAGAGCCATACAAACTCCTCAAATTTTTAATTTCAAAGAATTATTATTGTGCCATCAATCAGACAAAGAATTTACTGATGATTCATCGCTAATGGTAGAGCACAAAAAACATGTTGCGATTATTAAAGGTGAGAAAAGCAATTTTAAGTTAACCACAAAAGAGGATATCAATATGGCAAAGCTTCTTTTTGAAGAGCCAAAATTTCGTGTCGGAACTGGTTATGATATACATAAGTTCATTAAAGTTCAAAATGGTGCTGAGAGCTTTATAAAAATTTGCGGTGTGAAAATTGAATACAACATGGCAATAGAAGCGCACTCTGATGGTGATGTTGCAATACATGCAATCGTTGATGCAATACTCGGAGCACTGGGATGTGGCGACATAGGAGAGCACTTTCCTCCTAGTTCCTCTGAATGGAAAGATTGTAATTCATCTCACTTTCTTGACTTTGCTGCTAAAAAAGCAAAGGAAAAAGGGTACAGCGTGTCTAATTTAGATATTACTATAGTTTGTGAGGAGCCTAAAATATCGCCTTACAAAGTAGAAATGAAGAAATTCATATCAAAAGCATTAGAAATTGATGATGAATTTGTAAATATCAAAGCAACCACTGCAGAAAAATTAGGTTCTCTTGGAAGAAATGAAGGAATAGCAGCACATGCTTCTGTGTTATTGCATACAAACTTTTCTTGGGAATAGAAACGAAAAAACTTACTTGACACCCTTCGCCAGTCCCATTATCATGGTACTGAAGGTATTCATTTATCTTCAATCTGTGCAGATTAAATGACAACAGTATTACGTAATTGGCGTCTTATTTTTAATTTTTTGCATTATGCACACTTTACGTCTTCACAACATTTCTGGGTTTTTACCTATATAAGCTGAAACGCGCTTATAAAGCGTTTAAGACAGTATAGTACGCCAATTTGCAGGATTAGAGAGTGACAACTAGCTAATACGGGATATCTTTTGCCTTTTTTTCTGCTTAGTAAATTTCTTAAACATTTAAACTAAGGTGAGTTGCATTTAAAATGCAGCTAAATTGCAGTGTTTAAGACTTAAAAAACGCCAATGTTTTTAAATAGATATTAGCCGGGGCTTCTTTTGTCTTTTTTTTCTATTTGGTAAATTTCTTAATGTTTATGGCTAAACGACAACCGTCATCCCGCTACGTGTTAGCGGCTAAGAGATACTGCGGCGGTATGACGTAAAGCTCGCATTAGCTATACTTTTATGCTCACCAACTTAGCTGGATCCAAGTAGTCAAGCTACTTGGATCTGCAAATTGCAATGTTCGTACAGCTGCGTGCTTGACACTGGGATTTAGTGCAGCTACCCTAAACTGGAAGCTCATCTTGCTATTTTTGGCTGAAAGGAACACATTTTTAGAATAATGAAAACAATCAGCACTTTAATTCAAGAAGGATCGGAGTTATTATCGTCACATAAAGTTGAATCACCATATTTAGATTGTGAGATCATCATGCAGCACGTACTTGGAGTGGAAAGATCATTCATAATTATGAACCATGCTGATCAAGTGCCGATGGAGAAAGAACTTTTATTTTGGAAATTAACGAAAAAAAGAGCGGAAAGATATCCAATATCGCAAATAATAGGTAATCGTGAATTCTGGAGTAAAAATTTTATAGTTAACCAGCATGTTTTGGATCCAAGACCAGATAGTGAAACAATAATCCTAGCAGTGTTAAAATATTACCCAAATAAAAAGCAGAGACTAAAAATTGCAGATTTTGGTACAGGTACAGGTTGTTTATTGATATCCGTACTTAGTGAGTATAAATATGCTGTTGGCGTCGGTTTTGAAAAAAGCTTGGAAGCATACAAAGTTGCCTATCAGAACACAAAGAAACATAATCTTCTCAGCAGAGCCAAAATATTTCCAAGCTCATGGACAGAGTGCAGAGGTTCATTCGATCTTATAATCAGTAATCCTCCATATATTAAAAGAAGCAAATTGAAAGACTTACAAACCGAAGTGCAAAAAGAGCCAAGAATTGCCCTTGATGGTGGTATTGATGGTTTGAGTTGTTACTTGAGCATTTTTCCAATATTAAGGAGGTGTCTTAAAAAAAATGGGTTTGCGATATTGGAGATAGGTGAAGATCAAAATGATATTGACAAAATAATACCCTCATACGAATTAGCTTTTCAGGAATATGTATATGACTTAGCGGGAATGAAGAGATGTATTGTTATGCAAAAAACATAGCTAATGTTTTCTTCCTTCATCCCATATTATTCTATGTCATCCCAGTACCCTCTAGCTAGTCATCCAAGTAGCGTGACTACTTGGATCTATATTTACTATGGTCAAGGCATAGGATGACAGGAACGGTTTTATGCATTTTTTAAAAGGGCAACATGTTTAAGCTTTGCTGGCGAAGTGGAAAGTAAGGCCAGCCTCTATGCCGTGTGTATGAAAAAAGCTGTTCTGTATGGTAGTAGATACTGGACTAGCAACTGTTTGTTTAGCCATTCTACCTTTTGACTTACCTGCGCCATTATCAAAATTGGGATCCCACTTTAAGGTTTCTAATTTGAACTCACTGCTACCAATAGCACCAAAACCTCTATATCCAATATGCATATTTACATCTTCACTTATGCGATAATCAAAGCCAGCTTTTAATTGACCTGCGGGTCTTATTGACGATTTTTCAAACATTGTCATTCTTGTTGCACCGATTCCAACCCCAACATAAGGAGAAAAAGAGAAACGGTCACTTTTCCAATGATGATAAACATTTGCCATTACAGATATGTTCTCAATTTGGTCATGATTGACTATTGCTCCATAGCTCTCTTCTGGGTTAGCTTCATCCTTTGTGTAGGATATTGTCACCTGGCCGCTTGTTAAACCAATATTATCCACTTTTACAGAAGAATACATTCCTTCCAATTCAGCTCTGTAGCTATTGCCATTCAATTCCCCTGTATAACCCAATGCTACATTTGCAGCAAAAGGTGGATTGTAATCTCCTTTATACTTACTTAGTGACTGACCTTCTGTGTTCTGAGCACTCCTGTCATTTACAGATACATTATTGGCAGCTGTAGCAGCAGTATCTCCAATTTTTGCTTTCAACTCACCCATGTAATTTAAATATTGACCGTAATACCCACTGCCAAAGTAAACCCCTTCTGTTTCACTTGCAAAAGATTGTTGTGACAGCAGCAAAGCAAATGCTGTAACTGCTAATGTTTTTTTACTAATCATTACTACTCCCCTAGTTAAAATAGCTAATCTAATACTAATTAATTAAAAATGGCTTAATATGAAAAACCTAATTATTTGCATAACTTGCACTTTCCTGAGCTAAAAATAGGCAAAGTTAACCTTACTTCTCGTCATTTTTGAATTTATCCTCATCTTCAAATTCATCCTCCTCTTCTTCATCATCAAACCCATCATCGCTCCTCTCTTCATCAAACCCGTCATCATCATCTTCAAACTTATCGTCAATATCTTCATCATCAATATCTTCATCATCAATATCTTCGTCTGCAAATTCATCTGATTCATCATACACTGCATCTTCTGTTTTAGTTTCAACAGGATAATCAGCAGCGTTAGGTCCCTCAAGAGCATTATTCCCCTCGTCATTAACCTTATCTTTGCTCGCAGCAGCAGAAAGAACTTTGTTTGGATCATATGGTTCTTGTGTAGGCACACGAGTTTGCTTGAGTAGTCTTTTTGTGAAGGTGCTATCACTGTAGTACAAAATTTTCTTTGATTTAATTGGGTAAGTTGACTCTATTAAAATTATCTGATCGTCGCGTGGCAACATAATAACTTCTTGAGGCAATAGCAATGCCCTCTGTGTTTCAGAGATATGCAACGACCTTGAAGCAGGATTTAAATCTAAAAATTTAGGCTTATTCAATGATTCTTGTTGTACAGTTTTGTTTCCTATAAGTTGCGATATTAAATTAGCTGTTTCAATATTATTGGCTGCAAAAGTTATTCTGTAAGTCGAGTTTGACAAAAAGGAGTTCATTCCTGCTTCTTCGTATATTCCTTTGAGCTGCTCAGTATCTTGAACAATTAAGAATAATCTAACTCGATAACCACGAAAATATGCAATACCTGTTTGAAATTGCTCCATTTTTCCAAGTGTAGGAAACTCATCCATTAAAAACAATACGCCATAAGGCTCGTCATCCGATGGCAATTTCCTACATAAAAACTCAGTTGCCTGTTGGTAAAAAACCTGCATTAAAGGCCTAAGCCTAGTCAAGTTGTCAGGAGTTAAACCAACATAAACTGTAGTTTTCTTCTTTTTAAAATCTAAAATATTAAAATCACTTGACGCAGTTGCAGTGTCAATCAATGGGTTTGCCCACAATTCAAGCGATGAGTTCATAGTTGATACAACACCCGACCTTTCTTTATCAGCTTTTTGTAAAAAAGCTGCAATATTCATATATGCTACAGGGTGTATTATTTTACCCATTGTATCAAGAGCAACAGCAAGATTATAAACTACGTCATCACTACGCATCGTACGCACAACTTCACCAAAAGATTTAACTTTCTCTGGTGCAGCAAGTAAGTATAATACCACTCCAACAAATAAGCTTCTTGCTTCATTTTGCCAAAAGTCTTGTTCAGGCATGATGAGGTTAGCTATTTTTTGCACATCGTCAACCATCTGCCCAGGTTTTTTACTAATCCATTGTAATGGATTGTAACAGTGACTTATTCCATCTGGCTGCGCTGGATTCCATACGTATACTTTTTGTCCTTGTCGTTCTCGCCAACCACTTGTTATTTCATAGTTTTCTAATTTTATGTCGTGTACAATTACCGAGTCAGTCCAAAATAATAAATTAGGAATTACAAAGCCAACACCCTTACCAGAACCTGTAGGTGCAAATAACAATGCATGCTGAAACCCATCAGCAATAAAGTATCCTCTTTTATCTTTACCAAGCAATAACCCCTTTTTGCTTCTTAATCCTGCTTTTCGTATGTCTTTCTCTGATGCCCATTGCGAGTCTCCATGAAGTGATTCTTTCTTTTTAAATGGTCGCCACTCGATTATCCTTTCTCTTAAATTCCATAAGATAATCATTAAAACAACAATAGGCAGTGCAGAAGATGCAATTAATTTAATTTTGAGCTCAGGGCCATATAACTCTGGATGATGCCAACAATATTGTATATGATCAAAAATTGTTGGCCAAAGAGCTTGAGGGAAAGGCGTCAAACTAGGATTAATTGCCTTAAAATCCACACCATCTGGACCATCAACCAGTAGAAAGAACAATATACCCGATAAAAAGAAGCAAAACTCTAGTACGCTAAAAACTACTACACCTCCTATGAGAATATTACGTAGGTGATTTCCATTACTCATAAACTACTCTTTTTTAACTTATGTATAAATTTAAGCATTTTCGCTTGCAGATCTAGTAAATAATATCTCAGAAATGCTTCTTTTGCCCCCACCGGTTCTTTTTAGCTGAATAACAATATCAATCACATTTCTAATGTATGGTATAATTTGGTCTGGAGGAATGCCAAGATTTGCCTGCATAACCATCAATTTTATTTGCTCAAGGGCCATTTTTGGACTATCCGCATGAAGGGTTGATATTGATCCAGGGTGACCAGTATTTATCGCCCTAAGAAAACTAAAAGCTTCCGCTCCACGGAGCTCACCAACTATTATTCTGTCTGGCCTTAAACGTAAGCACGCCTCTATCAAATCCTGAGTGGTTACTTTTGCTCTGCCCTGCCCTCCTTTGGAGGCAATCAGATGCACTCTATTTGGATGATCGTTCAAAACGATTTCCCTTGCATCCTCAACAGTAATAATTCTTTCCTCATCTGGAATAGCACGCAAAGTAGCATTAGTAAAAGTAGTCTTACCAGTGGAAGTTCCACCGCTAATTATAATATTTTTCTTACTTATTACAGCGTATTCTAAAAACTCTTTTATTTTTTTTTGCCTTAGCAGTAAATCCAAATGACGGTCAACTGGATTATCAGTTGCTTCTGTAACAGTTTCAGAAAAAGCCCCCATTTTTTCGTAATCATCGAGTGCTAATTGCATGCTAGAAGGCTTACGAATCGACATGACTACTTTATCAGGTTCACATGCTGGTGGAAATACTATCTGTATACGATAACCATTTGGTAATGTTGCCGAAAGTAACGGTGCTTCTTCGCTAAGTTTTTGTTCTGTAGCTTGAGCAATCAGTCTGCCAAGAGATTTCAAATGGTTAAGATCGAATACTTCTAATTTTTCACACCTTATTTCACCGCGATTTTCAATCCATACTTCCTTTGGCTTATTTATTGATATTTCATTTACGCCTTCTTCTTGAAATATGCCTTGTAATGGCTCCAAATATGTATCAAGTGCAGCATAATTCATTTCATTGATTTAATATTGCCTGTGAAGGAAATACTATATCTTGGTTAACAAATACTTTCAATGCGGTGCCTTGATCGACATAAATAGTTGGTTTTTTATCTGTATATCTGCCCACTATATCTCGCATGTCTTTAGAAAAATCATTGATTGACTTCCCGATTGCTTCATCATAAACAGATTTGCTTCTTTTCTGAGTTTGCCTCAACAGTTGACGTACATCGTCTAAAGTTATACCGATATTGTCACTAGTAATTGCATCAACTCCACTAGCTCCAGAACTTTTTATCACACTTACTATTTCTTCCTTTATTATTCTCAGTAAATCCTGATCACTTTTAGCATTCCGAATTTTTTCAATAGCCCTAAGACCCAATTTCCATTTTTCGTCTCCTACCTTCCCAACTTCAGTTTTTATAGCATCCTCCAATCTCTCAACAATAGCCCCTTTGAGAGAAGAGATATCTATTTCAGTTGCAGTGATGGATCTCACCGCATCCATAGCAGTTAGCGTATCAATAAGATTAGAGGCCTTTTGCCCTATAACAGCCGAACCAATTGAAACACCAGCAAGTGCCACTGAAGAGAATAATGCACTTACTATTTTATTATCAACTATTCCTGCTATCCCTGCTCTACCAAGCTCGTCAGTACTAAGTGATGAGATAGCAATATCTATTCCATGAGGAAGAATGACCCTACTCCAGTTTATATTTACACGAGCTCTTGCAACATTCGAGTCAAATGAATAACTGCCTATCAATCTTGAGCCTTTAGGTATTAAAACTGTATCACCAGTTTCTGCATAAACATCTCTACTCACCATAGCACGCAGCATTCCTTGCAGGTCAGAGTTTATTGCAGTTTCAAGAACAGCATCAATAATTTTACCTTGAGTAACCATTAAACCAAGCTTTCCTACTCTGGTAGCTTTGCTCGATTGTGCTGAAGTGTCAGATAAAATAGCATCAGCAGCCTTATTCTCTCCACCATCACCTGAAATTGTTAACATTTGTGCACTACGTCTGTCTCTAGGATAACCGCTCCCCCCTATTGTAGGAAACGAGGTAGGTAAATTGCCCATAACATTACTAGAAGGAAAATTTTGCTTTGGCAAAATAGGTATATTTGACACAGGAGTTTCTTTTGGTTTCTCTTCTTCTTTTATAATTTGTTTTATTTCTGGTATGATTGGTGGTGTAGGAAGAGGAGGTAAGGGTGGTAAGGGATCAGTTATTATTCTTTCAGGAACCATTACATTATCTGGAACTTGTTCCAACTTTCCCTTCAATTCTTGAACATTTTGCTTTGTTTCCTCTTTTTTAATAACTTCTGAACCCTCTTTATGAGAAGGACTAAAATAGAGATAATACACTCCACCAACCAGAAGCACTAAAATAATGACCATCAATGCCCTATGACCTTGATTAGAGCCAACTGTTACTACCTTGTTCTCTATTTCTGATTCATCTTCTGAATTGTTACGCCTTTCTTTATTCATATTGCATATACCACAGCTAAAGTGCCCTATTTATAATTTCAACTTCACCATCTTCATAACGCATAAATAGCTTTTTATGTACTCCTTTTATTATAACATAATCATCAAATAACAGCCTTTTACAAGGTTTATCCTCCTCTTCTACAAAAATCTGAGGTATTTTATTATTATTTCTAAATTTTAAATAGGTTAAATAACCATCATCAAATAGCTCAATCGGAACTATATCCGCATTACCACCTTCATCAATATATGTATAATTGTACTTCGTATCATTTTCTTGTATTATTTTTTCTGGCTTGTCTGTAGTATATTGCATTTGAGTAGGTAAAGAAACCTCATCTAAATCAACATCAAATTCACCTTCTTCTTGAGGATAATAAAAACGCACTACGTAAGATATATCCTTTTCAGCAGAATAATCGTGACCCACTTTCTTAGCATCAGTATCTGGGTATTTATCGTAGTTTGGCCTTGAGATTAAATCAAAAATGTAATTTCTTTTTTTAGTTGTTGTAATAATCATGTTAGTGCGACTACTAACTTCAAATGGCATGATAAGCAATTTATTGTCATAAGGATTAATTTTCCAACTTGATGCATCACCAACAGCGATATTTTTAACTTTTTCTCCTTCCGCAAATTCAATATAAGAATAGTAACCCTGACTAAAAACCACCGTAAATACTTCGTTAGGGCTATACACAAAAGTCTTTATTCTACTATCTACAGAAATAGGCTCATTATAATTAATGGATGCGTTTAAATTGCTACTTACAAGTAAAGCTAAAACTAATAATATCCTATACATATTCATCATCTACTCTATATGAAATAACTTGAAATCCTAATGGGTTAATATATCTTTGCTGATCATCCATTTCAAGCGATGCATATCTGTATGACATAATAACTATCTTATTTTTTCTTGTGGAACTTCCATCTTTCCGTATAAATTCCACAAAAAACCTCACCTGAAGAGCATCGTTACCCAATTTTTGAATTGAGCGAATTTTAAATTCACTTTTGGTATCTGAGTACAAATTAAAAAGATCATCCATATTCTGCGATCCTACATAATTTCTAAATTCATTATACACATTAGGTGAGGAAAACAACCTCACCTTTGTATAATAGTTATAATTATAATGATATGGATCAAAAACCTCCCTTGCTTTTATATACTCTGAAATAAAATAATCGTTTAGCGCTTCATTTGCAGAATATTGTTTTACTGTGACAGGATCAACCAATTGCACTATTCCTGATTTCTTGTCAATTTCTATAACAAATGGCTCAATAGTGCTACTTGTGCTAATTTTAAATATGACTAATATGCTGATAGAGATCGTTGCTAATAATATTAATGCAAATAAAAGTAGAATATTCCTTTGAGCAATAACTGTGCTGTAGCGGTTTGAATTCCAATCTATATCCTTATCTAAGGATTCAGTATTTTTTTCTCGCTTAAAAAATCTTAGCATTTTAGTATTCCTAAAAATCTTAACTTATGTTAATAAACATAGCAAATTAACAAAGTAGTTACAGCAAAAAAGCTAAAAAACTCTTAATCTATGGCCTAGCTTACCAAACTTTGTCTCCATATATGAATCGTTATATTTATTACGTTCCACAATAAGTGGTAGACACTTTGTAACTCCTATACCACTACTTTCCAATTCTGACAATTTCCTATCATTGTTTGTAAGTAATTGGATTTTGTTAATGTTCAATTTCTTAAGCATTTTAGCTGCAACAGCAAAACTCCTTTCATCATCTTCAAAACCTAATATTCTGTTTGCATCAACAGTATCAAGATTATGTCCTCTTTGCACACTGTACGCTCTTAACTTATTAGTTAAACCAATGCCTCTTCCATCTTGCATCAAATACAATATAATACCACTTCCAGAGTCAGCTATCATTTGAATTGCTTGATGTAACTGACTTCTGCAATCGCATGATAAGCTATCTAACAAGTCACCCGTATAGCACGAAGAATGAATTCTTACTAATGGTTCGCCATCTTTATCTGGATTGCCAATGATAATTGCATGATGTTCTCTTCCACCACTTTCTGTTCTATAAGATATGATATTTACTTCTTGAGTCTGTTTTAAAAATAATGATGTTTTGCACACTTCATATACATCCTGATTTTCTTGAAAATTATTTATGAATGACGTGTCCAGTGCAATAACGTCATTTTTCTCGCACCAATTTCGCATTTCATGCTTATTCTCAAAAGTCATATCAGCCACTAACGCGTATGGCAATAATTCTGAGAACTTAAGCAAGGCAACAGCATACTCATCTATTGTCTTTGAGCATTGCAACTCTTTTATGCTATCTTCCTTTGAACAGTTTATTAAATGGAGCAGTTCATCAAAATTGCTTATCAACAGACGTTTGCTGCTATGTTCTTTATTCTGAGATATGTATTCTACCTTACTTGAAGTTAAAGTAACATATACATTACTTGATATAAGCTTGTATTGATTAAACAAATCTCTTTCTAAAACCTCAGCAGCAGCAAGCAATAGGTAATTACTTTCATCATATATTACAATTGGCCGGCCGCGCCTGATTTCGCTGATAGCTCTTTCTACCTTATTGCTACTCTGATTTCCTATAAACATTTTTACCCACATTAAGCAGCTATGAAAAAACTGGTGCGGCCGAGAAGACTTGAACTTCCAAGGCCTTATGAGCCACAGCGACCTCAACGCTGCGTGTCTACCAATTCCACCACGACCGCACTATATTCTAGTTCTTATATAATTATTTTAAATTATTTAATCATTTTAGAATTTTTCATCTAGAGTGTCAATCTGATACTAGAATAATTTAGAAATTACTTGTATAATTTGATTATGAATTTTGTGATTATAAATTTTAATCATTTAAGACAACCTTACTACTAATTTTTAACTTAGGTTTTTATACAAATGAATGTAGCTAATATCTTTATTTTTTTAGCTCTATCTCTTATAGCCAGCTTTCATTCTGTCCATGCACAAATATTATACACATGGTCTCAAGTTATTCCAGAAAATAAATTAAGCATACGTGCAATTACAGACAATGACATGTGCCCCATTGTTTATGTCGATGGCGAGGAAATAGAAATGCTGAATCGCAGCTCAATTAACAATGGTGATCATAACGAAACAGTTTGTGAACTGACAGTACAAACAAGTACCAAAAACATTAGTATTGAGGATCTACGAGTTCCTATATTACCAGAAAAGGTCAATAAAATTGCTTTTATTGGTGACACGGGTTGTAGAATAAATATGTTATTTCAGCAGGAATGTAATTCGGTAGATAGCTGGCCTTTAAAAAAAAATTTAGATTCAATCGCCCTTCATAAACCAGATTTAATTATCCATGTTGGTGATTATCATTATAGACAAACAAAATGTAGAAATACAAAAAAGTGTGGTGATATTTATGGATATAATAAAGAAGTTTGGTACGCTGATTGGTTTGAGCCTGCAAAGGATATTTCATTACAATCCCCTTTCCTTTTTGTTCGTGGAAACCATGAGAGTTGTGATAGAGCTTATGAAGGATGGTTCAGGTATCTAGATTCATACCCCTTTTCGTCTGAAAAATGTGAAAACTTCGTTTCTAGTTGGTCCTTAGATGCTGGACCGATGAAATTTTTTATCTTCGACTCTTCATCCGGTGAGGATATTTTTACAACCCAAAGCACAATTGATGCTTTTGAAAGGCAATTTGATAAATTGATACAAGATAAGCCCACGTGGTTTTTAACTCATAAACCGCTTTGGAGATCTCCAAAAAAAGAATTTTTGACATTAAAAAGCCATGGTAATCTTACACAAATTGAAGCTTTTGGAGATAAATTTCCAAGCAATGTTACTACCATAGTTTCTGGCCACATTCATATAGCCCAGATTTTATTAATGGATAACGTTCCAGACCAGATTATAGTTGGAAATGGCGGTGCATCATTACACGCTCAAGACCAAGAGCATGTTTATCAAAATGTAGAATTTGACTATTCAAATGGTAGAAACTACTTAGCACACGAGGTTAGAAACTTTTTCGGTTTTGGCTTTGCAATACTAAACTTAGATGATCACAAATTTACCTTCTATAATCAACACAATAAGGAAATGTATTCTGCGAAGCTAACAGAAGATTTTAAACTTAAACGGATTAAAACTATAGTCGATTCATTTTAGGACTTGTTATTAGCTATTTTAACAATGCTACTTAAACATTTTTTTTAATCGATTGATTTCGTCAGCAAATTTTGAGTCGGTCTTTATAAAATTTTCTACTTGTTTTACTGCATGTATAACAGTAGCATGGTCTCTGCCACCAAAGCTTCTTCCAATATCTGGTAGGCTTTTTTGCGTAAATTTTTTGGCAAAATACATAGCTATTTGTCTTGGCCTTGCAAGACTGCGAAGTCTTCTATTGGATTGCATATCTGCAACCTTTATATTGAAAAATTCAGCTACTTTCTTTTGTATTTCTTCTATTGTGATTGACCTATGATTTGACCTAAGAAGATCGATTAGGGTTTCACTAGCTGATTCTACCGTCATACTTCTTCCAATTAATGAGGTATGGGTAACCTTATTTAATGCTCCTTCTAATTCTCTTATATTAGATTTTATGTTCCTTGCTAAAAACTCTAGGACATCTTTCGGAACATACATGTTCATCTGCTCCACTTTTGCCTGCAATATACCAAGCCTTAATTCAAAAGTTGTTTCATTAATATCTGCCACCAACCCCCAACCGAGTCGTGATCTTATTCTTTCTTCCACTCCATCAAGATCACTAGGAGACCTATCAGCTGATATAACCAATTGCTTATTTTGGTCTATCAGTGCATTGAAAGTATGAAAAAATTCTTCTTGTGTACTATCTTTACCACTGATAAATTGCACATCATCTACCATCAATACATCTACTGATCTAAATTGCTCTTTAAATAACATAATATCTTTGCTTCGCAGCGCTGTAATATATTGGTACATGAATTTCTCTGCTGATAAATATACTACTTTTCTTTTTTCTGATGGGGAATTGACTATGTGCCAAGCTATAGCATGCATTAGATGTGTTTTACCAAGTCCCACTCCACCATATAGAAACAAAGGATTGCTGCCTAATATTGGATCTATAGATTCTGCCACACGCTTTGCCGCCGTAAATGCTAATTCATTTGGCTTTCCCACTACAAAATTATCAAAGGTGAACCTTGGATCCAGCGGCGAACCAAGATTATGATTACTTTCCTCTCTGTTTTTTAATATAACATTAAAATTTGAATTCCTTTCCTCAATTACTTGAATATCAATAGAACGTATGCTTTTATCTTCGCTTTGCCATAATGATAATATTTTTTTCATGTAATGAACTGTAATCCACTCTTTTATAAACCTTGTTGACACGGATAAAAGAACTTCCCCATTTCTGCTACTGACAAATTTTAGTGAACTCAGCCAGCTGTTATATGTTGCTTCTCCATAAAGATTATAAAGACAATCTTGGATTTTTTCCCAAGTAACATTGTGATCCGTTACTGTAATAATCTGATCAAAAAACATAGTAGAAACCTTAGGGCTAGTTAAGTTCATATACCACACCAAGAAAAAAGCAATAATTAGAAAAACATAAGATAATCAATAGCTTACTGCAAAATGAAAAGCTAATACTACTTAATACATACTAAAAATTATGGTGATTTTTTGATGGGTTGTAAAGGGTATAAAAACACTAAAATTGATCATTTTTATTTCAAAAAAATGAAAAATTTGTAAATGTCGCTTGTATCGAGGATTAGAAGCATGCTATTAAAAATAGTAATACATTATGTATAAATAAGATGTTAAATTTACTGGCAAATAAGTAAAGTATTCATATAAATATAGCTAACCTAATATAGATTTACTAAAGCAAATTTATGATTATATTAAGTAATTTGAGTTGTCATGCTGTATTCGGTATTGAATTAGAGTTTTACATTGAAGGAATAGAAGGAAGCTTTTTTCTCAACAATATTAGAAATAAAATTGCTTCACTTGGATTTTCTTGTGAGAAAGAGAGTTCTATAAATCAATATGAGATAAAAAGTGGTTGTTATACGAACTCCGACAATTTAATTAAGCATTTTGAGTTAGCGAAACAATTACTTACTGAAACAGTACAAAAACTAGGCGGGAATGTTTCTTTTAAAGCAAAGCCCTATTTGGATAGAGCAGGCAGTGCATTAAATGTGCATGTTAATTTAGTGAATTCAAATAACGATAACTTATTTTATATCAATGAGCAAAAGTATAGTGATTATTTGATTCATAGTATTGGTGGATTATGTGCAATGATGAAAAAACATATGTTGTTTTTTGCTCCAAATGATGATTCATATTTAAGATTTCAGTA
>JAODAC010000012.1:1377885-1453404 GCA_027575185.1 Mimaenictus wilsoni | reverse complement strand
GTCCCAGTCATGACACCATCATCAATATGGAAGCTGGCATGTGAATCAACCTCGCCAAACACTCGACCATCAAAGAATTGATCATGGTCCAGGTGAATTGTTGTCTCCTTTCCATCGGCATCTACACTATAAGCCTTAAATTTTGGATGTAAAACGCCTCGTTTTGGGGTTAAAATCACTCGAAATTCCTGTCCCAATGCCGAAAATGATATCTCCTTGATTTTATTGTAAGGATGGCTGCTTTCTTTCAACCCTCTCTTGACAATATTATGTTTAATATGATCTGCATGTAGAGTTTCATAATATTTGATATTTTTATGAATTGATTCTAAAAGTAAAGTTTAACATCCTTGGAAAGTCCTTTTGTTTTTACTTACCACTTGCGTGAATAAAACAGCAAAGTATCCAAATTGAGAGTATACTTTGAATGAGCGACATTTTCGTAATTTTAGCAAAACGTTTAAGCTATAAGGAATTTATTAAGGACCCAAACTACATTTTTGCCCTATTAGTTTATGTTTGCTATGATTCGGATGGGTTTTATCACGATTTTATCAATATTGGTTATATTGAGAGATATAAAGATATCTAGACTGAGAACAAGGGGTGCAGTTTGTGTTTCATTGGGTTTTGTAGGTTGCGCACCAGTAGGGTAATTTGACAGATTATTTTCGTCGACATGTTCTCTTTGAAGGTGAAGGCTCTCGTCAGGTGAACAACAAAACATCAATAGTACAATAAATTTTAGCGTAAATTAATTATTTTATCCGAAACATACCCCGAAAGTGCAAATTTTCAAATAGTTTAAATAAAGATATAATATAACTAAAGCTACTACAAATTTAAGTTCTATTATGTGTCAAATGTCAAAAATATAGGATCATTTGGCAACATAGCATTAATGGCAACTATGTGAAAGATGTCAAAGTCATTACAATGTTGAAAAAGTCAAACCACGTAAAAACAAATTCGATTTATTCGATTTTTCCTATTACTTAAATTAAGTGATAATGGATGACTCACCAGTGCCAAATAGTAACTATGCCCTCCAACTTGCACTGCAAACTCTTAAGGAACGTTGCGTTCAACTCCAAAAACGAGTATCAGCTCTGCAAGAAGAAAATATCTCACTTAAAACCATTCAACCGTTACAACTCCAAGAACCACCTAGTTCCCTGGAAACAAAAGTTTCCCGGCTTATAGAAGAACGAAATCAGCTAAAAAACACAATATCCATGGTGGCCACCGAAAACAAACAGCTTTGGTCAAGCCTATCCCAATTAGCTAGCGAGAAAACGAACTCAAAAATACGGAAGATAAGCGATGAAAAACAGCATATGCCCTTGATCCGTTCCCGGACATTCACACAAGAAGCTCCACATACAAAACATTTAAAAAAGGTCCTCTCAGAAAGTGAAAATGACGAAAGGGTAGATAAGGTTAGTTTGGAAATGGAAGACATATCTCTGAAGCTGGACAACTCGAGTTTGGAAGACTCCCTTAGTGTTTCTCTAGGCTTCAACTACTTAGAAGATGAGGCCATCGATGATTCCCTTAGCGATTGCATAGAGCAGCATTTAATAGATATGAAAAATGTTAAAGCTCTGCTCAAGCAACATGCTAGCAATCTTAAAGCGTCTGTAAAAAATCTGAGATCACATAAAGATCAACTGGATAGAAATGAGGAGGAATTGAAGAAGAGGAAGATGGAAAGATGTGCTTCGAAGACTATTCAGGTAAATATTGATGATGAAGAGAGACAAGAGGCTAAGAAGATTGAAGAGAGTACTTGGGGGACGCCCACAGATTCCATTAAAATGGAGTTTGATAAGTCGAGTGATAGAATATGCCCGCTTTGCTGCCGAAAATTTGGAATTGATGGTGATTTTGAGGAATTTAGTGCTCATGTTCAACAACACTTCATGGACACTAGTTTGTTACAGTTGTGATTATGTTTGATATTAATTTATTTATTTATGGTGGTTTTGTAATAAAATAAAAATTTAAAAAGGAGTTTTAGCCTGATCAATGAAGTGGTTGTAAAATCAAGATGGTCGCCGATCTTTGTTTATTTCCCAAGTGTTCTCAAATTATTTCTGTTGATTTTTCTAATAAAAAGGGTGGGCAAATGGTTCAAAATATGAATGTATGTTATTTATGAGGTGGTGGTATGCTGCGTTGTGGAGCCCGGCCTTCTCATTTAACAAGCAACTGTGGCGCCGATTCTGTGGTAAGAACTTAGACGAAAGTTGCGCGACCTGCTCGTCACGGTTCCCGGAAAAAACTTAAATGCACAATCTGGAACATAGTAAGAATTATACCGTCAGTAGCCTTCGGATGCAAGTTACATGTCCCTTTTTGTGACTAGTCAGTTCGTTTCGACAGAGAATAGAGCGATTTCTCCATTAGGACCAACGGATCCTGAGCAGCGATAGCCCCTCAGAATCGCGCGCTATCACCTCTGTTGGCGCCGTTTTTAACCAAATGACATCGAAAAAAAAAACTGGGGACTAAAAATAACATCAAGCTGAAAAAAAAACAGATAGGGGGATGCAGACATTTCAATCATTAAAATGAGCAGAATTTTGAGAAAATTTTATTACAAATTGTTAAACTAAAAAGCAAAATACTTAGTGCCCTTTGATCTTATCCCAGCTGATTAGGTTTGACATCTTTAGTAGTAGCAGGTTGAGCTGTCGTCTTCTCAGTCAAATTCTTACTAAACCAAGATGGCCGTGCTGCCTCCATTTCGACCACCCGCTTACCTTGCCAAAATTCAGCCGGTTTTTCATCCCTCTCGCCTTCATACAACACGACAACTTCATTCTCGACTGGACTAAGCTTCAATTCCGCTTGGATCTTATCCTGCATGCGTTTAGTTTCTTCGATTACTTTCGCATAGCAAGTCGCTAAAATGAAAAATGAAAGTTTTCTAATTCTATATGAAAAAAAAAGAAACGTACGACATAATCGTCCTGCTTCATGATCATCTCCACAAGTGTTGCATTGTCGTATATTGATTTTTGGTACCAACATCTTCCAAATATAGTCCGGGTGTCCGAAACGTCGTTTCTGGCGTTTTTCGAGAGAGCGTCGGTGTTTAGGCACAGCATACAGGAAACCATCGTTGAGGATGTCTTTCAAACTGAACTGGGGTGGTTTAGGTTGGTAGTCATCCACGGTGAGGATGTTTAATGCGAAGGCTTCTAAAATATTTCAAATTTCGCAATTAAAATTGTGAAATTTTGATATAATTGAGTGAATGACTAAATTTGGTAATGACTAAATTATATGTAATTATGTTTACTTTCTAATTATTAATAATTAATGGTAACAATGGATTAGAATGTAAAATACGTTGTTTTGTAATATTTGACGTCATAGTGTGATTTTCAATGAATCACTGATCCTGAGTTTTGTGGTTATTTTGATCTTTTTTTGCGGTTTCGATTTGCATAGATTACGTCTTGGTATAATTTGAAGCAAATTAAAGCAAAATTATATATCTTGTTTATCTTGGTATATTTTGGAGGAAAAATAATGCCTTGTTCATCTAAGATCAAGGAAAGGATCTTAATATTTTGGCGCAAATTTAAAATTTTGGAATTTTCAATATTTCAACTTTTATTAATTTTAAATTAATAGAAGTACTTCTAAAATGAGTAAAATGCCATTTGTCTTCTAAGGACCAAGAAGCTAACTTAAAGGATCGTAACCTACCTATAACTAAAAAATTCTAGATTGGTCCATAAAAAAAATCTGATTACTGAAATTAAGCGATAATGGATGACGCACCAGAGCCAAATACGTCCTCTAACTTACACTACCTTGAAAGAACGTGGTGTTCAACTCCTAAAAACGATAATCATCTCTACAAGAAAAAATATCTCACTTAAAACAAATCGACCGTCACATCTCCAAGAAGCACCTAGTTGCTATATTTAATTTGGCAATTTAGTGTGAATAATAATAATAACAATAATTTTTCCTAGCTCATTCACACAACTACTATCGTGCAGTATTATAATAGTTATGTGAATGAGCTAGGAAAAAGTATTGCTAAGTACTTGCTCTCAAATATGTAACCACCTAGTTCTCTGGAAACAAAAGTATCCTGGCTTATAGAAGACCGTAATCAGACATAATATCTTTGGTGGCCACCGCAAACAAACAGCTTTGGTCAAGCCTAGCTAACAAGAAATCAATCTGGAAATCCGGAAAATAAGCGATGAAAATCATTATATGCATTTGATCTTCTAAAAAGGTCTTCTCAGAGAGTGTAAACGACGAAAGGGTACATAAAATTAGCCAGGAAATGGATGACATATCTCTCAAGCTAGGCAATTCAAGTTTAGAAGACTCCCTTAGTGATTCCCTAAGCTTCAACTACTTAGAGGATGCGGTCATTGAAGATTCCCTTACCGACTGAATAGAACATCATTTAATATATATGAAAAATGTCGAAAATATATATGAAAAATGCTTAAGCAACATGCTCGCAAACTTAAAGCATCAGAATTTTCAATATTTCAATTTTCATTAATGTTGAATTCATAGAAGTACTTCTAAATATAAGTAAAATGATATTTGTATTCTAATGATAAAGAAATTAACTTAAAGATCTTAACCTATCTATAACTAGTAATTCTAGAACCTATATAAGCCTAGATGATATTGGCATTATTTTAAATTTTTTTAGAACATTTATTTTCTTCAATTTAAGAAATAAAGCTCTAAATCGTGTTTAAATGTGTTTTGATGGCTGTTACTCAAAATGTCAAAAAAGTAGGGTTAGATCAACGTTAAATTCGTAGCATGCTCACAGCGTGAATTACATAATCTCTCATTGCGTTGAGAGTGCGGGCGCGTCGTCGCGCTGGTGGTGTTTCTTCGCGGGGTGTAAACTTACCAGGAGGCGGCGGTCGACGGGCGAGCGCACTGGCGATGTGTACCTCAAGCCTTCGTAGGGCGGCGTGAACGTTTCGCAGCAAGCCGTTCATAGTAATATTTCAGTGTTTTCACTTCACTCACGTGAAACTAGACCAATAAACAATTCGGCCCAACGCACATACGCGACGTACTTGAAAAACGCGTGTCGAATTTACGGGTACCGACGTACGTCAGTAGTGCAGTGCTTTGGCCTGGACAGCAAGCTTTTCAGCGTAAGTCGTTTGACGGCAGGGAATCAGCTGTGCAATTGGCGCCTTAGGCGTGCGTTTGCCGATTGGGCGGCGCTGCTGCAGTAGGGGGGCAGAGCCACTTGTTTTCGGTGCTAGCCAACACGCGGCCGAACTTCTTCACTTCACTTCGGTACTGACAGTTCGCCTCAGCACGCGCATATCCTCGCTATGGCGTGCGCCGCTGGTGGATCGTCGAGTAGGCTGTGCGCTCGCGGCGTGCAGGAGAAGTTGTGTCAGCAGTATCAGCAGGCGTCGCGACGTCGCACCACCGTCGCGACGCTGGGCGCCTCCGCCAACGGCGGCCTGCCGGTGGTATCGCTTAGGTCGCCACCACCAACGCTAGTGCAAAACGCGGCCAGTGTTGGTTTCAAGCCATTCCGGATACCCTTCTGCGAACAACCCCACGTAAGTACCCCATCTATCATACAAAAATACCTTAGAACTATGCAACCAACTATACGTATTTTGAAGTATAGTGGGTTGCTGAATCTTGTGCTATTCAAACAATTTTTATCCTCTTAACTTATAACGTTAGCGGAATTGCATGACGCTTTTCGGAAACATTTCCACGCAATTTTATTAAGTAAATTCTACTTAATGTTATGCAACCAAGTATATTTAATGTGAAGAAAGGTGAGTTGCTAGATTTAAAGCTATTCAATCAAACACTTATTTATTTTTAATTGATTTTTATCGATACGTCAAACACTTGGTAGCAGTGGAAGCGCACGAATGTGTTAACAACAAAAACGGTTGAAGAAAGTGAAGAGAAATTTCTTGGAATTTCATTTCACTATCACTGGTACGCGCAAGCGCACAACTTCTATGTGTGTAAATGAATATTTGCCTTCTAACATTCCTTATTGCCAACTATTTAAATTCATCAAATTTAAAATACGTTAATTACCCTGTTTGCCAAAAATAAAGAAATTTGTAATATAGAAAATGGTGACAATTAAAGTCAATATTATACTTTACTTAATTTACATTTAAGTATCTATTACAGTTCTTTATATGTTTTGAACAAAAAATATATCTAAATTGAATTAAAAGCAATTTTAAATTCAATTACGGCAGTTACTCCATTATTTATTTGAAAGTATGACTTAAGTCACTTAAAATCGCCGAAAATTTCGCTAAATTTTGACATGCTTTACTTAGCTGTTGATTAGTCTGATTGTGAGCAATTTACGCATTGTTTGTGCGGACGCGCCAGATGAATCAAAGCGAATCGAAAATGATTTGAAAGTTTGCGCGTACGCGTTTAATAAATTTTTACACACGTCGCTTGTTTGGCGGATTAGTAGACTAGAAACTTTTTGCACGAAAACGGCGCTGAAATACGCGAAAGAAAAGCGACTCTGCAGCGCTGGAGTGTGTGTGCTTTCGATTGCCAGCGATGTGTATGCGCGATTAATGCCTGAGTTTTACTTTTACGCATATCTTCCTCCAACAATAACAATAAAATAATTTTTATTATATTATTATTTTTGTCTGCGACAATAGGGAGCGTCGCGGAATCGACGCAGATACAATGCGCACACACTCGCTGCGCACGAGTTACCTAAGTAACCCAAAAAAATTGTCGAACGCTAATAAAAATAGACGAAAAAGTAAAAGTTGCCGACGTACCGTTCAGGATTTAAATATTTGCATATTTTAACTTTTACAATCTTTTACAAGCTTTTGGAACATTGCTGTTTATATGTATGAAAAGTTGCATATGTTAGATACACAAATTTGCATTTCTGCGCCTGACTTATGTTACTTTCTTGTGTTATTCTCGTTTCTTTGCTTTATTTTTGGTTTTATTTGCTTTTAAGTTTACTTTTTGTAACTGACCTATATTAAGTAGGTGGATTTAAGTATATAATGACTTAAGTCTATTTTATGTCAATCACTTTTAAGTGATGCTTGATTAGTTTATATGAAATTGGGTAGTTTAAAGTAAATCGTATTTGAGTGTCAGGTTAGATTAGATGTGCTAAGATGATTTCGGTCAAATTCAATGTTCATCTTTAGCGTCAGGCTGGATTAGTCAAATTGTGTAAGTTTTGTTAAATTAGTTGACTTATTTGAAATATCTCATTGTTTCGGGTTATAGTATCTAAAACTGGTTAAAGTCATGTATGGTCAATTTTTGAATGTTTTTGACACACATTGTTGAGAGTAGCATATGACTTAAGTAGCTTAACAGGCCTAATATCGAAAATAGATGCGTGCGCATTCCGATGCATGCCAAAGCGTACAAATACGTAAGTTACGCATAGTTGTAAAGCGATAAATATGTGCTAATATCGTAATGAGAGTGGCGCGTCGTCAGGTAAGTCGGCAGGCGCACGCGCGCGCCGACTTAATAAATAGAAATAGAAAGAAAGCGATTGGACTTTCTCGACGCGACGCACAACGTCGAACGCAGTCCCAAACTTTCTTTTAAACTTTGCTCAAAATTGCATTCGCCCCCACTCGGTGGTTCGGTGTCTGCAAATTACATGCACTTTTTGTATGTTTACATTTTTCACTGCCACCTATATCCATAGCAGTGCTATGCTGACTATTTCTCTTAAGATTTTACAGATTTCGTTATTAGATTATTGGGTATGTAGTAGCTAATTCAATTAGCGAAAAATGCAATGAAACTATCGCGTCTTACACTTACATCATTTCTCAATTACATGAAGAATTCGGTAATCAATTAGGTTCTTTCTTACAAATGGCTTACTTATATAGCGACAATGAAGTTTAACATTCTGTAAGTATTCATTACAAGCAAAATTGCGTACTACCAAGAAATAATTGTAATCTTCGAATGCAAACAATGTGTACTTTGCAAATTAACTTTCTTAATTCTGTGTTAATTTGGTATAAGATTACTTAAGCATTGGGTAAGATGAGTTTACGGACTTTAATTATGCATTATAGCCTTTTTATAGGTTTCCATTAATGGACTATCCAATATCAAACAAAAATGTTTATTGACTTAAGTTATTTGTTCTGTCTATTTTCAACTGATTAAAAAACAGTAAGTTGTGCCTAGTTCTACAACTATATAAATTGAACATACTTGAATTGGAATTTATATAATTGAAGGTTAATTCATTATTTAATTCAGTCCACTTCTTATCTAATTGTAAGAAACCTATTATGACTTAATTTAACTCATTCAAGAAATTCAAATAAATCAACTCTTATCCAGCGCAAAATGATCTAATTCTAAAAGGATTGAGAAGATGCGGCTCTATTCGACTTAAGTCATCTTGAAGTTGATTAAACTCTGGATGCGCGCGTGAGTATGACCTAGTTGTGCGGGAGCAAGGCCACTCTCACTCGTCGTCGCGCCCGCAAAGACGACGAAGAACAAGTGCCCCCAAGCAAGTGCAATTAACCGAGGAATATATCTTCGAAGATTGGTGCCTAGCCAGTTGAAAATTATAGCATCACGTGATCGATAAAACGACTCAAGTCGGCACCGAAAAACCGCAGAAAGAGAATGCGTATCTTTATGTCCATCCATCATGATCTTCACTCGGAAGACTCTTTTTTTCGAAGGCCATTTTCTGATTTCTATTCTTAGGATACCTCAATAATCAACTTCTTTGTATTACTTTTAAGTCATCATAAAAATAATCATAAGAGCTCTTAAACAAAAAAACATCGCCTAACATGTTAAGTAATGTTTAGTTTTGTGTGGAAATCGCCTTTTTGCAAGGTGACTGCGATTGCAGTTTAATTTATGATGACTGATCATTAGCGTTAAAAATCGTTATTATATCTTAAACGTTTTATAATAGAATTGTGCTGGCGTCCTTATAGCTTAAGTCTTGATTTGACCAAAGTAAAAGAGTAACATTTAATATGATAATAATTGTTGCTTTCATAGAGGTGAGTGGTTTGTTGGAGGATCCTTAACCCAAGTGACGCAAACCTTGACATACAGGAAATTTATCACACTTAAATCACTTGTAATGTGCTTAACATTGGCAACGGATACAGAAAGTTGCATAAATTACAATAAGTCACACGAGTGTCATTGTTGGGAAAAGTTATGACACTGGTTAGTTAAATAAATTTTTCGAAGGTGAATTAAGACATGTGATTTAAGTAACTCCCAAAGAAGCAATAATATGTGCAAAAATATTCAGGATGTGATGTAGAAATATACCAATAAAGTCACATCTTGAGTCACATTATTTGATAAGTAAATTATCCTAAGTTACAGTTTTGAATGAATGGGTTAAAAGCGTAAATATTTGAGATCGTTTGTAAATTATGCGGCGATTTCAATGAAATGATTCTTCGGTTGAAAGTGAAATTGCCGGCTTGAGATTATGGCATACAAAATCTACGCGACACACACACACCTCAAGAATGCGGATTTGTCCTCAATTTTTTTGAGTGTATTTATTTAGTCTCTATTTTATTTCGTACATTTGAGCAGGAATATTATGCAAATTTTGCTGTGTATATCGGTTGCCATTGTACGAACGTACCGTAGCACTTGTCTTTTAAAAGGCGACTCCGAATCGGTTTACTTCTTACGTCGAATGTCCTAGTAATACGAGAATATGAGTCTTGTGCCCTCAAGGCGTGAGTGTGCGCGACTTAAGTAGAAAGTATCTGTTTTGGGCGGTTTGTTGTCTCACAATCAGTCGCAGGTGGCAAGTGGGTTGTCAATTTCATTCTTGGTTTTCAACTTATAATTAATTTTTTAGCGGTTGATTTATATGACTTAAAATTTGCTTTATAACTTACAATCAGGTATATCTGGCGTAAAATGTCAAATTGCTAAATATTGTTGTTGTTAATTATTTTAGAATTAAAATACTTGCACTTAGCAATTTGCTTTTCCATGCTCTGTTGGATGCACTCTTACAAAGTGCAATTAGAGAGAAAATTGTACAATATTAATCATTAATCTTTATGAGATTTGCACTTTGCAATTATACAATTTCTACGATTTCTAAAGTGTATTCTAGAAATCTATTATTGGTTTAGTCAGTTCTGTAATGATTTAAGTCTTAATATTCTCAAGTTTTAAGAATTGCAAAAGTTGGAATTATATTACTATAACATATATTTCTTTATATTAAGAGAGATAATATCCTGTAATAATAATAACTATAGCGAAATGGTATCCAATTTGAAATTATCCACATCGGTGTCGATTTGGATAGATAATTGGACAATTGGACAGCAATTGCGCTGACAATGACACACTAACTGTAATGACACCTCGCGTTTACTTTTTTCTTTTATTTCGCGATCTTTTATTGTATGAGTTTTTTGAAATTTTCTTTGTTCACCGGCGCGCGTTGGACGTGTAAATAATTGTATTAATATTGCATCACACTGGGCTAATGCACGTGTTTTCACTTTTTACCTCCTTTTTTATTTCATTTCAATGATCTCTGAACAAATCTGCACAACGTAATAGTGCGACTTGTTTATTATTAGTGTTATTAATTGTCGTAGCCTTTGGTCAACGTGTGTAATTCGCAAGCAACGAATTTCAATTTTTTTTTCGAGTCTAGAAGATTTTATGACTACGCATAAAACTGCATGGTGTAAAATCCATTTTGGATGATGCAACTGATGGCGTTTTATTGTCTGTGCAACTTCTTCGGCAGACAATAAACAAGATTTGAATGAAATTTGCAATCGGCGTTCAAAATTAATTTATTCTGGTTGCATTTCTACATATTGTGCTCAAGACTTAAGTAATTTCGTTTTTAAGGCTTTAGTTTCGGATTAATGTTTTTGTAAATTTGTCATCGGCGGATTTATAACCATATGCGACTGCCTTAAGTCTATTTCAAACTCACGCACATCGTAAGTAATGCACTTGCGTAAAACGAGGAAGTATGCATATTGTTGTGCAGTTATCGACGATTGCCTGGCGATTTGAGGCTTGAATAAAAGCAGGAAAATAAGGCTATAATTGAGAGTGCCGTCGATGGCCGGTGGTCTCGCTCACATACTCAATTCGGTGCTACAAACCTGCTCAGCCGCGATAAGCTGTAAGAAATTCCTGTAGACATTGCATAACCGTGCATTCGACAAGACACGACAACGCTGTGGTTTTATTGCGAGGTCCTGCAATGCAGCCAGACATCGAAAATCTCATTGATCTTTTGATCTATTCATAGAAATATTTTTTCTCTCGGTCCATTGTTTAATATTATTTTTAGAATGACATTTCAAATGCAATTTTCGTTGGTTCGAGTGTTTTTAATTGAACTTATAATTGTACAAGTAATATGAGGAAAATGTTTTTCCTCTACACTTATTATACAAGTATTATGGGGAAAATGAATATTTTTAGAATTTCAACAAATGTCATTAATAACGTTTTATGATGCTATCAAAATGTTGTTTCCACTACACTTATTATACAAGTAATATAAGAAAAATTAATATTTTTAGAATTTCAACAGATAACATTAAATTTACCACCAAAAACGTTTCTTAACTATGCAAAACTTTAAGTGAATTTAACCATGACCTGCATAATGTCTGTGAAATGTCTAATATCCAAATCATGTTTAAATTGCCACCAATTTTGGTTTGAAATTAATCAATTGGTGACGGTTTCGATCCCCATATTTCGAGCCACAATCATTTCTCAACATTACTTTATGGATTTCGGTGCGAAGGTTAAAATTTTTAGTGCCAGTTTTTTTCGTTGATGTGCTGATTCGATTTTAATAATTTAATAAGTTTTAAACGGTAATCAATTTTTTTCTACCTAATATTTGAAATTTCGAAATATGCGAGAGAAATTTGTTGATTAATTTAAGTGACTACAAATTAATCATCATTTAGATATTTGTACAACTAGAAATTTTTGCCACTTATAATAAATTTGCATACGCTAATTTTCAGGCCGGTAGTAATCGCTTTAGCGTGGCAGAATGAATGAATTCGCCGCTCATTGATTGATGAAATTTAATAGTGCTCATTGTTTTCTTGGTCTACAGCTACAATACGTCGCGGCAGCTATCGATGACAAAACTATTTATGTGTGTCTCGCATAAATATGCATAGTTTACTTCCATATTTGCGTGGCGTGTGTGTCTGACAGGCTTTCTCCTTGAAAAATGTCTCTCGCACTTTTTGGGATAATGTACGAGAGTGTTAAACGCTAGGTCAATACATTACTCAACTCGAAGATTTCCCTAACCCTGTTTTGTGTGTTTGATGTGATTACCGAAGTTTATTTAACACATGTGCTTTTAGTGAGACTGAGAATGTTCACACTCCATCGAGTGCTATCTTTAAATTTTTTAACATCTTTATTCTATTATTTTTAAGAGTTTTAGAAATTTTGCTAAAGTTAATTATTTCAACTTTTTTTGGGTTATTTATAAGGTGTGGTAATAGTCAGAATGGGATGGTTCTCCGATCGCAGAGAGCCATCTATCAACTTTAAAAGCAATTTTACTAAAACTCACTCCTCGCTTATTATTTCCAATTTTGAATCGTGTGAAAGTGATGCGAAATATATGTCAGGAACAAGTCTTGTTGATATTTATATTAATTTGTAATTGCACACCTGCACAATACATAATATAATAAAGTTCGAAATTGTGCACTATCTGATATTTACCGCTCGTTGCGCGCATGCGATTAATATGCCGTGCGGCTTGGGAATCTGTCTGTTCAGGGATTTTAATTCGCAATCATGATTGTTGCACGCAGATTATAACGCAAAATTGCGCGAGGATATATTCGATTTTTATTGTTGTATTTTCACACTGTCGTCGATGTTAATGAGCATCCTTCATCGTGGATGCGTTTAACGTTCGCATCGCATTATAAAAATGCAAATTATTGAGTTTGAATAATTGGTAATGACGGATTTGTTCATCAAGATTATCTTAAGATGATATAATTTGCACGTGTATACGTTACTCAAGCGTGAAACAACATCAAAATCGCAGGTATTTGTTGGTTTTAGCAGTTAGTTTGCTTAGCCAAGAATTGACATAAGGCAAATTTGTGTTGCAAAATGTGTGAAACATTTGAAATGTGTTATTTTTCGCACTCATGAATAAGCTTAACGCACCTCAGTAATGTTTCATTCAATTACCGAAAGGTCGCATACTAATTTATGGTTATTACAGCTTTAATATTTTAAAAATAATATTACGGTGTTTATGTTTTAAAGTAATTGTTATTACATTAAAGTATGGACAGGATAATATCTAATGTGCTATAAAATTTTAACTTTATTTAATTGCCTATCACGAGAAAGACATCCTTGAATTTATTAATGCCTTGTATTACATGTTGATTAAGTTTAATTACCGTGAGTGCAATCGGAAAATTGCATATATTATGTTTTTTGCATCGGTCAATCTAAGTCTTTCGCAAGTTGTTGCGCTTTTAATTGCTGATTGCTGGACATATTAAAGAGTGATTTTATATGTGATGTCAATGTTGCGACAAAGGATTCACGCTGTTTTAATTGCAGAGGTTTGAGGTTAAATTGATTGCAAATTATTAATCAAGTTGCATAATGTATTGTCCTTATTTCCTATTGCAATTCTTTGAAATTATCTAAGGTCTTTTTTCTATAACTTTTTTGGAGACATCTGAGTTATTGTTTGTATATTTCCAAATGATGGTAAAATGGTAATTTTTGGAAATTACTAGTCTTTGAAGCTAGACTGGGGATTCCAACACCTGTTCATTACCATGACAACGATATGTGTATCCTTCGAGATAACTCCTAACACATGGTTGTTACTAAGATAACATCTTGTTTCCTCTTGAAATTTTGCATAAACTAACAATGAACATGTTTGGAAAAAATTGAACATGAACATAGGTTTTTACTAGTAAAAATGTTTGGGTTTTCGGAGCATAGAGTATCAACTATGTCTTGAAAAAGTCTCATAATAGGCAGATACATAACATATGGTTTATTCCACTTGACAATTTTTCTGGAAAAATAACTTCACGGAGCAGTAACTTCTTTTGGTAATAATAAACTCGATTATTATTTGCTATTGTTCTTGTGCATCTGTCTCAACTCAACATAATTTTGAAGTGTTTCGAAAGGGTGAACTAGATGACTTATTGTTCCACCCAAACTTGGAATTTGATTGTCTTTTTATTGCTTCAGGGACTAATCGCAGCTGCATCATCAGTGCATCCCTGTAATCGACCAGAGGTACTCACGACAGCATCCCGAAGAAATCTAGCCACGATGCGTACTCAACAACCGGGATCCATGCCCGAATATCAAGTGGATCCCTACATGCTTCTGGATGATGATCTTAAGGATGTTTACGGTTACATAAGACAGGTTAGTCGCAATTTTCCAACAAAATATAACTTATGATAATTATGAAATTATGATAAAAATGATACGTTTTCTGAAGATTCAAGACAATAAATTAATAATCCAATAGACGCTCGGCTAGAATATTGCTATGAAATGTCAGGCGTTGGTAAACGAAGCCATTGGCCTAATAACTCGTTAATTATAGCGAGATGCGTGTGTCGCAATTTCAGCGACGGTAAGTTTCAAGGATCATGCGCATTCTGCTGCACTTATCTCCATCGGCGATGGCGATTTCATGCGTTTGAGCAAATTGGATCGTGCGCGTACCGAGTTCGTTCACTTTGCGCGAGAGAGAATATTCAATCAGACAGGCCGGTGCGATGTGTTGTGACACACGCACTTGATTTCGTTCAAAGCTTTTGCATTTGCGACGCGAAATGCGGTCATCGAGCATGTGGAGATTTTCAATTTTTTCTCCACGATTATCGCAGTATTCATTTGTATATGACTTCATTGGAATTGACTTACTGCGACCCTGATTTGTTTGATTTATTTATTAACGTGTAGATTTGTTTTTTATTCACTTTCTACTGTTGATTTACAATATTATATTTTTACATATTTTAGGGATTAATGGTTTTATTTTTCACTCTCTCCCATTTTTCTCGTTGCCTTCCTTCGCATAGAACCTTTTTTTAGGTTTACTTTCCATTTGTATTACTTTCCAAATGATTCTGAAAATAATTTCCTAAAAGTAGCGAGTTTCATACATTATTTTCATATTTTAATATTAAATATTATTTTTTTATTTACCATTATGAATATTCCAGATATAATTATAAATTTGAATAATTTAAAACATAATTATTCTAGACATAATTATTCCAGATGTTATCAGGTATGGTAAAATATAAAAACTTGTTCCATTCTGTCATTTCCATAAGTCCTAAGTACAGTTGGACATTGTTTTATATTTTTGCTGATGCAATCGAAGGTGGAAAATTACTTTATTACTGTTTTATGTTATAAAACTATGTTATTAGCATATTGACGATGCACGCCATCACTATTGACTGGACTTTGGAGATGTGCATCATTTATTTGATGATTATTTTAGGCATTACGTAGGAATACATACCAGGAAGAACTACACGAGATCGCAACATATTATTTTGACGGACAGGGCAAAGCAATCCGCCCAATGGTGGCCATCCTCGTCGCACGTGCAATCAACTATCATATGTACAAAGAAAATAGGTAAGCTCAAAAATACGCTTTCAAAGTCAAAGCGCGATAATTTGCATCTTCAGTCACCTAACGGATGAGCCGGTTATAAATTGACGAATTTACTCTAAACTTTGTGGCCCGCATTTTGATACATCGATCGTTTAGATATTTTCCTATGGTTTTGGCCTTGATTCCACATTTTTCTATCATGCGCATACTAATTTCGAGACGTCTCGTTTTTTTCAACGGGAAGCCATAAAGTCAGATTGCGTCAGATCTTCATCAATTTATTCCCGCCGCACGCGAGGAATGTTTCGGTCTTTGGGTGCATTTCTCAAAACGCAGATGAGTAGCGAAAGAAGGAGAAACTGAAGAGGACGCACCTTGTCGGCACGTAATTGGTATTTCGTCATTGAACCCGTTACCCTCAACTAAACATTCCACCTCGTCGTCATTTTTTCGACGTGTGGAATGAAATGAAACAAATTACATTTGAATGATTAGATGTTTTGTGCCGATATCGGCGATTTAGAATGCATGAACTTTCTGCAATTTAGATTAGGTATTGTTTAGACCTGGTATTGTATGTGGGTGGTTTTACGACTTTTGATACTATTTTTGTGGGATACAGTTAAGTTGGTATATTGCAGCGCTTTACTGACTTCCCAAAGAGAAGTGGCCATGATTTCGGAAATGATCCACACTGCCTCTCTAGTCCACGACGACGTCATCGACCAGTCCGACTTTCGTCGAGGCAAACCCAGCGTGAATGTGATGTGGAATCACAAAAAGGTAAGAAAATATAACCTAATTTTGGCCCTACTTTCTGGCACTCTGACGCCATAGTTGAACGGTACAGTTAAGTAGTTTAGTCCGACATTCGGGGAACATCTAAGGCCCGCAACTGATTTGTTATACAAATAATTATGTGTTACCCTTATTTTAACCCAGAAATATGATCTAACCTAACCCAGAAATATGACATTTTCGTTGTAATAATCTAATTTGAATGTCTCTATCTCGTCGATGACGCCATCTTGCCGGAACTAGAATCACACGTGTCCCCATTGGTCCCGCGTAATCTGCACCAGTCGAACGTGTCTGAATTTAATTCGATTTATGTGCTACGCATTGTTAGAAAGCTGATTGACCAAATGAATAATTGATAATTCACCGACGCATGCCCATGTTTATTAATCATTCCGGTCTAATACTTGTTATTGCAAGTGTACAACATACAAATTATACTTAAAATTTAATGACTTAAATGCTTAATAGTTTAATTATTGGCAATTACTTTCTATTTTTCTATAGGCATCGCATGTCCACGGCTATTAATGTGTGTGCACTTTAATTTCGCGAATTGGCGACATTGACTTTGCCGCATTTTCAAAGCGCATTTAAGCGGATAATTGTTGGCGTTTCGTCAAGATGATGGCTGTTGACATGCGGAGATTATGTGAAGTCACGCTACGCGTGACACACGACGGCAGATACCTTTTCGATTTAATGATATAGTTATTATTGCATTTTGTCAAGGTTTTGTCAGGGATGAGTTTATTGTGCGTATTATCGATGCGAATTGATCTGTTATGCGCTCTCTGCGATTGGAACTTGGTAAACACTTTCTCCTGCAGCAGCCCGGCGGCAATTTTAAGCCAAACAACTGCGAAACCAGCCCACAAACAGCCGATGCCTTGTTATATAATGTGATCTTTTCGCTTTCATGCTGTGATCGAATTTAATTCACAAGTGAATGACGCTTTAAGAATGGGAAATAATGTTAATTTTTGATTGTTTTATTTGCATTGTAAGCATCAAAATATAAAATGGCCGGGAAATAAGATCCGCGAGGTCTTTAATTAGTTGTTGATTATTTGCTGGTGGAATTGTAGATGCTTTGTTGTTACAGACGTAATCGCGAGATGAAGACGAGTCGAAAGTGCGAAACTTGGTTGTTGCTTGGTTTCTTCTTGCGTGTCGCATGGTAGTGTTCGATCTCGAAGCACTTTCACTGCGTGTGCACACGTATCTCATTGGTATTTCACTTTTGCTCATATGCTCACGTGCATAATCGAACACGCGTCCAGCAGGTGCTAATTCAATTATCCTTTGCGTGGTTTACATTGTGTCCTACTAATTCAGCACCCGACGCCTTAGATAGATGCCATCTAGCGTCTGTGAGATGTGATTGTGGAGACAACCCAATATACAGGCACTTCAGCATTTTCATAATAGCTATGAATATTTTTTTTATTTGTAAACATTTTAAAAGGTTCCCCAGTCTGGGGAACTTTCCCCTGACATCTGGCCTTTTGTAGACTTGCCAAGAATTTGTTGGCTTCCTTTGGCGCAGCTTCTCAACAGAAAGTTGTAAATTGCTCAGTTGGAAACAAAACGCTTATAAAACTTTATCTGTTTTAATGATGAATTCGAAAATATTCAATTTACATACTAAAATGAACTTTTTTTTTCGAATTGTATTAAAGACTGTCTAAACGTTTTAATGTCCATTACAAAGATTTGGTGCTTAAATCTCCCTGTCACTAGATGGCTAGATACACTTGAAAAGTCTGTTCTTGTTTTAAGGTATTTATTTTCTAATTTTAAGGTATTTAAATGTATTAAAGCTATTATGATGCATACTGTCTTTGGTAATCGGTACGCTACCTCTTTGTTTATAGGTCACGATGGCAGGCGACTTTATATTGGCTGTGGCGTCCATGATGATAGCCAAATTAAGAAACGATGATGTAACTCTAATACTTAGCCAGGTAAGTTTGCCACAGTTGCGCATTTGGTTTTGTGCATGTGCAACAAGCGATAAAATCTCTCGCGACGCTAATGTGCATTCCACATCGTCGGTTTGCTTTCTTGTGCGCGTGGAGGGTTCTAGCTTGATTCAACGTAATTGTCTCTTGAGGTGCAATCTGCAAGCGTGTCTATTTAACTTGTAGCGGATCGTAAACAAATTTTATGAGGCCGCTGGACATGACTAGCGTTGCTGAAGCTTGCTGAAGTTATTTGTTTAGTGCATTTCTCTGATCCCAATCAGGTAATTACCGACCTAGTCCAAGGAGAATTTATGCAGCTGGGATCCAAGGAGACGGAGAATGAGAGATTCGCCCACTACCTCACGAAAACCTATCGCAAAACTGCCTCACTGATTGCGAATTCAGTAAAATCTGTACGTAACAAACTTTTGTCATTAGTGTCGTAGTGTTTTTTTTCTTCTTTTCCCTCCAATTTTACAATCATACACATACTAAAATCATAAGAGATGCCGATTGAGATATATAAAGATGTTTTCTGTTAGGTCACAATGCTAGCGGGAGCAGATGAAGACCTCTCAGAGATAGCCTATCAATACGGAAGAAATCTAGGTCTAGGTTTTCAACTTGTCGACGACTTGCTCGATTTCGTTTCATCGTCGGCGGCGATGGGCAAACCCACGGCCGCCGATTTGAAGCTGGGCTTAGCCACAGCACCGGTTTTATTTGCCTGCGAGAAAGTAAGTTTTTCCCACTCCTAACTAAGGTGCCTTTTTCATTGCTCTCCTCCCATTTTTTTAGTATCCAGAATTGAATCCAATGATCATGCGCCGTTTTCAAGAACCTGGCGATGTCGAGAAGGCCTTCGAATTGGTACACAAATCACGCGGCCTCGAGCAGACCCAATTCCTCGCGAAGCAACACTGCCAGGAGGCGGCGCGCCTCGCCAACCTCATCGCCGAGAGCCCTTACCAGAAGGGACTCGTCGTTGCGGCCGACTATGTCCTCAATCGCTTGAAATAGTATTGACATTGATGTTCGCATTGTGGACGTCCATGATGGAGATTTTTGTAACGTGTATAGATATTTATCGAAAAAGAGTCAGTTGTCCTTCGTTTTCTGAATAAACTTGTAATGTTTTCTCTCCTTCCTCTTCGCGTTGACAGCAAAATAACAATAACAGAAAAGTAAAAAATAACGGGTTGGTATTTATTATCATTCAGACAATATATACGCACAAGTGTTATGTTATGAATATGAAAAATTACATCTTGCTTTGATAATTAGCATTCATTAATTTGAAGATTGTAATTATATTGTAAAGATATTATGGAGCGACAGAAAAGTGTCCTTATTGGCTCTTACGTGCCCCCAGTTATATAGTGTATGAATTTGAGAAGTGTTTATTTAGATATGCTCAAATATGTTTAATTATTATTAAGTTCTTCAATTCGCAAAGGACCTTTAAATATAATTTGAGTTGAACACATTCTAGTATGCAGTAAATTAAATACAGTAGTCGATGAGTAGATAATATATATATGAATTAAAAGATATTAATAAGATATTTTGCAATGTATTGTTTCATAGTTGTAATTTGATTTATAAAATTATATGCAATATAAATAAAATATAAATATAACTATTGCTTACGCTCATTTTACCAAATTCATCCTGTATGAGATATTTTCAAGGTCAGTGACTTTTCTGTCAGCCCTTTCCCTGAATTAATTTGTAAAATGTAAAATAGTTTATGAAAAATGCATTTTCCTGCTAACCCAATGAAGATGAGAAGATTTTATAGATGCGAAAGGAATGAGCTGCTGCAACTAAGTTGATGTATTTTTGACTGGTTGAAATAATAAAGATAATATAATTTTGTCGACGTGATATAATACTTTTAACCCCGTTACCTACTTTGACGGGTATGGCTCGCCGTTCGCCGTACGTAGAAGAAATAGACACCGCGGGTGTAATTGATTAACTCTGGAACTTATATGCGGGGCAATACTAAAAATTACTCATAAACCACGGGACCTGCAGGGCGCGCGCCAGGGATCATGTACGATGCTCGTCATTGATTGACTCGATTTGTGCCTACAGTTAGAATGTTCTCCTTTTTTATGTTAAACCATTCGCTGATAACCTGATTTTTGGTAATAAGTATAAAGTGTCTCCGAACAAGCTAAAAATAGTATCAAATAAACGGGAAAGTGTAAAAACATCCTGAAAACGTTTAATAGTTTTCGAGAAAATATAAATAATATATGAATTTTACGAAAGTTTTTGGGAATATTTTTGCATTTTCCGATTCAAAATGCTGTCCTCTTTCAGATGAGACCATTTTTTCCATGATCGGAATTATCATTGACTGTTTTTTGACAAAAAAGGTAAAGTTTCTCCGAAAAATCTACAAATGTCTAATAGTTCCCTATAAGTAAATAAAAAACATTCTGAAAAATTTTAAATTTTCAAGAAAATAACAATTGTTTAAAATGTATGAATTTTAAACTAAATTATCTTGAAAGTTAAACATTGTTTTGGGGATGTTTTTGCATTTTCCTAATCAAAATTTCTCCCTGATCAGAAGTAGACATACTTGACTGAAAATCAAGTATTATCAACACAAAAGCGTAACTAAAAACTGCGCCGTCTGTAAACTATTTACAAACTAATAAAACTATGTAAATCTTTTATTTAATCAGAAAAATATTGGCTTGTCTCAAGAATTATTCCATCGACATATATCTTCCGATGTAAAAAATGCAACGACTACTGAGGAATCGGTATTAAATATTAAAATTTATTCGTTTAACTTAAATAAGTTAGGTCACAACGTTTTGTTTTTTGTCTTCAATTCAAATAACAATAACAGGTTTATGGATTTTACTACACATAGATATTCTGTGTATGTACAATTTGCGTTTTGTTTCCATTGTTTGTTCAATTTCACTTGTCTTCCGTTTCTAAGAGTTGTCATAGTAAGTATTTTTCTTAAATTGGCAGGGAAATCTCAATTATATCATACATACACTACAAAACATTCATAAAACTACCTAAATTTAACAATTGGCTATTACATATTTTCATTTTTATGTTTCATTAAATGTTTTGGCTCTAAATACCGTAGTTACAACTTGCTTTTTGCTTCATGTCATAGTAATGTAATTAGTTGTTAATAGAAATAACATAGGTGCCTTGTATGTGTGTAAAATGTCCGAAAACAATAGATTTCTGAGGGATGTCGACAACTATTTAAAAGCGATGTCTGGCACATCATTCGTGTCAGAGAATATAATGAGTTTAATTCTTACTCGTGGGGGAGAGGGCGGGAAAAAGATCCTACACGAAATACAGAATAGATATATTTTTTACATCAACTGCGACTTCAACTTCTCATGTAGTGGCGTCATATTTGTATAGTGTGTCATCAGTGAAACCAGGAAATAGCTCAGCATTGTTAAGACGTAAGACGGGCCCTGCAGTTCGATTTGAGAAACGCCATGCGACTGCGCCTCAAATCCGTTTATGTATCGATAATCTAGTGCAGGCCTGCACGCGGCGGTAGTGTCCAGACCGACGGGGCCTCGGGTCACAGCTTCTCCTTGGTAGGCACCCAGATTTTCGGTCCAGATTGCTGATTGATAAGCTCCTTGGCTGTGGCGTAAATGTCCTCAGGAGTATCTCCTTGTATAACAGCTATTTAAACAAATATTGCAATTTATTTATCTTCACTTCTAAATAACTTCTAAACAACTTACCGGTGAAATATTCGCCAAATTCTTGTTCCATCTTCAACGCTCGTTCGTAGGTTTTCTTGGCATGGTCCTCACTGGTGCGTTTGTTCATTTCCATAATGGATTCCACCGACTTCGGTTTGATGAATATTGCAATGGGATACAATTGGGCTACTTGTAATCTCTTAATAGCGTTCCCACTTACGTCCAAAATGCAATGTTTACCCTGTAAGCAAACTTTTAATTTAAGTTGCCAGACTTACAAGGAGAGTCTACACCCTGTCAAATGAGTTTCGCAAAACTAAAAATAGTGTCGAGTACCATAATTTTGAAAATAATTATGGTGAAAACCCTAGGCAGATCAAACCTCTCTCGCGTTCAATTTTTCTTCTTTTATTATTCATGTATATTTACTTACATTTGTACATTATTGGTATATTTATTAGTATATATTTGTTATATATTATATGTATCTGATGGCTTATGTCTTATGATACAACAGCCTTATGTTTTCCAAGTTTTTATGACTTGTCCCATAGTAGAACTTTTGTGTAACAATAAAGTGGTTTTTGTTAATGCTATTTTACAATCCAATAAATATATACTAATAATAAATAGACCAATAATGCACAAATGCAATTAAAATATATATGAATAAAAAGAAAAGAACGAAAGAGTGAGGTTTGATCTGCCCCTGATCCGTACCAGAAAGGTAGGAAGGAGACCGACGACGTAACCACTGCACTAAACAACCACTGCATTTGTTTCCGCAATCGGAGCCTATATGTCATAAAAGGTGTAAATTGGCGCTCGATCCAAATGTTTAACAATTATTTTGTCGGAAACTATCAGGCATTGCTTCCTAGGATTATCACCATATGTTTTTTCACAAATTAACTACCCGACACTATTTTTAGTTTTGCTAAACTCATTTGACAGGGCATGGACTCTCCTTGTTAGTACCAAATCTTACCTTATCAGCAACTTCTCTGACTGAAGCAACTGAAGTTCCATACAAATTGTCGTTATACTGTCCCGCTTCAATAAACAAATGATTCTGTATATCTTTCTCCATTTGCTCCCGTGAACCAACAAAGTGATAGTCTCGGCCGTCCACTTCATATTCACGTTTGGCCCTGGTCGTATCTACCCGGAGTAAAAAATAGTTACACAAAGGTTGCCCTGTATGAATTCTCTTGGAACAATATTGTTTGGAACCCAGATGTTACTCACGTGGAACACAGCTTCCAAATTTGTCCGGAAACTCTGATATGAGATCATCATTAATGCGATCCTTGAGCGGTCCCAGGATAATCACCGGTCGTGTGTATGAGATTTGCATCTGCTGCACGGCTTCGTACGAGAACACATTCTCCTCGTTACCTGCAAGAAGCGGATAAATGATTGCAAAATACGCGCTCGAATCAACCCCATCAACTCAATGTCGATTGAGATAAAAATTCAAAATATTTTTTTTGAATTTTCGTCATGTTTGTTATTATCAACTAAAGTCAAATTCTAAGTTCAACTCTCTAAGAAAGTCAATACTCGAGAATTGACTTTGACTACTGGTGGGTGGATACACAGATGTATGGTATACTTGGTACACGCAATGCACGTGAAGAGACAATCGGAATATGGTAAGTTTACGTGAGTACATAAATCACAAACGACAGACGGTAGACTTGCAAGACGGTAGGGACGCCGCGACGACTTGTATACACTTTGCATTTGCAATTACTTCATACATTTTCTTATTTCATCAGTCTATACAACAGTTTGTATCCACCACCCGTTTATTTCACTTTCATGAAACCAAGTAGAACAAGAAATATATAAATCTATTCATGGCAGTAAATAGAATTAATCGATTAAAATAGTTAAGAGCATACACATTCAAAATTTAAATGTTCCAAAAACATAGCAAATGAACGAAGTTCTAATAATAAGCGGTTTTTCGTAGAAAGGAGTGAATAATTCTGGAAACCATCAATTCAATCAGTAACTATAGAAAGTGTACTTTAAATTGCAAGACAATTAGTCATTATTATAATTTCTATGGCCACTGATTGCAACTAAAATCGTTGATTGTATTGAATTCTTTATCCGAGAGATATTACAACTGTGGCTAAATTGCAACTTAAAGAAATGAAACATATTGGGAACATTCAACAATCCACAAGGATAATCTAAAATCAACGTTTAATCGCTATCGACATACTCGTAGAATGCCATAAACACATTGAAATCGCTAAATACGAATGCTAAGCTAGTAATTAAACGATGAATCAATCAGAAATAGACGGAATCGAATCAAAAAAGAGGGAATCAATTTTTGCGTGTACATTCCATGTTCGCAAACTGTCAGGGACAAAGTAAATTCCAAAAACAACCGTTCACAAAACGTCGAATCAAGCCTATATAAGCTACACTTTCATTTCAAGTTGGAAGTAAAATATTATAAATATTGAACATAGTATTAGTGTGTAACGCATCTTTTCGTTTCGTCAACGTCAACGCGCGCAATTAAATTTTGTTATTACTTGAAGAAGCAAACACTTCAGATTCATTGTCAGTAAGAAAAGAATGTATGAAGCAAATTTGGAACACAATTTAGAATTAATACGTTCAGTGAAAACACACGCTGTGATTCATTGTCGCACAAAATAATGTCTAACAAAATATGAATGAAGTGAATAATCCACTAGATGGATTCTATTTTATCAAGACTTTCAGTTATTTTGCCTGGGTAGAATCAAATGAAATGCTAATTGTAAGAATGAAAGAAATGAACGAGCGCATTAAATCAAAATATACGAAAATTATTCAAAAATCAAATCACATGTGGGATAATGTAACAAAGAGAGACGATTTTGTCTTGAACGAACAAGGGTCTAAAAAGAAACACGTTCGCTTAAATATTTGTGCAAAAGGGGCACTTGGCGATTGCCATGCAGTCACAACACTAACACTTACTATAGTTGTCATAATTATCATTATTCTCCAGATATATTAACGTGATTTCTTCCATGTACGGGAGCTCAACGCGATATAATATTTCACCTGTACTATGAACACACAGAAAGAAGCCAAAAAAGAAAAATTTATATAGTAAACCAAAAGGACACCGCTATGAGATATATAAAAGTTGTTTGCATTGTAATTGTATTTAATTGTAAGTAGATAGTTATTAGAAATGTGTTCGTAGCAGTGTTGTGGTCAATAAATATAAAAGAGAAAACGTGTACTGTACCTTCTGTGTTCGCATCCTCCTGGGTGTAGCATAGCATGAAAGCTAAAACAGAAAGAGGAAATTATCCATCAGGTCATTATTTAAACAACACACGAAGTGATAACAATGTTAATTAGTTAGCTTTTTGATTAGTGTCTGTGTAAATCATGTAACTTTCCAAAAACAGAGGTAGGTTTGGTTTAACATTAGCGGTTGTTAATACTTACATTGCATTTTCGAATCATTATCATTTGGAGTAATAGGTGATACAGATTGGGAATCTAATTAAATTAAAGCAAATTAAATATTATAAGTCAAAACATAAGCGTAAACGAAACAGAACGAAACACAAGAATCAGACGAAACAACAAGAAACTTGGTTAAGTAATAGCTGTTCAAATAAGGTTATATGGTGCTTTGTGCAGGTTACAGAAAATGCGTGAAATTGTGAGTGTAAATTGGAATCAAATTCGAGGCTTACGTTCTTGGTCGGAGCCATCTTCAGATTTGTCGTCTTTACTCTTCATGAAGGGGAACTTTCGACTGAATGAGAAGTTCTTCTTCTTCCGATCCAGCGTGGATTGCTAAAATCACAGGGGAAATTTTATTTAAAGCCTACGAAAGTCCTTCACATTTTACCTTTTCCAAAATGTTGGGCATATGTCCCTGGAATTTAACAGATCTATCTCGAGCGCGCTGTTTTCGTTCCCAGCGTTTCTTCGAGGGAATAATGCCCATTCCCTGTTCGTCCCCAGAGTTAAGCACACGCTTAGCCTGCCACCATTCGTCGTCGCTGGCGTTGGTGACGTGTAGAATGTCACCATAGTGAAAAGCAAGTCCTCTGCTTGGTAGACCGTCATCTTTCATTGGGTCATAATCGAAGAGTGCCCTAAATTGAAACGATCGAAATAAATTATTGGAACAAGAATAAGGTCATGTGTCGATCCCTTGGGTAAAAGTGTTAGCTCTAGAAGATGTTCATAGTTTGGCAGAGGCATACTTTACCCACAGGGCGAACTTATACAGGATTTGCGAGAATTGCTTACCTAACATATAGCGAGCGCTTCTGTGATGTGCGTAGGAGCGTTCCGCCCGTGACCTGCTGGGACATCTGTTGCTTGAGGTCGTGGATCTTGGCTTCGAAACGATTATACTCCTCGGGTCGGTACTGCACGACTATCGTGACCGTTTGGCTAGTGCCCTTGAGCGCCTGAGCCGCCTCCTCGTGCGTGGCATTGCGCAGATTCACCCCATTGACGCTGATGATCTGATCACCACGACGCAGCTCGTTGCAGAGGTCCGCCGGCCCGCCGGCGAGGATGAACGATATGAAGATCCCCTCGCCGTCCTCGCCGCCGACGATGTTGAAACCCAAACCGCTATTACCTTTCGATAGAACCACTGTCCTTACATCCCTAGAAGCACGATATTTGAAATTATTTACACTACACATGTACCACGCGAGGAATATATTCAAATATCTCAAGAGGCGTCAGCGATCAAAGTGAAAAATTCATAGTCTCATCATCGAAGACGGGAATCTCGTTGAACTCAACCGTAACTCCGACAGAAACTCTCGCTATTTGATATCATCATCGATTTCGCCGAAATTCTCATACTTTCTTTTGGATTCAGGTTGAATATTGGATGGTCACATATGGGACTGACATTCAGTAACATCAAACTCACGTGTCACCGCTTGTTTCGTTCAACATGTTAACGTCCCGAAAGAATGAAATCTTATCAAACTAAATGAAGCGTAATACAACCTGCCGCAGCTACAATGTTCACCAACTGCGTCTGCCGCATGGGATGATGACTAGAGCGCTGATCCATGCAGGAGGCAAGATGGGCACAAACCGCCACCGCCACCATCAAACCACTACAGCCGCCGCCAGGGATGCAAAGACCGGACGTGCACGACCTACACCAATGCGCGTATGCGAATGACAGGCCACACGCTCGGGCTTACTAGCAACCACCACCCGTTTGGAAAGCGGACGCTTGCGCTCCACCACCCCGCCGCCGGCGAGAATCCCCACAGGTGGTGCGACGGCGGCGGCGTCGGAATCAATATTACCGCCAATATGTCTATATTTAAACGGGAGAGATGTCGCGGGCGGATCAGACCTCGATCTAAAAATGGACCGCCTTTTCCCCCGGAACTGTGCCCTTGTAACAACGAAATAAAACGCAATAGAAAGTCAAATAAAAATGCAATAAATATCGTTAACCATGCACGAATGACTCCCAATACCTTGAACATAAATTCCATCATTCATCAATTTGCATCAAATTGAATGTAATTGTCGTTCCAAAGTACTTCTATTTGTTTGTAATTTTTTAGAATGCTTTGACTAAAAAACAATAATGTCGTTGGGTTACTGTGAATTACTTGATTTAATTATGATTTGGGATTGGCACTACCCTGAGATGTATATTATCCACAAAGGTTTACACACAAAGTCCAAACAAACGCGACACGATATATGCAAACAAATTATTTGCAACTGACGCGACAGTAGCTATAATGATTAATGTCATTTGGTAACCCCAATCTGAACACGTTTTGTAACATATGTAATACAATCTATAACAAACACCTAAAATTGTTTACAGGACAATAGTTTGATTTACACAATATAAGAGTACATGAACTTGATCCGGTAAGTTGACCTGCCATGTTTGGTAAATTCCAAACACAAAAAACTGGAAATTACTACCTAAGTGAGATTTATCAAATCAAGGACAGGTAGAGTGATTCTTCTGTTTGGGTTAGCTCTCACAAAGTATTCTAGGTAAATGTGACAAGAAGAATGCCTGGAATGTGAATGACATACTCGTACCTTTTAAGCTTATCTTTGCTCCGAAAACGTCGACTGAGAGTGGCGAACGTCGTCCTCAGTGGAAAGGACTGTTGTTTGTTTTTCGTCATTGCACTTGAATGTCACGCAAAGAAATGCCCAACCCTGTGAATATCAGCAATCGACTATCGTTGATATAGTCGTGGAATCCACCAACACGGATTTCTAGACACGAACTCTCTTGCTCCGAGTGAGGAAGAGCAGTAATTCTGCACGCCACAGCACCTGATTCACACACTGACGAAGTTCATTTATAATTAGTATCATTGCGATGCATTGCATAAACGCGAACCCAGAGTGACACCAGGCTCAGACACTCCAGTCGCGGCCACAGCTTGTATTACCAACAGTTTTAATGAGTCATGCGATTACTAGCAATCCGCGTATCATTATCGATTCAAATAACGCACACGCCTTCTTCAACCGCTCCGACGTTATTTCCTAAATACATTTGAAGAAAAATGTGGAATAACTTAAAAAGTTTGCTCGATATTCAACATTTTTCTTGTAGTTAACATGCTTAATTCGCCGTAATTGACTTCGTGGATTCAGGCCATCGTCGTCGGCAAGCGAATAAAGTTATTATACTCGACGAAGAGGTCAATCGTTTTCAACCGAAGAGTTTTGGAAGACGCTCATCAGACGTTCGCCTTCCTGCCTTACCTCCACATCGATATGTTCGTCGATTTTAGTTTCGGCAAACATTTCGCCGCCCCCTTGAGCATTTGATTAAAAAGAGTTTTTGCAGTAGTGCAATATCACGTATGAAAGGAATGCGCACATCCCGGCAGGCCATTCGCAATAAAAATATTGTGTGCTTTTTGCTGTGCACACGGCGGCAGCGTCCAAACTTCAAGTTTTTATTCGATTTGAAAAAGTAGTTTAACTTCGGCCGGGCTCTCTTGGCGCCATACTTTTCCGGTTATAGTTTAAACTTTAAATTGCGTTGTAGTGCAATTTTTCAATGCGATGCAGCTGCTCCAGCCTTGGTCTAAGTCTAAGGCGCTTTCTCGATGCTCTCAAATTGAAAACTCCAATAATAAATATGAAGACGCAAAAAATGTTAGAAGGAAGATGCAATCATAGTTAGGTATGGAATGGGTTGTGCGTAAAAACATAGTCTTGTTTATGAGAGAAAATGCAATTAGCTATTCGGTACGAAAATTATTGAGACGTTTATATGGTCGCTGCTGCTCCAAAGAAGTCATTGCAGTTCAAGAATGCCCGTAGGTGTTTCACGCTCTACAACTCGTGAACTGAGATTTTCAATCGAAAGCCAGCCGACCGGGGCACTGACAAAGTGAGGCGTAAGGCCCAAATTTGGAATTGAGTGTCGTCGTCCCAAATTAACTTTCTAAAAATAGTTGACGGAAGGTGGAATTATTGCTGATTGTATGTATAATCAAGAAAATACGACCGGGACACAGCTGTAAACTTTGCAATCATTTGCAGTCCTATGCATAGTGATATCATCTTCGTGCGAAACTGCAACTTACTTGCAATCAAACGCCCAACATGCAAATTTTTGCCATTATAATTGGATCATAAATGTGACACTGCACCAGACAGTTGAATGTCTTACAGAAATATTCGCAGAAATAGCGAGTAAACATCAAGGTGACAATAACTGTATAAGCATCGCATTGGAGCTTTCGGCTGAAGAGGTGTGCCTGATATATTCAACAGTGGAGCGTATTTAATCAACCGACAAACAACATGCGAATGGAAGTAGGTAGGAATGCATTTACATTAACATGTAGCGGTGCTTGCGCATGACTTAACGTTTATAGCAATGTAGCCCAAAAATGTCGCGTGGCAAACGCCAAAAATGCGCAAACGCACTTGAAACGAAGATCGCGAGCGTCCGTCAAGAAAGTGCACTTTCTACCTCTTTCTACGTTTGCAGTAAGACTAAAAGATGTTTACACGCATGTCTTCTATCAACACTCATGATACCAAACATGAGCATTAGCACTGCAGCATGGAGAAAATGCATGTAATTAATCCCACCGAAAAGGTGCAAATTTCCATTCAGTAGGAAGAAAGAAGGCTAGGCCACACTTTCCAATATTAGTCATATGTGTGTTGAAATTGTCTTGGGCAAATGTAACTACTGGGTGTAGACCCACACGTCAAAACGGGTATCATACGCCTCCACGGTAATCTGCACATGACAACAATACTAATTACCCGCCAACGGCAAAAGAAGTAGGAAAACGTGCCGTGTCTCCTTCATGAAGGAGGCTGTTGGTACAACTTTATAATCGCTGCAAAAGCAAATACCTCTTTCGTTCGTCTCTAAGACGATCACAAGTTAGACGATAGATGCTAAGACCAGAGAGTTAGAAGTGTGGCTAAAAGTTGGATCGAAGAAAAAATGAAACTATTTAGCTCGCACTTGCGCCCTAAGTGTGAGTGTACGTCGAGGCACTACATCGCGTTCAAGAACTTTCCTCATTAGCCAACACAACTCTCGGCTGCAATTAATATTCATGCTGAAGACGTCGGATGAGCGATAGCGGTGATAATCGAGGTCAGCGAGCGGCGACAACCCCCATTGCGTTGTATTTTTGCAGCGTGCTCACGCAATCTGCATCTTCCGCAAACGGAGTAGTAGTACACTTCGCCGAGAATTAAGCGGCTAAGTGGAACTACTAATGGCAGGAGCCGGGTGAAGAAAAACTTGGAAAACCATTCCTCACAACCAGAAAATTGGAGCACTCGGCGAAAAACAACAACAATTGTTGAGTATGATTGCGGGGTGATTCTTTTCCGGGAGGAAATGTTCCTACTTTTCTCCGGAGTAGCTGATAGCTGCAGGCGCTACAGGACGTACCCGCGTGCCTGGACTGACACTAATGGAAATGATTTATTCAATTGGTTATACAATTATACCACGAGATGAAGCGGTTGTATCCCTTCGCTTAATTTCCACAAGGCGAAATTGTTTAACTGCGAACATTTCGACACCCTCAAAAAGGTAAAGAGCTGCCAGTTTCAAGCAGACAGTGAAGTTGAGGACTGCTGTGTTTGATGGCTCATCGTCCAATGTGTCGGCCGGCAAATAATACACGAATTGGTAATTTTTCATATTTATTACGTTCCACAGGCTGCACAAGCATCGCCCGGGTATGATGCAAAGCAAATGCTTCATCGCTACTGTCCTTTTATGTGAGGGTTGAAGTTTTATGATGGAAATAATGGCCGTCCCCACACAAAACAGAAAACCGCTTAAAACCCCCATCAATACGGTACCGATACTGGCCAGATATAAATATTAAAACCGCCTCCATAGACTGCCAATACATTCGTCACATTCGGGCGCCAATATTCGAAGGAAAAATCGAAAATATGCGTACTTTTACGACTGCCATAAAAATGCAAATGACCGAAAGCGCTGCTGGCGATGTCGACCTTCTGTTTAGATTTCGAAAGGTGACAAAGTGCATGCAAATGGTACACATATCAGCACCATCAATGTATCTGGCATATCATACAAAAATAATTCGCACACATGACAATGGCATAATACATATTTTGATATTATAGCATGCATCTGGCAAGACAAATAATAATAGTATAATTTGCAAGATGCCCTTGACCAGATGCCCAAACAATGATTGGATTCGCAGGCGTCACGTTTCGCGAGTGTTTAAAATATATTATTACTGTTGGTAATACACGCAATATTGACAATTTTGGTAATCAACTGCGACCAGGGCAGTGTTTTCGCACCAATCATTTTGCAGCCTTATACGCACCTATTCGACGCTCGAACAAGCGGCACGAATCAAGTCATCCACGCCATCATCATCCATCGGATAAATATGGATCGATCAACCATTAAACGCGACACATTTGCGAATGCAATCACATCAACACACTAAACAATTCTGGTACTGTTAACGAGTAGCGGTACGTTCATTATTCACTAGAACCACAATTTTGGGACCGCTAATTTTTTGGGTAGCCGGAACCCTTACCAAGCACCCACGGGTATGTACAATGATCAATTGATCTCGCGGTGCGTTTGAACACAATCGCGGATTCGTGAATACTGATTCAGAAATTTGCCCGCGTCTACGACGATGACGACGACGGGCGACGTGTTCGTTTCGCCGGCGTCGTCTACGAGTGTATACCCAATGGGTCGTGGCCGACCTTCCAAAGTAGTACAAGTTCGAATGAGTCTCACAAGCGCAGCGTGAGCGCGTAATGGCGGGGAAAAACTTCACACGTAAAAATCGCGTACCAAAAGCGATTGCGATACCAACGGAAATTTTTTGAAACACTACCGGTAAAGAGCGGCAAGAAACTGTGCGTGCTTACGCGTGTGGCACGATCGTAACTTGAAGGGAAGGCGAGTCGGTATTGTACCGACCGCTCGGTCGGTTACAATCATCGTACTCGATGCCCCACCCTTTGCCCCTCGGCATACAGCAGAAGCCTTCTAAGTACCAACTCAACACCACGGGGGTTCCCTTCCAGAGTGGTGGTTAGTTTTGCCTGCACTGCATTGAAATGTATACGTCTGCTGCTTGGAATTGCAGTCGACCCTTGATTCTTGCAATGTCTGTCTGTCTAGATTGTCTACGCTTGTAGTGATAGGGACAGTTGTAGTGCAACTGACAGTGGTTCGCATAACCGGCACGGAAAGTGCATTAAGCACTGGTGGTCTGTACCACACTATGTCTTTGGCAGTGACCGACGAGACGAGTGAATATTTGGCAACATTTGCAAGTGCATGCAAATTCTTCTGGCTGCAAGAGGCAAGGCTCTCTCTTCGGAGAGCGTTTATTTTTAAACTCGCACTAACTGTGGGCTGCCATTTCACATGAAACTCATGCGTATCGCTGTAAACTGCGAAGTCAACAGTCAACAAGCAACCAGCCCCGTTGCAGAAACAGGATGTGTAGGGACACGAACACGAAATAACTTCAGCTATTTACAGCCAGACGTAATGGGGAAACGCTGAGCGACACCACAAATACTAAATTGTAATAGTATGCCCAATAAGTTTGCGCCTCGCGATACGCACCAGCAGCACGCAGCCGGTGTCCTGCAACTTCGCAAGCTTTTGCTAAACAAGAATGGCTTCTGCTACATTTCACAGCTCATGCATCAAAAGTCGGCGGGTTGAGCTGGTGGGACCTTGAATGCAACTCCCATCGAGTGCTTTTTTGGAAGCTGTGTATACATGTGCACTGACGCAGACTGCGTTCATCGTCAGAGTGCAAAACAAAGTCGCGTGTGGTACAATTTCGCATACATTCACCGCATGTACCAAGCATAGCCAATATTTATTCCAGTATTCCCCGAGTCAAGTACTGATTGTGTGTGACTTTTCGAGCTCGTTGGTTATTCGTTCTGCCAGGCATGTCGCTGGGCGTTATTAAAATCCGAGGCCGGGACCATGAGCGATGTGAACTCATTAATTTCGCGCAGGACCTGAGAATGCGCGGCTCGGATCGAAGCGAAACAAAAGTTGCAAACTTCAGTTTTCAATATTTGTTTAATTGGAAATATTGAAATGAAGCAGGCGTATGTTTTTAATTTATTCAGGAAAACGGGAAAATACATGTTTCCACCAATGCGCAAATCCCAATCTGAATTACAAGTAGAAAAATCAATTCGAATCGAATTTCCCTTGTTACCAACAAAACTTTTTTTTAATACATTAAAACCTAGCGTGGGAACGCAATAAGTTTTGCAATTAAATTAAACCCCTGCGCATTGCGAAGCCTGTAGGGCTTTGATTATAATCTGTGATCAATTTTATTCATGTAACTCATTAGTTGCGCATTATTGCCCACATTCGCTGACTTCGGTTGGTTCTCCTGATGTGGGTCAAACGTTCAAGCACACGTTTTAACCGGAAAAAAACGAATATAAATTAATGATAATCGGATGTCTGCTGACTAATGTACGTAGCTATTGTCACCGTTGTCGGTATACACATAAATCTGAAATATACTAAAAATCTTACAAGAATTCCTAATTTTGGTCGAGTTTACATTTTTGATGCGCATGCGCATGTCATATAGGTCGATTTTCACCCATTCAACAAAAATATGTGAATTTTCGAGCCTCTTCACTAATTGACCGAATAAAAGTTAATTACAATCGGATGTCAGCTTACAAATGTCCTTATTGCTGTTGTCTTTATAAAACAATCGCATAGTTTGGCCAATTACCGCCAATAATGAGTCGAATAAACTTTATCAGCGATTTAGAGATTTTTTATTCGCTAGTGTGGCGAAGCAATATTCTAATTGTTAAATTATGACCTCCGCACGTGCGTCCCGCATTTGAACAATTTATTATTATAACAATACACAATAATTATGGCCGATTATCAAAGTCCTGTGAGGAAATTTACGAGCTAAACGTGCATTTTTCCTAATATGCAAGACGATGCAAGACGAAACTATTGGCATGTATCGAGCCTAGGAAAACTATGCGACGATTGGCGACGAATAGAAATCGGAAATATCGGCATTCGTCGAAGGTGCAGATGGGGAATGAAGGATAGCAGCAGGCGCTTGGCAGCGAATTCCTCGCTGCGCCGGCGCGCGAAATCAAATATGAATGCAGAACACGAGAGAACGAATTGTTCTTTGATCGAACGATTTGGAAATTGCACGATTCGCCTGTAAGGGGGCAAAACTTTCGACGACAAAAGACGGAAACTATCGGGCACAATCAGCGCTCTAGTCGTCGGCGAAGTTGGTAACTTTTTGAATAAATACTGTTTCGCTAGAAGATTGGGGAAAATCCATGTTCGACTTGGGGAGAGCTTTAAGGAGAGAATTGAATGCAGCATGCGATGTTTTCTACATTTACATGATACATAATGCAATTCCACTGTTTGGAATTCCACTTTTTCAAACAAAACCAATCACAAAATTCGAATTTAGAATATTGAATATACATGGTGGTATTATATAGTTTATCGGTTTCTTGGTAAACTGAAATTGAACGAAATTCGAAAAAAAATGGAAGGATATCTCCAATTCTAAATGTTTTGGCCCGAATGCGCAATAACTAGATAAGATTAGTGCGCTATGCACAGGCGCGGTAGCCCTAGGTATTTAGAAGTAGAATAGTAGTAGAAGGTCCAAACGAAAAAAGTTACACCTTTATCATTGAAAGATAGACTACTAAAAATGAAATGGGTTTCGGGAGCAGTAACAGTCTGAAAATTCTCTTATCTTGTAAAATGCCATCAAGAGATGGCATTACTCTAAGCGAAATATTAATAGCGGGCATGCAATGGCGATCATATTATAAATGCCTTTAACGCAGCTAATATTAATCATAGTTAAACATCCCATCGGGTTATAAACCATGCGCGGTGTGGTTTATATCGAAAATAAGTACATACACGAGACGCATCTAGGTTTCGGTTTAAGCTGGAACATAAACTCATTATTCTTGTCGATTACACGACGCTCGTTTAGCTGGTAGAGAAAGTACCGATGGCGTTGCGCTAAAGTTAAAGGTTCAAGCCCCCTTTTGCAATGAATGCTCTCACCGTAATCTAAAATTAGAATGTCGGGGATAAACAGTGAAATTCATTATCGCCGTAAACGCTGTCTCAGCGCCGTAAATAATTGTGAAATCTAGCATCGACCAAATGGTCCAGCCATGTCCGCTGCCCGAAAATTGACTATTTTCACAAGTTACTGCTAGGCATCGAGAGTAGGCAGCCCAATCGTCGCTGCATTCGAGGCGGCGACGCGACGGTCATGTTCAATCGCAATTCGCCGAAACTCTAAGTTCCGCCCGTTATTGTCCCGCGAATACTCTCGGCACCATTCAGATAAGAAAACATGCATTCGATGTTTGTAATTTCAAATAAAGCAGGCAACGTGGCGCGTCGGCGACGCGCGGAATCGATGCCAATGGTGCCCTTATCGCACGCCGACGATCGTCTCCGTCGCTCGGATTGGCCGTCCCCGTGTGCAATTCACATAATTGATATTTATAGCAATTCGACACGCAAACATTTATCTTGCGGAAAATTGAATTGCCCGTTCGGGTAGCATAAACAATTGGCGCAGACCATCCAATACTTAACAATCCCATTCGGGCGGACTCAATAAAAACACTACCCGATAAGTTCCCGCCAAATTTGATTCCCAAAAAACTTTCGGGACTTACCGTGTGATGTCTTCTGCACTCACGGCTCGTGGCGTCGCAGAATGCAAAGCAAGTGATGATGAATGAAGAGATTCTGCATATGGATGCTTGGCGGCTGAAAAAAAAATTTCGTGTGAAAAAGCTGTTGTCAAAACTTATCACGATTACTTAAAATTCACAATAATTTTGAGTAACCCGAAATCGAATACCAAAAACAAGTAAAACCGGGTAAAACAAGGACATCAGAAAATTCAGCATACGCCTTGTTATTTCAATGGTATGGCATCTGATGGAAGTTCTAGAGTTGATGACTCTAGAACATTTTGGAAAAATTTAAATAGTTTCAATATCGAGAGCAAATGCAAGTTGAAATAAAAAGCAAACAGGAAATTGCCTGAAAATGACAAACTTGGTTGAAATGCAAAATGAAAATCGAGAAAGAAAGGGCAAAACTTCTCAGACGTAGACAGCCCATCGATTATATGTCGCCCCGTCCTGCGAGTGCCGGAAGAGATACGATCGTCAAACGTGACCTCGACGATGTTACCAACGCCGACGAAAACCGAGAGACGCCGGTGGTGAGATGCGTTCGATTCGCTCGACGCGTCACATGCATCCATCTTTTCTCGCTTCGGACACGATGGCTAGACGTTGGGCGCGTTTGCGCCATAAATGCATTTACGTACTGCACGACTGCAATTTCCAGTGCCTTTTTATTGTTACGTCCACGTTTTAAGGCAATTGCAAAACGCGCACTAATCAGATGCATCCAAGCAACAGTGAGAAAACCTAGGAAAGCAGTCGGTACTGGAATCGACAGAAAGTGTATGTTTTATTGCGAACCTAGTGCTAAAAGATTTTAGGATGTGAATAAAATTGGCCTCCCTCGCAGGGATTCGCAAAGATTTATGGTGAAGCTGTGGATCAAATTCATTCCATAGAGAGAGCATAAATTTTGTTCTATGGCAATCCATGGTCCAATGGGAGTTGGAATCAATCAGTATCAATTTACCTAAGGTTATACCAAAGTTATAGTTTGATTTATTGCTAACGTACTACGAAAGTTGAACTTTGAGATTGATTTGAAGATGTTATTTGCATCTCATAAGAATATCATAACGTCATATGAGATTTAATAGAATATAAACGAAATTCATCGGATGGGAAGCACGATGCAACAGACCGAGTCACCATTGATTTGAATATAATCTACTAGACAGGTTCAAATCCAGTTGGATGGATCTTTTTTATTATTTTTTCCCAAGCAGAAAATGTATGTCATTTCATAGACTTTCATGAGCTTGGAAAGTTGAAATGTAGGGTTTATTATCCCATTACTCGTTGCTATTAAATAAATGGAATGTCGTGATATGACCCTTTAATGTGAACAAAGTTTTGAAAGTTTGATGGTTTGGAAAATTCAGCGACTAAACATTGAATGAGAATATACTTACATAATTGTGGTGAATATGATGGCTCTGATTGAGGTGGTGGATTGAAGGCACTCTGTGTTTTAGCAACAATGAGCGTTACGCGATCCTGCGTAGCTTTCAGCGTCGCCACAGCATCTTCATGTGTCACATTCTCCAAGTTCATTTCGCCCCGCTGTAAAAAACAGAAAATCAACATTGGATATTCCATCAAGCATTTAACTGTTAAACACCCCAATTTCAGCCTAAACCAACAACCACGAGATGAGATGGGTTCGTTCGGGATCAAATGTAAAGACCAACAGTAAAACAAACTTGTGGAATATTTGTGGGTGAACCCAATTTGGCGTAAAAAATAAGTATATCCTGAGGGAAAAAAACGAATACCCCTGGTTCATTTGCAGTTAAAGATAAAATTGTGACATTCTTCGTTAGCGCGTTATCAACGCAGCGAGGAGGAATAAATACATATCAACTTACATTTCTCTCTTTTATATTACAAAGTACGTAAAATTGCGTAGTAATTTGACGGGGAGCCAAGTTGCAAGTCGTAAAAGTATACGGAGCGTAAAAAGTGCAGACTCTGAGGTGGAATGTAATCGAATTAATGGTATTTTCAAGGTTATTATAGAGCAAAATGAGAAAATAACTGGAGACAAATCGAAAACAAGGGTTGTAAAACTGATAACTAAATGGTAAAACGACGAAATGGCAAAGTTTGCCATCGTGCGTTACTTCACGTGGCTTTACTTTGGCGCAGTCTAGATGAAGCAATTAAATTTTACGAGAGAATGATAAATGAAACGTCGAGATTTAGTGGGACATATCTCCGGAGAAATTTGGGAATGTATGAGATTTTACTTACGCCTGGTTCGCGAATGGCGACCAGCTTGTCGCCGACAGCGAGCCGTCCATCGACTTGTGCGGCACCGCCGTCCATCACCTTCGTGACGTAGATGCCATTGTCACCGGGTATGTGCTGGTTGCCAATCCCGCCGGCGATGCTGAAGCCGAGCCCCTTGTTTCCCTTGACCAGGTCGATGTCGAGGAGGCGCATGCTGGCCGGCAACCGCCGCCGTCGGACATACTGCAAAAGAGGAAGGCCCAAAAAGAGATCAGACTGGCTAATAAATAAAACCACAACTGAATAATTCCGGGGGCTGCCTTCTTTAAAAGTCGGGATCCGGGTAGGTCTCGGGTAGCTGGAGCACTCCCACGTACAATTGAACTGTGGCCGAATACGGCCACCCCTCTGAAGGATCGCCTGCCATAAATTTTCGACAATTGCGGTAACAAAAATATAGGCATCTGGAAAATGGCACGAAAGTTCCCGAAAACGTTTGGCCCGACCTCACGAACCGTGAAACCGCGAAAATGTGGCTGCTTTGGATATTGCGAACACTGCTACGCTATCGGCGCCGATCCAATGGCGAAACTATTTCGCATGCCGTGCAACGTATTCTAATTAAACTTCGCCAACGTTTACCCCCGCCGTGTTGCGAAACAATCATGCAAACAAATACTGCATTGAGGGTGCCTCTTATAATTTAAGCACAACTCGACCAAAAGCAGCTAAACGAGCTTAGGATAAGTGTGTTTGTTTACTTGGTTGGTTATCGGTTTCATACCGATATTGTATATTACTGAAATATGTAACTCAGAAACCCGAAATTCCGAAGCAGAACCTGGGAACTTAAAAAACTGAAACGGAAGTCATAAACCCCAAGCTGATAACTCGAAAACTCGTAACTGATAGTTGAAAAACCCGAGTAACAAATTATGATTTCCTTACCAGTTTAACTTCATTCCCAGCCTTTTTAAGGGCATCCACGGCGATGGCATGGGGCACATCCACGACGCTGATGTCGTTCACCTGTATTATCGAGTCGTTCACTTGCAGCCGGCCGTCGGTGGAGGCGGCGCCGCCCGGTATTAGCTTGGTGATGTAGATCGCGGTGTCGTCGCCGATGTGCGGATTGTCCGTGCCGCCGGCGATGCTGAAGCCCAGGCCGGCGCCACCGCGCTCCAACTGAATCTCCTCGTACTCCCATTCATCATCGCCGTTAATCTGCAACGGAATGACGGATGAAATAAGGCAAACGCTGCCAACCTGGTTGACAACAAGTGTGACACGCAGGCACAATGCGAGTGCGATAAGCTCATAAGGGTATGGAGTATGGGACAGAAGAATTGAAGATGACCAGACTTATATTAATGAATCGGTTTATACTCAGTTCATATTCTCAGAAGAGGACTAAAGAGGTATTAGAAAGGTTTTATAAACCCTTTGCAAGCCTAATCAAATATTTATCCACATTTTACTTTACATTCTAAAATATGGCGAAGAATTTCAATTGGCTGATCAGTTTAGTAGTTAAAATCCTGGAAGCTATTGCTAAACTTGACATATTCTTACTGAATCAACCAAGAATTCTGTGAAATTACTTAATATAATATTTAAAATACAATAAAATATTTAATATAAATATTTTTAAATTTAATTAAGTGCATTTCGGCAAAATTATATTTAATTCGAATAAATCATAATAAAACGGCAAGTTATCCGCAACGTGCGAACTAATTAATCAAAAAATGCGTTGTGCAGTGCTGATAATTAAATTGTCTGATATTCTCGTACTCCCAACGGTACGCACCAACAGCAAACGCTCATAAATAAATTCGCATTTTATAAATGATTTCGCAAAAAGTTCGATTTTCCCACCGGTAGCGCCGACCGGCCTGTTTTTAAATGTATAAATAGCGCAGGATTATGCTTTTTCTCCGGCTGACGCGAAATGGAAACGGTTGCAATGCGAAAAACCTTACGAATCGGGAGGCTGACGCCATCCGCGTTAAATTAAGCAACGCAAACGCACAAATATAAACACACCGACACAAGTTGATAGGAGAATTCTATATGCGTGAATATAGCCGCAGCGAAAGAGCAAATGAACGCAAGTGGGAAAGTGCAGAAAAAAGGGGACGTAGAAAAACGCACCGCCAATTTGGAGGACTTTTCACCGTTGCGCTTCACACCACACCCCATTATTATTCCACTTGCAGTATATTTTCCTTCTTTCGTGCCGGTTTTTGTTTAATTTCGCACCGAGACAATACCAGAGAACCAGCTCACTCCTGGCGTAATTTGTATTTTTTGAAATGTTCCATTGAACCTTCTGACGATTACACTTTTTTTATCTAACACACTCAATGTAATTCACGCCGGGGCAAAACCGAATAAAAAAAATCAAATAAAAATTCTTTTTACACGCCCGCACGACTTCGTCTACGAGCGAATCAAGACTAAAACTCAGTCTACATGGCGTTTGTGTAGCCTCAGTTTGTGTGATCTATGGTTTGGGAACCTACTTTTAGTTCTGTTAGCATACAAAAATTACGAAAGTACACAATGCGTTTTATATATAGCATTTCATCATCGTTTTAATCCCAGCAGAAGCCAAACAAATTATAGGCAAATAATTTTTGGTAATGTTAGAAAGTGAATACGTTTATGGAGGGGATATTATAAAAATAAAGTTTTGCGTGGGTTCGGATGAACCTGTAGAACATATTACTCTGCCTGTGAACTTAACGGTTCTACGAGCTGGCAAATTGCGCTTCATAAAGAATTTGACTCTTAAGACAGTCGTGAGCGAGTAGACCTCTTCTGCGTATTGCCGTTTTTCAGTTCCGCCACCATGAACAGCACTTCCTCGGAGTCAGTGTCATCATCATTGCGATGAGTACGACAACGCCTCTGACGCTCTTTATTATTAAAACTAATTAAATTAAAATGAGATGGGGACATAGCAAGGCAGAGATGGCTCTCAGGTGACTTGAGTACTTTTTACAGGGTATCCTATAAAGGTGCTTAACTTCTCTTACAAAATTCAGCCAAGAGATTGTAAACTATTTTAATAAAAATAGATGTGTTGGTTTAATTTACTGTATTTCCAAGCTTTGATGTGCTACAAATTCGTCTATAGTGGTATTTTTTTGTCTTTTCACCAGTAATTTTTTAACTAATCGCGCTTAGTAAAACCACACTAATCAAACTTATGTTTTTATCTTAATTGGTCCTAGCCCTTCTAGGGACTTCATAATATTTATATTCGTTCCTGAGATGCACAATTAATCTCTGGAAACTTATGAAGCTCAGAATTTGGGTTTGTCAGAGCGAATCATGTATTTGTTAAAATATATACAATTATTTGGCTAGAAATTCTAATTAAAAAATATAATAAACACAAAACTGCATGTGAATAATTCCGATTAATCATATTTTACTCTATCAATATAGAATATATTTAATAATAATAATTTAAATATTTTTATAATATTAATAGAGCACATAGATAGAGAGAACATGTACATTAACATTATTAAATTTAGAATATATTGACAATTTGCATTAATTAAACAGCAGCCGGTTTTGCAGTAGAACGCATTTAGCTGATGCGGTTTGTAATCAAATTGTTGATGGCATACATGAGTTCGTATAGCGTAATTGGTGCGTAATTGGAAGGCTTTTAAATTGCGCGATTTAATCACAGATATTTTCGATGTAGTGTTAATGCGTGTTGGGGAGTGGCAACGTGTGAAAGTGCCGCATGTGTGTTTGCTGGTTTTCCCAGTGCATTCGACGATAATGCAGTGGAAAAGCGTGCTTTATGAAAATTCAATACGCAACCCGCACAATCGGTGAATTTATGCGATTGACATTGGTGGAAATAGCGTGGGACGCGAAGGCAATCAAATTCGACACAATGAAAAATGCAAATCTTCGAATGTGATCAGAAAAAGTGCTTTTGCTATGTGCTATGCGAGTGTAGCGTAATATGGAAATGGAGTTTAGAAATATGTGAGCACTTTCGTATCCATTAGCATCATGAAAGTTGGTAAAACATCCTGAGAAAGGAGGAAAAGGGGACGAGGAGGGCGGAAGGAAAAGGTGGAGGAAAAGCGTTGTTTTCCATCACCCGTAGAGTGGTGATTCACTAGTAACTTAGTTCCTTGACCGCTGTGCTTCGCTTAGTACACGTAATTTATGCCTGAGGGGATGCTACCATCCGATGCCACATATATACATCGCGAAAAAAAGAAAGGAAACCCATATGTAAGGATTTTTTTTGCAAACTTCGTCGACCACTAGGGACCACGAGTTTTGCGCTTGGAAGAAGGAAAGGTTTCTGAGCAGACAGAGCATGCACATGTTTCACTTACGGGTTTGTTGTCTCCGGGGCCTAGCAGCGGCGAGTGCGCCTGCAAAACAAAAGAAACACAGCATTAGTCTCAATACTGTATCACTCACACCCTCAGCGTTTTGGTGAATCTTATCCGCTTGCTCCATTTTCGCGTGAGCATCATGCATCCACGCACATTCGTAAACGGATGCCTCGTATTCCACACGCCACACAATGTCAAATCAGAGTCAGTCAAGAAAAGCGCCCTAATCATTCCCAAACACATGGGCTATATAACCTCAACCGAGGACTTCTTGGAATTTGTTTGCATATATTCATGTGTGTATCTCGGGGAAGTTTGCAATATATGGCAATGTAATTTCGCCGCACTGCATCAGACAAGCTCACATGAGAGAGTCAAGTTGGGAAAGCGTACTTCGTGATGGAATTAAATTACGTTAATCCCTGGAAACTATACGAGGTTGCCGTAGAGCAATAACAGTTATTAAAGCATTGTAAACACATATCGTGAGATGCATACACGGGAATTAACTGTTAAGTATATCTATTTGATTAAAGATGTACATATGTCAGTAATGAGGACTACATTTTTGTTAATGCTATATATTATAATAAAAAGCGGCGGCTTGCCGCGTAGTGAAGCTCAGTGCTCGTTAGATCACTGCAGTTAAGTAACGTCGGACGTAGCTCTAGGCGTTGGATGGGTGACCACTTGGTCACCCCACTCAACAAGCAGCTGCGGCGCCTTCCGCGAACTCCTGATTTCGCGGTAAAAACGCGAACGGAGGTTGGGCGATTCTCCGGAAAAAACCCATATGCACAATAGTTCAGAGCAGTACTATCAGTAGCGAGACCGGATCGGGCCGGGTGAAAGTTACTAATCCCTTACACCACTATGTGCTAGAAAAGGTTGTAGAATAAATAATAATATATTATAATAAATTATCTTGGCAGATAAACATATTCAATCATTATTGATATTCCATTGTTAAAGTATACTGGTAAATGTACATACTCAAAATTGCAGACTTTTGAAAACTGACTACAGATGGCGACATTATAATATAAATACCTTTACATTTTCAAGGATAATATATCTTTCAAGACAACTGTCAGATTATGTAAGATCAATAGTATTAAACTAACAAATTCCTGTGTATCAAGAACTTCTAAGTTCTTCCAAATAAAATATACAAAATCATCTTGAAAGATGAATATTTACATTTTCAATTTCCCACAGAATTCCAAGTTTAACTTATCACTTATAAGCAGACACATTTCAATTCCGCTCGGAAAAATATAGTTTTTCCGCGTACGTGCAGCTATTGATACCCCTGTCGAACGCAGACGGTTTTTCCAGTCGCTTGTCCATCGTTAGACATCGCGAATGGGTTTTAAAGCGCACGAGCACGTTTCGTGAACTATCCAACAACGTGTAATTTATCACGGACCTGAAGAAGGGCTCGCTGTTTTCTTCTACAAAACCCTCCATTTATTTGCGGAATTCATACGGCATAATTCGTAGCCGACACACATACACGCACAGCGAAAGCCAAATACAACACCTGCAAGGGTGCGATAAGAATTCCCTAGCAGGCATGACTTGCATACGAAACCAATGATCAGATGAATTTTCCGCTGGTGGAAATTCAAAGCATAACATATCGTAATGCAGTGGCGGCGCATTGTTGTTGGCGTTTCCATGCGCGCATTGGATGGAACTAACGGATGGTGGCAGAAGAGCCAGCAGAGGCAACACGTGGAACGCTTGAAGAGCAGAGCTACATCTCAACCGGTGCGGAAGTTCAGATAGCGTCGTCGACAGACGCTATTCGCGATTTCCAAAACCTTCGACGCCGGCACGAGTACGTACTTAGGCGGAATGAAATCAGCGTTGCGCCACGAGCTCTCTACTTCAATAGAGACATCTTCATTTCGCGATAGCGTAACCCGGCCGAACCGAATATTAAATAATTGAATCATTCGATAGCCCGCATTTCCGAACTTTGCTAATCGCACTTCGAGGATGACAGAAAACACGATTTAATTGACATTAGCGTTTCCTGATTTCAATATTCCGACCATGATTGTTTGCCTGCATTTTAATTAAGAATTAGTAATTTTTATTACCCCAAAGTTTTATACATCTTTTTATTGAAATTTAAGGACAAAAATCAGAAGTACGGAAACGATTCAAGAAAAAATATGTTGAGCCAAAATTCAAAATAGATCATTAGCTCATAATACTGTTCATTAAATCTCAATTAATGTGCACCGTTTGGGAGTTACGCACGAATGAGTTAGGAATGGTATGCATGACATCCCAAATCTGTACTCCCAGTTGGCTCTATCCTGTTATAGAAATTGAAGTTCGTTGGAAGTGAACCGTGGGGCTAGTAACACAAAAAGGATGAGATTTCCCTCATGGGGACGTAATCGGCTTGTTTGCAATATGAATCCCCATCCTCCTACAAAGTATTTTTATCAAGTCAATTTCAACGACGACATAAAGTTTGCGAAATAATTAGATTCACGAGCGTTTGATGTCGATGCCACGCATCAAAAACGTGCATTACATGCTCGACATGCTGAGCACGCCATTTAAATTTCAAATAACGAAATTATTTGAAAATCAAATGCATATTGGTGCAATCTAATTTTGTGTTGAAATATGGCAATATTTCAGCTGGGATTTTAATAAAAAGCGTGGGGCGCGAGTGCGAAGCCGACAAATTTAATAAGCGATTTTTTTGAGCATAGTCGAGTGGATGAAATTTGTCATGTTGGCACGCACGGCTGTTACTCAATTTGATGCATTTTCACCATAGATAGAATTTCGTGCGTTTGCACCGTATTCGCACGTTCGGCGTGCATAGTATGCCCCATCATATATGGTATAAAAATGAATTTGCAATGAATGCAAGTGCGATGGCGTTGCCACGCCGAGGGTGGTATGTCGGGATTTTCTCATAAATTGAGCTCTATTTCAATACAATAACAAGTTTTTATTGCAATCGTTATTTGGTTGATTTGATTATTTGGTAAATAATAAAATATTTTCAAGAACAAAATAGAAGGATATGTAAAGACGTAATTTCTTTAAAATATAATTGAACTTTACTGAATGCAAGTGACTATTTACAAATTGCGTGTTTCGTAAATTACATAAATAAAGCTAGTTCTGACAAAACTAGGAACAAGAAGGAATTCCAGTGCAAATTGCAAACTATCGAGTCTCTTTGGGCGCAAGAAATATGTTGATAGTTGTGTGGTGCATCGATTTAACCAAGTGGAAGGCCGTAAATAAGCGTACAGTACGCTGAAAAGGGCTTCGGAAAGCGTAAATCGAGCCGGAAGCATGAGTGCACAAAAGCTTCCGCTAATTGCCAGGCAAGCCGCCTACACTGGCATTCCCTCAAAACCGCCAGGTAGAACGAGGAGAGGTAATAGAAGCACGCATCAACTACAAGCACATAATTTCATTCCGGGCGCAGCTTAGTTATAAGTTTATCCAGCATATGCGCCACAACGAGATGCGGTTTAATTATAACTCCGGCGGCCGTGTTCGTAGCCCAAACCGATGAAACCGGCGGTTTCAGCGTGAGTATCTGGTTATCAGGTATTTTAGCAATTTCCACGCTGTTGCCATATTTTATTTTGTTTATTTCTCGGTATACACACTCAAACACACTTAGCTTACGGGGTACTAAGGCGTGATAATACCGCAATAAATTATTGTTGGTGTAGTTGATTGATGATGTGTGCAGGCGCAAAGACGGCGATGAATTTGCAATCAATCTGAATAGTAAATATCGGAATTATGCGAGTGCATGAGCGCAGATAAAGGAGGCAGGCATGGATCAACGTTTTGAAAATGAGTTTAGAGGGTGTTTATATGTCTATAAAATACATAAAAAACGAAATCAATCATAAAATATCCGCAAGCTTGTATTTAGGTACGCAAAATATTGAATTATTCATCGAGATTTGCGAATATACTTGGGAAATATATACGTTGGAAAATTTTAAAATATATTCATGTGTTAAAATTTTATTATAAAGCTCTTTTTCAGTAGTATCGAGATATTTTTACGTAAATATAGAAAAAAAAAAACAACAAATATGCCCATGAATTATCTTAAACCTATGGCAAAACGTCTATGTAAAAATAAGAAAAGAGTTTAAAAATTGTTAAATTCCAGTTGAATCCGAATGAATGAATAATATTAAAAGAAAATCGCAGTGAAAATTTGAATAGCAACATTGAATATCTGTTGATTTTGGTAAAGGTCAGTTTTGAAAAACCAACATATTTGTTTATACAAAACCTTAAAAATGTAGTTACCCCACAGATAAACATGCTAGAAGCCCATTATTAACATAGCACAAAGGACAAGAGGTAACATTTGGTGTTACACTTTCTTAATAAATTAACCCAAAAATCCAATATTTTCCGCACGAAAATTTTACATATATTTTTTTGGTACGAGTACCAAACAAAATGAAAATTCATTATTTAAATTTACAGCATTAAATTTGTATTTAAAAAATGCCAAGGATATTTTTACGTCAAACTTTTTACTTTGTACTGAGTCTGCTATAACCTCACCATTTCCTTTTAATTGACGATATGATAGATGAACGAGTTCTTTCGCAAATTACGCATGTGCAAAGCTTTGAGTACCTAAGTATATCGAAGGCAACCACGCCGAAATTTTCGTCCAAAGTTTTCCAAAAGTGATTATTAATTTTAATGTCGACGCCTTCCCTCCCGGCCATCACATCATGTGATTAAAGACAACCAAGTGGAAATTCTCACGCATTGAAGGGTCGCCATAACTTCTGGCCAACTTTTCGTGCATGCAAAAATTGAAAACTCAATGAAGCTCGAGCAATTTCGATGGAAAATTGGGAAGAATTAACACAATCGCCAGCACCGCCGCCGCACCGTATCCTAAAGTGAGAAAAATATTCAACTCCGTTTAAAAAACGCACGTAATGATATTAATTAATTTTTTTAAATACTTGAAAGTATTCTTTTCAATACTTTAAAAACTGTAGTTAAAAGTTCATACAAAAAAATGAAGAAAGATAAAATATTGAATAAACGTAAAAGTTTGCTGAAGTTCGGAGGCTATGGTTGAAAAATCGACTGAAGTATCTCGAATTGGAGAAAGGTAAGCAAAATAGAAGCAGAAAAAGGGAATGAAGAAGGTGAAAAAAGCGGAAAAGGGGGAAAAGACACGTTTGCAAAGCTGGTGGGTGAAGTTGAAAGTTCGAAATGATTTCGCCGTTAAAATTTACTTTGCTCGAATAAGTTTGTCCTAGTCGCAACGATGATTTAATAGTTCCTGTCGGATCTTAACGGCATATATAATTCTCCCTCTCGGTAAAGGTGCAGCCAGCACCCTGCGATTTCTAACGCCACCCCAGCCCCACCAGCCACGTCAGTTGAAAATGCGATATGAAATCGCGAAAAGTAATAGAGTAGTTTTGGTCACGTACATGTATAAACCCCTCCAACCGGTGCACTTTTAATAAAAGTGTCATTTGTTGCTAGTGTGATGGCTTGGCGGCGGCTTACGCTGGTGAGAAAAATAAGCGTCTCCAAGTCAGAAGTAACAAAGGATTAATTCGCGTTTAGTGGTGGTTGAATCAGGGACACCCACACAGCAGGGCCTGATAAATTGCACGCTTCTAAATTGAGAACGGAATGAAGCGAAATATTGCTAGCCATTACGGACCTTCGGTGCCTGCAGCTTAAGGCCCTAATGCGACAAATTATTTTTATATTGTCACCACGTAATGATTTGGGAAACATTGATAAAAATACGTCTTTTGGGAAATGGGAAAAGTGAAGGGCGGAGGATCTCTGATTAGAAATGTTCGTTAGGAGAAAAATGTAAGTTTATGTGCGTTATCAATTTGTGCGCACATCCCACCCAAAAAGCCAAACATGCGTACAAAACCGCGTTAAGCAAAAACTGACCGTAAAACTTAGCGCATTTGCAAACACGGATAGTCGGATTTAGGAAACCTGAAAAGTTACAATCAGATTCAGGGCACCAAAGTTTGATTCGTGACAAAATTTGGTCAATTCATCCTAGTCACGAAGGAAAAATAAAAAATAAAGAAAAGAAAAAAAAATTACAATTCTAGTTTCCCTCTTATAAGGAGTATTTGCAAACTCGGATGATTTATGGAATCTGAAAACAAGAGTACAAGAGTTTTATGAACTCATGACGAAAATCGATCAATTCATTGAAGTCACGACGAAGAAAAATGCAGAAAATGAATAAAAATAAAGAATTGCGAAACATGAGAATATCTGTGAAAAACTCTAAACCCATATAACCGAGTTTATAGTGTTTTGAAAATCGGATTCAGAGTATCCCAGCTTTATGAACACATGACGAGTGCATCAATTCAAAATTAATTCTTGAAAACCCTAGTTTAGAAATCGAAATAGTGAAATAATATAAGTTTAATAAAAACCGGTGTCCGAGTTTGATATGACCATAGCGAGTACAGATATTTGTGATATTTGTATGTCTGAAAGAAAACTTGAGTTTGAGATTCGAGGTGATGATGCTTAATCTTTAGAAATTAGAATTAGACTTATTATATTAGACAGACACAATTACATCGGTAATTGTAAGTAGAAGACAATGAACCCTGAACCACGACATAGCCCCCGAAGACACACGTTTCTATAAATTATGGGCAAACAATTCGCGCACGCTAGAAATCTAATTAAATCTGTATCACCGTCAAACGTCCCCAGTTTCCTGTCGCTTCCTGTTCCAGGGGTTCCTCTCAATTTTGCACTATCCTTGTGCAACCTCACCGAAACTAAATTACAGCAATCTGTTGCTACCCGTAGGGTTTGTCCTCCCGACGAGAGGAATCTCTAATGTGAAATTCTACACGAAAATAAAGAACGGGAGTACATGGCAAGTCGGGAGGAAGAGTGAAAAGCTTCGAGGAGATTCAAAGAGACTCAACGAACCTAATTGAATAACATTGGCTACACACTGATGCGCTCTGTTGGCAACGAACAGTAAACATTGTTTTCCGCGGTATATCACAATATCAGCAGCTCAGAATGTCGCCACAATACAGCCAACACACATTGTGCCCGGCGAAAAGCGTGACATGGCGTGTCCGTGCTTATCATCTCACGCACTGATGCTCACATACTGCATTTGAAGTTTATACACGTACGCATACCGAATGAAATTTGAAATTACATTTCGAAAAACATTTTTTTCCTCATAAATAGCTTCATAGCTTTGGCAGAAAGCAACCGGGAAGCATTTCCTTTCATGTCCTGCTGAGAACCCGTAACGCCCGTAATAAATGATCAGGAACTGTCGGTCGTAACGGGTAGCAACTGGTAACCGACTGTATTCAAAGTATTTCCGTTGGCATTTCCGCGACTACGAAAAAGAAAGGAAATCTGTTGTTGAGGGCAGATTTCATCATTGCACACGACACATTTTCGCTGCCTTTGTAGAACGAAATGTATGAAACGTAAGGAACAGAGACGGAAAAAATTGCCAATCCGGAAGAATATGACAATTCCGTGCGTTATCACTCAATAGCCGCCAGTTACGTCCGTCTGGCCGGCGGCACGAACCGGAATAATACCGTAATGTCATTGGAAATATATTATAATAAACCCTTTTTCCACCAAGGGCGAATTTTTTGTGTTTACGGCATAAACGAGTCAATCAATCGGAAACTGGTCCTGAATTCGGTCATTTCCGAACACAGAAATTAATTGGCATCGAAAAGGATGAACTATAATATAATGGTAATATATATATAATGGTAAAAATGTTAGCAGTCAAAAAATTATTAAATAGGTAAAAATGATGTTACTGGAACAAAATATTGCAAATGGCGAACGCTGCAACTTGAACTTTAATTGAACGCTAACTTTAACAGCCGTTTTTCAATTTTTCAGCTTTTCAATATGCCACGGTAAAGCGTGGAAAAGTCCAAATTGAATATTATTAAGGCTTCCGTGTGAAAAAGTTAGTTGATATTGCCCCATTCCCGAAAAATTAAATATGGGACAAAAAAGAGAAGTTTCAACAATCTTCTCAGCATCGTTGTAGCGTTGCTGATAACGCTTGTTTATATGGAAAATGCTCCTCTGCTAACGGGTGTGGAAAATATTCTCAGACCTTATATATTAGCTGTGAATATGTATCAACACAAAGCTTTAGAAATCGACCGAAATCAACGATATGACAAGAGAGAATATTGGAAAAGCTGCTGAATTGTATATTTTCTAATGGTATTATTATATTCAATTAAAGTTGAATGTGCTTCTGATATCCATAGTCGTTTCGTTGTCGCTTCCCAGACCTTGAATCAATTGTGGTCTTCTGGGAACTAATTGGTATTTATAGTAGTCCATGGGACAAACCTAGACTATAGTAAAACCTGGGTGGTGCTTTCGTAAGTTCTAAATAACTACTATGAATAACGAGGATTTCTGCCAATAAATTATTAAATCCTTAAATGCCGTAAATTAACTTAAAATGTCCTTTTGTCTTTTTGGATGTTTACACAAGTATTTAATCAACAAAACCCTTGACTCCTGCGTGTCCGAGAAGAAAATCTACACACCACTATGCAGCCCCTGCTGATCGTTAACTTTGTAGGGCGCTCCAGACGTCCGCACTTTCGCAAACAATGAAAGCATGTATTTACACTGCAACGTTAGCAAAAACGAATATACTACTGACTACAAAGGGCGTATTTTCCGCACTTCCTGCGACGGGTCCTCTACGGAAAGAATTATTGCATGTAAAAAGCTAGCGTTTAGCAGCTTTTCTGCCAGAGCAACAGCAAAAACGTACCAACACACCACCAACAGCAATTTCAGGTATTCGTACTTCCAGTTAATGCAATAATAACTCGGTAGCAACGACACGGCCGTCAGCCTTACTCATAATTATAACATTCTAACGACAGTGATTCCATTAAACTATGTAAACTCATTAGGCGGTGCGCTTCAGGTGTTTCGGAAGATGGGCGGGAGGTGCTTCGGATGAGAGGAGTGCCCGAGGGGTGGAAAAGAAGAGGTGTAATTTAGTTTGGCTTCGCGTCCGCTTTCGAGGGGATTAGTTGCGTATGTAAATTGTACACCCAGAGGATAACCGGCAGTGGCCCCCTCCGACACCCACCTGGCGGAGTAGATGGGGATGAGGGGAAAATACTATGGACTTGTGGCGAATGGCCTGGGTGGCTCCTAACAGAATTACAATAGCCGGGCAGTTACTTTCCCGAATGTGCTTAGTATAAAGAGCACGCGAACGTGTCCTACAGGCGAGAGGAGTCCAATGCCACCAGCGAATGGATGGAAGCATCCGAGCAGCCTAAATGCTATCCCAAGTCGGAGGAATTGAGGAAGGTCTTTACCTGGACTATATCCAAACACGCAGTCGTTTGCCATCAAAGCAACCGAGGGTTACCGGTGCACTGTGCCGAACTACTCCAAAGGACTACAGGACTCCAGGGAAGCTTGGGAATAGGGGAATAGAAAACTTAGGGTATAAGATAATAAACCCAAATGACAAGAATTGTTATAGTTAAAGCGCATCCCGAGTTAGGCGATGGCGATTCCCGTAGGCACCCTATTTCAATCAAAATCTATTTACGTCGAGAAACTTTGGTTATTGATAGCAAGCGAGCCGAAATTGGCAGGTGGCTGGGCGAACCAAAGTGACCGTAACGATGTTGCCGCCATCATGACACGATGGAACCGCAACAAGGTGTAAGGTTAGGTTACGCCAATTCTAGGGTAAGCCATGTTCGATGGGGAACAAGGAACTTTCGAACAACACCAAACTTTGGTATTAGCCAACTTCTATGTAACATTGACAAGATTGGTCTATATCTAAGGAAGGATGTTAATCATATGAGTCTCTGGTCAAATTTTCCTAGATCGATACACAACCTCCTGAGAATCAATATTGAAGGGACAAGTTCCCAAAATGGTTCTTTTTTATTGAACGTCAAGAGTTTTTCAAATTTGATACAGAATTTGAAACTCATATCCGTTAATTTAATAATGAAATTTTACCAAATTATCTTTACTACTACATATCAAAATGTCCATATTTTCACCAAAAATAATTAAATCTCTCCCATGTTTGTTCATTAAATCAGTTTTGACGAGTATATTGGACAAATTCATATGACTGATTACTGTCAATATTGAGTATTGCTTCGGTGGTAAACAAACTAATTGCGGCAATCAATAAACATTCCAGGAATCCCGCTACGAAATTATACCATTACTCACAGTTTCCAATTACGACAAAACCGACAATGCACTGTATTCACTTTTTGGAAAACACCCAAAATGTACGAGTATGTACTCTCAGTAATGAACAGAGGGACGATACGATTTTAATTTCAAAAATACTTTTTGTTAGTCACATAATCATCAATATATACCGAAATATCAATGAATCGTTTGTCACTCACCGTATCCAAATTGAACAAGGACGACACCTTTTTAATGAAACCGACCTCCTGCTTCCCTGTCTCCTTTCGCTTCCTTCGGGACGTCATCGTCTCGCACCGAATAATGCAAGCCTTTGCAAGTCAAGTTACTTAAAGCTAGCTTCCTGAATTCCTGACTAAAATAAACTTTAGTGTTTTTAGAATTCACACACAAGTAGAAAGCAATGTACCTTGAAATAAGGCCATTAAATGTACGCTTTCATTGTAAATTTGTGATGCAATAATAAACAAACTCTGGCACGGTATGAACAATCAGTTACGAAAGCGAATTAAATATAGATCACCTCTTAAGTATTGCGTTATTTCTAGACTAAAGCAATATCAAAGCAGTTCAATTGTTTTCGTTTATATTTACTTTAATTAGATAAATTCGGAAAGTTTGATTCGATATTTCGAGGTGATAGTTACGGTGACGTCAGTTTACTTATCAATTTAATTAAATGAAAAAGGTAGATGTGTTATTGAAATCTAAGCCAGTCAGCTATATCTATGAAAACCTTGATCTGAGATCAAAAGCACTCCATATAGGTAACTTGCTTGTTATAGTTACTATTAAATGACTTAAGCACGATTGTGAGTCATTGACCATGGCATTAACCCTTGCACACAGAATTATAATTATTTCAAATGAGAAAGCTTTTTAAATCTTTTGTAGATTATCTTAATAGATCCTTATTAAGTATTTCTACAATAGGAACCTTTCAAAGAATTACTACAGGAACGGAAAAGCCCAGGGATATGTGTAGAATAAGTTGAGTGATAGAGAAAGAAAAAAAACTGTTGAGCTCTGTTGAACTAAATTTATAAAAACAACTTTGATAAAAGACTAAAAGTAGTTCTTAATGGCATTGCCTATTATAGTTACTATTCTATGACGTAAGAACGATTAGAAGTCATTGACCATGGCATTAACATTTAGTCACAGAATCTTTATATGAATGCTCTTACAATTTCATATTTTAACACCTTGAATCAAGCTTTAATTGTTAGGATACCTAAGTCTGCTGGAGGCTGATAAGTGTCAATATTTGATAAAAGAAAAAAACTGTTGAGGACCACTGGCGTGGAAATGAATGAATGCCGCCTGGTACGGATGTCAAGCAAGGTTGCTTCAACGCCACACGCAAACACCAGAAACCTGACGGCCGGTGGAACGTGATACACCTTACCGACCTGTCCTGCCAGCCGAGAGTGGGTGTTGGCCCCTAGCAGACTGCCAGCAAATGACAACACTGATACACAAACCCGCAGCCAAGGCAACGCTATCAATACCAAAGCAATTCCAGTTAAACATTGTCACATATGCCTCTAGCTATAGTGTTACATGCCATGTGATCTAATTGTAAGCAGAAGTCAGGAGGTAATTTGAAGAGGTCACAGGAGGTTAGGAAAAGCTATAGGCGCATATAGAGAAATGCCAATAGAAGTATACCATAAATGAGATTAGCTAGGACACCGTGGAAAGTTTGCTCGATTATTTATTCATCACATCGCGGCATACTCACGTTGTTCGATACCAGGTTAATCATCCTCGTTCGGGCTGGAGGTAGCTGAGTCGATACAATCAATTTGCCCGGCTTCAATATCTAGCCTAAAGCCTGACGTGTGGCTAGTATCATCGCCTGGGATAGGCAAACGCGATTGGAATTTTTCATTTATCACTCTTGTTGATAGCCGGCCGGTGGGCGCGGAAGATGCCGGGGACACCTTCGCTGTCTTCACGCATACATCAGGAACATCGCAGGAATTTAACACGTCACGAGTGTCACACAGCACACATTGAACACATGAAATTGGTACCCACACAATCACAAATCGCACATTACGTTAGGAGCGCAGAACCGTACGCGAAATATGACCGAAAAAACCGACGCCGTTTTGGGAGCTGCCTAGCGGCTTCGATGTGTGTTTCACTGGAACATTTTTCGAGCAGCGAGCCACTTGTTCGTTCAAGCGGCTTGGCTTAAGCTACGCATGCGCGTTGGACATCACTTGAGAGACGCGACTCAACAGAGTTTGCCATAGCGCACGAGTGACTTAACGAAGTTGTCCGAACCCACACGAAGCGTGAAGTTTAAATATTTCAAACTGGACTTTACGTGCGTTTACTTGGCTGCCTACAATACGACTGCGTAGGAAAGAAAAACGGAAACGTGTCGTTAGTTACTAGCTCACAATAGATTTATTGATTTTCCACCCATGGAATCGATTAAATCGGTGCATGGTACGCCTACCTGCCTGCCTGCAGCGTACTCTTATTTTTATTCAGCTACGGTTCTAACCATTTTTCCATGAAACGCGAGCGCTGAGTAAATATGCATGTAAAATGTAGGCATGCATAATTTCGTCCTGTGTTTGCGACACACAGCCGACGATATTCGGAATTCCGCCCACGGGAATGAAACCCGATTAAATTTCAATTCGGCTGCTGGGGATCCGTGGGCAAGGAGGCGAAATCGTTTTCCACAAAACGCAGGTGTGAATATCGGTGGCTCGAGTAGCGGACCGACCGCTTTGCTTGGAAAATAAATTTCGCCATCGTTTTTCGTAGGTGCGTGGCTGGCAAACCGTCCTCAACCATATGCATAATATAACGGATACGTAAACGCGCCTAACATTCACGCCTGTGAAATATGAAATTCACACGGGGTGGTTCGCGAAACGCCCGAACTGTTATGCGTTACTTATAGAAAGTTATGGCGGCACAAACGCAGCAAAAACCGAACATGTCGCACGATAAAAGCGAACGGAGACGTTAATGTTAACACGGTTTTTACAACGTCAGAAAATCACGTAAAACGTGTCGACCGAGCGATATTAATAAAAAATTTATTTGCACATGCTAAATTCAAGTCTATTGATTTCCGTGTTTCAAGAGGGAATTGATGTAAACTTTTTCATTTATCAGATACACATTTTTTACAGAAAAATAATTTATTTATCAAAAGTTTGATGTAAATATAGTTTAATAAACATCTTTACTCTAAAAATACATTTGTCGTGTGTATGCAACAAAAGGTCGCTTTGACGAACGCTGTTGCGGATGGAAATAACACACGTACTTTTGTTTTAGTTATCATGGCCTTCTATTATTATGTACTATATATTATTAAGACAATGACAAAGTAGGTGAAAATGTTAGGAACTGTGTTCAACCAGCAAATAATGAAATTATTAAGACAAACATTTTCTAAAACATGCAAACTCATACCCAAAAATCGCTGTTTCCACCCTTGTATATACTATTTATATACTATACTATTATACTAGTTCTGATTATCACGTTTTTAATTAGCCACAAAGGAAATATTCAATTTTATTCTTTTGTGATTTTGTTACCTAACTAAGAATCTAAACACTACGGTACATTGAGTCGCCTTGTTTTATAAGGCTTTACAGCATTTGGTAAATTTTAACTACTCACTATGGTAGGATCAAAATTCAACGGAACGGATTGCATTTTACCCAGTTTCGTTTTTTGGGATAGAGCTATTAATGTTTATTTATAAAAACATTGTTAGTACGAACGAGACCAAAAAATGTATTTCTTTGCAATGTAATACGAATTTTAATCATCATTAATTATATATCTAATTATGTAATTTCCAATATTATTCAAAACACGTCACATTTACTATTCAACAAAACCAAATCCTATATTCATATTGAAATATAATTGAAGCGGACAACCACGTTTCGTTTTAATTACGACGCCAGTACACAGATTATACGGGTCAACATTTTGCATTTCAGTTAATACTTTGTTTAACAGATAACCCACGCTTTTCATCATTAGGCAAAATGCCAATTTGGGGTTTTCGCCAGATAGGGATAACGCAAACTGAAGGAAATCCTCAAGGCGAAGGCCAAGAGACTGAAGATGTGAGATTAACATGCCAAATTATCCCCACCGGACAAAGGATACGACCAAAAGCACTACACCGGATACTGACAATAATAACTGTTACTCCGAAGGGACAACGCACTAAGATTACAGATCGATAGTGTCCTCACTAAACATGCATATCGTATGTTATAAAAGCATAACTTACTTGGTCGCTGTCGTTACCCTGCCAGCTGTCAGTAGCCTGGAACAAAAGTAGAGAAAAATTAGCCACGAATAGTAAGATAACAAATGGCAAACATGATAATGGCAGGCGGCAGACGGTCGCCGGAAGGCTGTCAGGAAACGGAATACTGCCGATGCGCATTTGGCATCGACACTGTCGAGAGATCGGTTTCCTCTTAATTACGCATCGCGCCATAATTAATTATCGGCGTTAGGCAAACGCTTGTAAGCGAATTCCGGACGGAGACGGGTTTCGGCTACCCCCCCCCCCCTACTAGCACGTAACTCCACGTCTCGTAATTCGCCCCGCGTGCCAATGTATCATTCCGGGGAGCCTGGAATGTCGACGTAGCACTTCGGCTCTGCACGCGCGCTTCCGGTATGCCACATTTGCATCGCCTTAATACGGGCGTTGGTGTCGGAAAGGTTGGGACTTTAACCGAACCACACAACCGAGGCGATGAAGAGTGGCAAGCGAGCAGGCAGGAGGCAGGCAGTGTGCGGTCAGGATATTATCCTGAAACATCTCAACTCAAGTTCGACTGCGAATGGACGATGTAAATTCATATTCAGATGCTGTGCTCGCCGGGCTTGAAGGCTAGAGCTGCATACGAAATGTTGGGACAGTACCGACCAGTTTCGAGTCGCCGGCAAAGCGCTTGGGAGCGAAGCAGTTTGTACACGGATTGTGTGCATAATCGTTCGTCAGGATTTGCCCAAGCAATAATTAATCACTTTGAAAATTTATTTGCTTCGAGGGGTTTGTTTAGACTGCTCCTAGACACTTCTATAAATCCTTCAAACTTTCTCAAACTCGATTTTGGCATGAACGTACAAAGTTTTAAATTATGCTTTTTTGAGATGTTGAAATTGAAATAGGACTAAAACTTTTTTCAGAATACTACTGATAAACAACTATATATCGTAAGATAGATATTTTTACAGGTTTTATATTTATAACCAGGCTTCTTAGCCTAGTGTACTTCAGCCTAGACCAGATATATGACCATGAAAACTAGGTATATCACTTTAACATTCCTCACTAGTTAATTTGGGTTGCCATTACGTTTGCTGGCTGAGAATTATTTGTGGTGAAATTTCAGAATTCTGTAGTCTGTACGAAGAGAGTTGTGTGCTGCTTGCATTTCCATAATCAACCCTCTTACCCTATTTTCACTACCATTCCTTGAGAACTGCTTATATCAGCTTCATGCAACGTAAAATACATGAAGACTATATAAATTTGGTTCTGAACCGTTAAAGTTCTTTTCTAGGAAATGTTTTTGAATACCAAACTGTCATTTACTATACTTTCTTTTTATGTGTAGCGTTTGAATCATTAAACACTTGATTTATTTTTGAACATTTGTCATACGAAGCAAGACATAATTGTTAGATTTGTCTCGAGTAAGCATAAGCCCGACAGTGAAAACCATTAATCATAATCGCGACGGTATCAAATTTGAAATACGACATCCTTCCGGAAGGGTGTTCCTTGCAGCGAAAACAATCAAGTGACGTGTTCACAATGCAGGGAATTTGTAAGTGAATCTCGCTTTTGGAGCAAAAGCGCTTTTAGGACTAGGCATCGAATTGTTTAAATACCTATTCCATCGTGGGCGCATGCCCACCAGCTACCATTAATAATTCAATTCGATTTCGAGCATTTGCCATTCAGGCTCGCGCTTGTGCCCGCCAGTGATTGATTAAAACGCTAAGTAATCAGCTCGGTAATCAGGCCTGACATGACGATTACTCTATGCCGTTGACAGAAGACATAAGGCGTAATTAATGATAACGCAAGCAAATTTGCAACAAATATTAAAACTTCCTTATTTTCGCACAAAAAAACTACGCTTTTACGTGCAATAATGTATATGTTATTCCTGCTGGTGCACGTAATAAAAACCGATTCATATTTTCGTTTACCATCTACAGTATTCCGCCAAAAGCCAGCAATATTTTTTCATGATATTTGAGCTCACATTTATTTACACACGCTCGAATCCTGCAGGATTACTGCATGTATCCACGTTCGCGTGAATGTTCGTGCAACAGTCGCGAAACAAGAATGGCGCAAGGAAAAGCCGGCGAGTGCTAATGGAGGTTTAATAATCCGGTGTGCAAACACATATATACGATTCCTGCTGGCGGTTTTAGCCACCCAGGAGCAAGGGGCAATAAATGGACTTTTCGCGTCGCAGCCACGTACGCGCGGCTTTTAATTTATGTGCAATCGGGCATTCATCATCAGTGGAAACAATAAAATTCGGTGAAACACATGAATTATCTGGGATATCAAAGAATTGCAAGAAAGGGGAGAAAACCCGAAAGTAGGATTTATGAAAAATTTACTCGCTAATGCCGGTTTTGTTGTGCGATCTTGCTTTTTTGCTGGTTTATTTATTCCTTGGGGATTGTTGTGATGTTGCCGGATCGAGTTCGGCGACCAGATACGCTCGTTATCCTTCCAACTTTTGCATTCTGTTTTCTCAAAGCGCGGTGGATGCTTGGAAATCTAAATGAGGTAATATTTACAGACGACTTGTTTGTTCAATTTGTAGCTGCAATATGTAGACGGAAATGGTAACGGGACTCCAGAATCACGCTAAATCTATATAAAATCAACGGTAGGGTGGCGCAATATGCTTGGGAACTTGCACAAATCTTCTGTAAATCTTTACAATGTTTTCGATTTTTGATATTTACAATTTTTGTAATATAGTTCAATCTTCACCAACCAAAAATAAATACAAAGGCTATTGATTGTTGGTAAAACACTCTATAAATATCTTCATATATCTCAATATATCCAATATATCCTGGTGTACCCTAACATTGCAAGCAAACAATCAACAAAATTCGGAGCGCTTCATGAAATATAAACAAAAGAAAAGAACCTATTCTTTCTTAATTAGAAATGTAAAAAAAAGTTCCATCTTGGGATATAATCACCAAAGCACAGTATTTTATTTAGTTGGTTGCTTCAAATGCAAGCCTGAGAAATTTATATTCGCTAGTTCCACTTCCAGGACGCATAATGTTATTAGCGACTATAAATACGAAAACGCGCTGTTTGTTCGTCTCTGGCGTGTAAATAATGGAAGGCCCCCTCGGCTTAGTAACACTTGAGCAGTTCATTATGTGGCACCGACGAGGACGCGATGCGGTGCAACAGTGTCCTCCGCAGCTCACCACTCAAGGCAACCTGGAAGCGAGCAGGAATTTGGCACACCCATACCCATCCCCCCGAGATGACGGGGTCGTCTCCTAGCAAAACTTCACCACCCACTATTCTTCGTCGGTTCGTAGGGGTGGGGGTTGTTACAACGGAGCAGTCTAGTCAAGGATAATGGCAAACAAGCAGCAACTTCTCGATGTTTATTTCCATATATTTTGTATAAAGACATCGCAGACGGGCAGAAATAAATTTTATTACAAGACACAGTAGCGGGTATCATGGAATAAATAAATGATAATCGTCGACGGACTTGAAAACGTCGAGGAAGCATTCATCGCTATTCATACTCTGTTCATTTCGTTTCGTAGTCAACTATTTTTGCCTTTTCATGAAATTTCATGATATTTCACAATAGAGCAGGGTGATTTTATGGGTCGTTTGTGGTGGAAAGCAGGAAAGCATACCCCAAGAAATGCTCGTTAGTCCCAACTAATTGCAATCGTTCTTGTGTCTCTTATAACGTTGATTGTGCGTTCTGGAATTATCAATAAAGATGCGAATGTATACAAAACACCGCAGTGCTTCCGCATTTTCCAAGATGGTTGCTTAGAAATGGTATACTTTGTGTCGTGCTTCTTTGTGATTTTCGCGCTGGAATGGCAAACTTTGGCAAAGCCATGTAACACTTTAATAAGCAATTATTTTAATGAATCCGGCAAATATTCCGCCTGCCGGATTCAAATTTAAAATACGTCCCCTTCACGAATATTCGCAATATGTCTCGAAATCCCGGCAAACCCGTGTTTTTACATCAAAGGATATTCTGTACTGGTTTGTTCCATTCCCGCGTTCACGCCGGTTCCACAAGCACCATTCTTTCGCTGCCGCCGCCGGCGACGCCAATGCCACCTCCACCCCCCCGCAAGCGTTTTCGGCGTAGCGCATTCAAACTTTTCCCCGTTTTTCCAACCTAACGCTTGCCACGTGTTCGCTGCCAAAATTTATTACTTTTATTACATTGTCTGGCGGCATGGCGCGCACCTTTGTGGTCGCATTCACGCGGCACTCTGGCATTCTTTCGGCCAAATTTCAGGAATTGCAGAAACAGTTTTACATTCCGGTAAAAGCCACTCAAGTCAAGTGGAAAACAATTGAAAATAGGGAAAAGACATATTATAAGATACAAAGAATCTTTCTATAATCAGATTTTCTCTTTCCCATATTCGAATTCGTATATAGCCTTTAATTCTAGTTCGTTTAGAGTTTTATAAGTAGTTCTGTAGAATTCAAGGCTTCGTCGGGAAAACAACTATGAATATCCGGTTATGTCTCAAGATATTATTTCCGGTTATCCTAATAAAATATTTAATAATTATTTAATTAAACCGAGATGAAACCCCATAAAATGCTTCTCATATCACGAATTCAAAAAAGTACAAAATCGCATAGTAAATTTCGTCTGTTCTGCTCCCTTTGTACCCATTTGACTAAAACATCTATGCGAACTTGCACTATAAAAATTAAAATTTAAACATCCCTCGCTCCTTGAACATGCCAGACTCAGTCATTTGCTCGTGTATGGCTTTTTTTCAGGCCATGCAGCGCTAAGAAGTAAGAGATCTTTGAATGGAAGAGAATATGACCCAGGAGACCAACAAATACACGGCGACGCAGGACCTTTTCGCTTCGGCCTAGCCTTCCGAGTGGCATAAATGATGAATACAATTTCATAACACGCGGCAGAACACTAGGCGAATGCCGAATGGTTTATATCATGCCACTGCGGACGAAATAGAATTTCAGCCCGAAATGATAATAACACAGTCGCAGACGCAAAGAAATGAGAATGAGAGCGAAACGCGAGATGGCCGAAAGTGATCCCTGAAAACGACCGTAGCGCACGAACGCAGCCGCATACAGGACTTGCATTTAAATTAATAATCCGTATGATTCTGTTTATCCTGTTTCCATGCTACCAAATCGCAAAAATAAGAAGGAACGTTTTATTGTCGCAATGTTCAAACTTCCACTATAAAAACGTCTCTAACATGGTACAAAATTGTATAAGTTCATCTAATAAAAATATAATTGTGAAATTGTTTTACGTTACTATAATACTAAAAGTTTTTTCATTATTCTGCACCAATTTGTACCATGCTGCGTGTGTTTATTCCACCAGAGAATGCTATATTATATATGTTTGACAGGAAATTACAAAGTAAACTAATAATTTATGTTATACTAATCTGCTTAAATATTAAATATGAAAATTTGATACTTGAACATAATTTAATTGATTAATACTTGTTTTTGCAGAAAAAAAGTACCTCCGGCGAGCCTCGAATTGATGCCTCTAGTAAAATTACCTTTAATTAATGTAAATAACATGTAATAAAGGTAATACTAATGTATTTATATGACAAGCTTTGGAAATGTAATTCTTAGAGAGGATTTAATTTATTAATATTTATTTTTGAAAATAAAAATTCGCCTCCGGTGGGCTTCGAATCGATACCCTCAGTAAAAATACCGTTCGTTAAAATAAATGACGCTTTATTATGGTAATACTAAAGTATTTAAATAATAAATGTTAAAAATTATAATCTTAGAGAGACTTTAATTCATCAATAATTGTTTTGAAAATAAGAATTACCTCCGGTGGGCTTGGAATCATCAATGCGAAGTAAAATTACTGAATAAAAATATACAAATTTTATGCGTTATATAAATTCGATTTGTAATTATCGAATTTATAACGAGGAATATCTAAGGAGTTCATTAGCATGTTTAAAAATAATACGAGCTCGAAAAAAACAAGGAAAAAGCTAATTAACGGGCAAACAGGAAAAAGTTGAAGACTCATTGAAGCGCAAAATTATGATCATTTCATTGGCGGGTATTTGGAATGTTTGTTGTGGAAAGGCAAACAGAGAAACGCGGCGGGAGCGAGGTAAATTTTCACAATTTTCCATTTGCAAACACATCGGCGAACAAATTGAGTTCGCCCACGAACAAAAAAATCGAGCTAATTCGAAGAAAATTAAGCAATTCACAAGGGACAGTTTGCGTTTTAATTTTATAAACAAATTTGCACTGCAATTAGCGCGTTGGAACACAATAATTCACAGCCTTGGCTAATTTGTTTCTGCAAAAACTGGATAACATACCGAGGAAAATAAATGACACATTTTTGTTTCCTTTTTTCACTTCAAGGCTAATCTTATCAGCGAGAAAAAGTGTCAGGCAAACCGACATTACCGCATGTGAGGGGGATGGTGATGTAGGTTGTAATAAATTTGGCGAGTTTCGATATAATCCTATGGGGGCGGCTGCCAGTTACAGTCCAAATATCGCCAACATGGTGTAAATAGAAACATTCGCTAAGGACACAAGACAAAAAGGACAAAAACAACAAAACTGACGTTTACAAGCGGAAGAAAAAACGGAAACAGTATAGGCCTAAAGAATAAAATGAAAATATAAATGAGATGGCTAAACGTGTTTGGACTGCTTTATGTTTTTGTTTAAAAGTTAATTTTGTTAAATTACGTGGCAGCAGTGTGTTTTTATATTAGTTTCTTCCACAACTTTCAATGTGATGACGGAAATAGAATATAGAAAATATTGTGGAAGTGTATCCGTACCAATATTGGCCATCGCACCATGAGATAAACTTTGGCTCTGCCGAAGAAGCGAAATCGTCGTAACTTTTTGAACTTTTTGTCGCTGAAGCCCATAGCTTTTCACTACGTTTCACTCGCTTAAATGTCTTTACACTGTTTTATTCCTTTTGCCAGTTTAACTGTCAACTGTCTGTTTTTTTAATCATAGGATTATAAACTGTCAAAAGATCTTTACACCATTTTTTCAGTTTTTAAGAGGTAACTATGTTAATTATAAGAATGTAAGCGTATATACCATTTAAATATCAATCGTAACATATTGAACTCCTTTTTATACTATAAACTAAACAATATTTAAAAATTCAATGATTGGTTTTACAAATTTGGAAAAGTTTATTTTAGGCGTTTATTTAAGTTTGTAGAGTGAAATAACTTTGTGAACTAATTCACTAGTTTCAAACACGTGATATCAAACACGCGGTTTTGATTTTATTTGGAGGATAGATACGTCCTTCCTACGCAGCGTACGCGCAAGTACTGACGGATGCTGGATGTGCGACGGCGGTGGCGGCAACATTTGCACCACCTCCACCACCGCCAAGCGACGCTCGTTGCCCGGCGCCTCCGCCATATTTCGCACACACAATACCGTCGCGTCGCAGGCACATATTTACTTTCACGTTTACCCAATTACCGTAAAGCACTTCCAGCGTCTAACGATTCTCGACGTACATCTGCGTGACGCTCGACGCCGAGATGTGGCTCGTTACCATGAGCATTCGCTAATGAATCAATGCGGTTGCATCACAAACGTCTTAGAAACGTCAACATTTGCACGCTGCTTCCCTTGCGAAAGTTTACGCAAATATTATGCACTCCTTTAGCGCCCGCCGCAAATCATGTAAGACCTGTTCGTCGCGTCAGCATTGGCAGGAAAGTGGTCGTTGTCAGGCTGTGTTATGCAGATGAGAGTCTGCACAAAACACAACCGAAAATGAAAGCGAAAGTCAAGTATATTTTCATTATTAAGCTGGGATTGAAAGGGCGAGTGAAAGGAATAATTGCATATTAAAAAGGATCACAACAAAATGGGATTAATCAGGAGCGACTCGCGGGGGTTGCTGTTGCTGAGAGGAGAAAGGCGTTGAATTTAATTTAGTTCTTGCGTATCACGAGATTGGATCAAAGAATATAGCTAATTTGATGCGAATTGATTGTTTCACCTAAATTTGTTAAACTATAAACCACTTTTCTTCGCCGTTTTAATTTATTGTTGCCCTTTCCTTAGATAAATGGCAAAAAAAAACGGAAATTGAACTATAAATTTCCGGTTAATGAAAGAAATATCATCAAATTTTATTTATTTTCATTAAGTATGCAAAGAACATATTTTTCAAAAATGTATTTATCTCTTGCATTAATAAATTAAAATGTAATGCATTTGCGAATAAACATCAAAGTGAAAAACTATAAAATTTTCAAATAAATAAAAGCGGTTAAGAGAAAAATGTACAGTGTAAAAAGCTTATAAATTGACATATCAGTATTTAATGGCAAACATGCGTGTAAAACGAACATCCTCAAAAGACAGGATAAAGAATGATCCAAACGGTGGCTTTAAAAGTTGAGTGTTATTAATCCCGCTGCCGACACTAAACGATTTTCCCCACAAAACTGGAGCTTAAAACACCAACTTAGAGCATACTAGATTTTAATGGACTAATACACTCACTTAAAGCATGGTATTTCAAGCCGGAGTTACATCGTAACTCTCAAAGCGGTCGGATAAACCTAATTGTAAATATGTGCAGCCCACAACAGCCGCCAACAAATTGCAATATTATGGCCAATAAGTTTTCGGAAACGCATCAGCAACGAAAGTTAAACTAGAGTAAACGAAATACACAGAGCAAACTAAAGTAGCGTAAAGTAGTCGCAAAAAAGTTCGCAACATATCGCGCTGTTTGGCTGTGAGCACTTAAGCATGATTTATTTCATTGTTGGCGCAAACTTGCAAGAAAGTACGAAAAAGTAACAAAAATATCCAAATAAGTATCATGAGCACATGCAGCATTACAGCCGTATTGTTGCATGTTACAGACAACATTTAGTACCTATTCAAGGTGTTTTCAAGTAAATTTACTGCAAACGGAAATGGTTCTGTAACATATTATCTCATGAAAGTGTTTAAGTTCTCTTCTTTAAAGACATGAGAGGATGAAGGAAGTATTAAATATTTTAAAGCCTTTTTCCGTTGATGTTGGTATTTGTTTTTATAATATGTTTTTATTACCTTATAAAACAGGAGTCAGATGGGTAAATAATTCTTTATTTATTTTTTTGTTTGATTTTACCGAGCGTCAACTGCTATGGTCATTAGCTCTATTCAATTCTTTTTCAATGTAATTAGTCATATTAGAGGATAACACTATTGATAAGAAGAATAATTCACTTTAATATGCATCCCCACCGAGAATCGAACCCGGGACCTCATGGGCAATAGTCATTGACCATACCACTGCGCCATTTGGCTGGACAAATAATTATTAAAAAAGAAAATCATGAGAAAATAGTTTTTGAGATCATACTTTAGGAGTTTATCGAAAAGTCATTATCCTATTAAAGTTTCCGAGATTTTCTTCAATTGAGTAATTTGCAAAAATTATGGTCTTTTGATATTCCAGGAACAAACTTCCAGAGATATAGAGTAAATCATATAAATTTGAATATGAAACTCTGAAACTTTAGGAATAGCTTTATTTTGTATTTGTGAATAAAACCCTTGTTTCATTTGTAATGCTAGTAAGTGCATTGAAAACAAAGCAGTGAACTAAAATGCATTAAACATAAATATATTTTGGAAATCTTGCTGCATCTAAATTTTGCGACAATCAGCAAGTTTCCGCATAGTGGACGGATGTAGGGAACTTAGTTTTAGTTAATTGGAATGTCAGGCGATTGTTTTCCTTTTCCTCGTGGAAATTTCGCCAGCTACATTCCTGCATTCTACAAATATATGTCGCGTCCAACACACGATCTGCCGATGTTTAATCGCAGCGACACCAGCAGTAATAATGAAGTGAAATGTGCTTAATTCACACAAAATGTCCCGCATTACGATCTACAAAGCTGATACTGCATAATGTCCTCCTGACTATTCAGAGTTTAACATTCCTCGCAAATATTCATTCGACTTTGTCTAACATAGTGTAATGTAGACGATATTTATACTAGTTTGCATCCAAAATTACGAAACTAATGTGATCTTATGGTGGTGGAGGAAACCCAAAATTGAAAACTAATATAAACTATTAACAGTAAAAGTTGACATTCGGAACATCATCAGAACCACCTAAATATGTTCGAACTGGCTTATTTTATTCCATGCGATAAGTCCCTCAATGACTGAAGTAAGTAATTAAACGGCAAGGTATGCCTCTTAAAAAATTACTGAACACCAAAAAGTGTATTAAGAAAAGGACGCGCAGCTATAAAAAGTTTGGAAACCTCAATGGAAAAATCAATGGAAAAATGCCTTGAAAAAGTACGATCAGCGGCACGATGTCTTGAGCAACCGGGCAACACTTGCTTCAGAGTAATCATTACAAACAAGGAACGTTACCTTCGAAATTACTGAACTAATTTGATGCAATAAAATATCATATGTAACCTAAAATTGGCAACAAATACGTTCTATCATGAAAGTAATTCCAGCCACTTGATTTCCCACCATTGTTTGCAATCAGCGAGCACATGGCGCACAATCATTACGTACGCCCCCCGAAAATGGCAACTATCTAATGTTGTCCGTCACATTTGCGCGTGCTATTATTGTTATTCGGCGGTGGGCTTTGTGTTGCGCTTTTGCAAGCTGTCACCGGATGCTCTAGTCTCGCGTGTGTTCCAACTCTGTTCAATTTTCCAGCCGGCCACGCCACGCCATTGGATGTGATCGACCATTATCGCGCCAGTGAAGTGTCCGCCAGGACAAACACCAGTACCACCACCATCAAATCGCTCACAAACATTGACATTCGCCAGCAATAGATTTGCATGTTGTGCGCACAACTTTGTAAACAAAATATCACCCACTGCGCCATGTTTTCCGGGTGCTCCTGTTATTTTCCTGGTTGCTGTGCATTTTTATCTCATGGGAATGTGAACAATGGATTTTGCAAATTGATATTTTTTTCTATATGTATTGCTGTGGTTGTTGTTTGTATGATTTTGTAATCACACAATCGCAGAAACTCGGAATGCAACGCATAAAATAGAATATTAAACAGCATATTAAAATACTTTTTAGTTTAATTTTTCATTTGTACGAGATTCCAACGCAATATTATTTAATATTTGTAGAATATACGAGTTTATTCCAGAAAGTAACAATAAAATGTACCCATGCGTAATAACATCAAAGATTTTAATGTTTGTTTTAAACATTTTTATATCCAACGCAAATATGAACATAGTAATAAACGCGAATATACAGGAAAGTCTTTAATTTTATGTTTATATTGAATGCCGTTTTAATTTCGTTCCTCCCATATGAACATTTATATGAAATTATCATATAATTCATAAAAATAAAAAGGTTCGATAAAATTGCATGTATTTGTCTTAGGAAATATAATTTATAAAACAAATTACATCATAATGTACATCCAGAGGTGTCAAACACGGATGACGATAATGGTTTTCCTGCTCTTACAATCAATTCCAGAATCTAATAATAATAGCCACACATATATCTCGTCTCCCGAAACAATGGATTGAAAGATGGGGAAGTGCGTACACATCCCTATCACACCAAGTCCATCCATTCCCCGTCTCTTCGCAATGAAAATGATGAAAACAGCTCACCACCCCTCTAAGAAAAGCGAAGAAAACTAGAAAATGGCGTGAAACTAGACGATGCAGGTTCAGAGATCCAACCGGATTCATTCGGAACGAATTGCGGACTAGAAAGAGTAAGCAAACGCACCGTGTGGGCCACGCTTCCATGCATTTTTGCTGAATGAAGTTTAAGAGACAGACTATGGAGAAGGACGAAGAGAAAGGCGTCAGGATGAAGGGAAATATTCGATTACGACAGCGGCAGATGCGAAAATGTTTGCTTCGTTTCCCGTTTTTCTCACGAACGCACAACGCAGCGCTTGGATGTATATTGAAAATGAAGTTAAGATGTAAAGCAGGATTTAAACGGGGCTCCCGCTATTTTGTCACGTTGAATGTTCAATAAAATTTTACGTCGCCGACATTGGGTGTCACATTATTTAAGAGCCTATTTTTCAGCAGGCAATTCTCTTTTTTTTTGTTTCAAAACCAAGCACGAAAACAAGATAATCAAATACAAATTACCCAAAATATTTGATAGAATAGAAATTCCTTTCCATCAACAGTTTCTATCAACTGTTGATAGAAAGAAATTATTTCGCTATAACTACTCTTAATAGCATCCCTTGATTGAACAATACATCTAGCAGCAAGAATGTACAAAAAAGGGTAGACAAACACGGAAGAAAAGAATATAGGATGTTTGAAAAGCAGGAATAATACAAGGGAGGTGAAAGGGGTTGACGGGAGTGAATGGGATGAAGAGGGCGAAGGGGGTGGAGAACTAATCAACGCCGTAACGAGCAAAAACATTTCGGATGCGTGAATTTCTACTTTACTTCATCCTGCTACCTGCATCGGGACAAGGACAGTAATGATTTATTCGACAACAGGTTCGCCTCCACAAATCTATTACAAATTGATTTTATTTGCTTCTTTCATCAGGCACGCAAGTAGGTACGTCTCTGCAATTATCTCAATAGAAGTTCGCAAAAAAGTGATTTGTGAGAATAACATCGTTTCTTTTTCGTTTATTCAGATAAAATGAACGAGAGAGCTTGCCGTTGATTAGCAAAAACTCTCGCAGAATCAAGAATGTTTACTTTGTTTTGTTATTTCAAACATTTCAGCATTTTCGACTATTACTTGGTTAAAATCAAATAGAAATTCATATTAATGAGTTTATACTTGGATAGTATAAAATATGTTGTGTAAATGCATTTATCAGTACATTGTTAAGTAAAGCAATATAAAAAGCGTTATTTAATGATCGTTATTGTTTTATGTGCATTGTTGTTTGCTATGGAATTTATGTTTTCCCAAGCTGATAAGAAAAAGAAACTATGGTTCGACTTGTTTACGGATTATAGAAAGTTTCAAGGTCTAATCAAGTATATATACTCAATTATATGAAATAAAAAATATACAAAAGTGTAAAATTTGGTGAAATTAGTTGCATATCTTGTCCAGACAGTGTAGACTTATCAAACATGGGAAATTTGGTGAGCTTTCAATCCTTTTCATTATATTATATTTTTATAAATTGTTAAGAACCATTTTTTAAGTAAAATTAACCTCGATAAATCGGTTGATATAGTATTTCTTTAGTTCAATCCAAAATTTTCGATTGTATTTTGAAATCATCTTGCTAACCCTTATAATATGGGCTTTGCGCAACCAGTTATCCGTCGACAAACGCGCACGCTGAATGGAAAATCACAAGAGGCCATGTAGAAAACGAAACACAGCATTTCTTTGAAAGGCGACGAAATCCCATCAGGCTATCAAAGAGAATTTGACGAAACAGCAAGTTTTTCTTATTGCGGCTTTTCTCAACCCGGAACCGAACCATTTGTTCTTATTCCGTGCATGCGTCTCTATTTATTTTTCGACATTACTTGTTTTCGGAGTTTACCAACCTCATCTTACGAGGAGCGTGGAATAAACAGTGATAAAGGAGGGTAAGAATATAGATTAAAAGAGAAAGAATGGATTGTGCTCGCCTACATTTAAAAACGGCCACTTTATTTTAATTCCACGAATGGCCAAGGACGAGGACCCGAGGCGGATGGATAACTCAAAATGGGAGGGTAAGGATAGATAATGAGAATGTAGTGGGCTATAGAATTGAGCTGTGGAGAAGACGGACTTGTCTTCCGGTTGAAATTGATGTCATTTCGGGCACTTAAAACCGTAAAAGCCCGACGCAAAGTGGCATCACTCATTCGACCAAATTCTGTTCTGTTCTAAATCCAAGAACACGTCAATAATTTACGAATGACCGATTTCACTCTTTAAAGCATTTTGAAACAAGTTTTGGTGGGACTTTTATTTTTATTTTCAGTTGATACATTTAAAATATCTATGAAATTATCTGTAGAAATGAATTTTCCAATGACATCGTTTAGTAATACTACAATATGCTACCGATCCCTTACATCAAGGGTCGGCAACATATTCTTTCAATACAATATATACTTTTGAAATTTATCTGCAATACGTTTCTGATCGTAATTTTGTCAACTTTTGAACCACGGGGTGACAATCAAAATTGATTTTGTATGTCACTAAACTAGTTGCCGAGGCCTATAGTACAGTTTAGACGTAAACTTGAAATGAACCTTAAACTCGATTTTTTCTCAACTATAAATAATTTATCGTAGAGTTATATTTAGTCATAGAGCCATATTAATTTTGCCGATCCGTGGTCAACAAGTTAAACCTGACGTTCCTATATTTGACCACATAATTATAAGACTGATAAGAACTGATAGGTACTTTCCTTACTAGTGAAACGAATATCCCAAGTGACATGGTATGCGTCATGAAAAAGATATGCTAATAACTGTTAGCAGTTAATCAATTAATTCATTTCTGACTCATTTCTTTAAGGACTTATTTATAGCTACACAAAGTCAACTCAGGGAAGGTTAGTAAATGAATTATACCAAAATCTTAGGATTGTTTTTTTCTGAAGTGAAAGATATCTGATAATCAAATAATACGTTTCTGATGGGCTTCTCTAAGGGCACATTTATAGTTAGATTGGATCAAGGATGGTTATCAAGTGTAAGAAAGTTTATTATAAAATTGACAAGATCTTATGGGAATTTTCCTTACTATTAAAACGAATATCAAAGGGCATATGTTATGCGTCATGGAAAAGATATGCCAATAACTGTTTATCAATTAATTACTGTTAAACAATTTGTAATCCATTAATTCATTTCTGAGGGCCTTCTATAAGAGCTCATTTATAGCTTTGGTAACAAAATCAGCGAAGATTAGTAAGTGAATGATAGAAAAACCTGGAGCTTGGTTTTTCTGTAAAGTTTGATATCTGGTAATCAATTAATACATTTCTGAGGTGATTCTAGAAGGACACATTTATAGTTACACAGAGTCAAAGAAGGTTAGTGAGTGATTTGTATTTAGACGTAATTTTACAGAAGTTATCCGTTTACAATGAATTTATATTTAATTTTGTCGCTTTATAGCCTTACCCGCCTGGTTGGTGTACCGTCTGATATCGCATATGTTGCAATAATGGAATCGAAGCGCACCAATTTCTTCGGCGTGTGCTTACGCCGTGGGCACAGCGAGCACATTTTATCCGGCGTGCGCAGGATCGGGGGCATCCTCGCAACGTGTGTGTCCTTCCCGTCGTCGGTGCTAACAGCGTTAGTCGATGACTCGCAGGAGCAACGCACTTGTTGCACGCGCCGTGCGCGCCTAAATTGCTGCACTTTGACTTCACAGTTTATCCAATTCCTCAAAAAGATGCACCTTTAAGTTCACCTACAATGTTGATATTCGTTCGGCAGGAAAAGCACATTTCGTCCGAAAAGAAAGAAACCGAAAACAGCAACGCAAAACAAACGTTTCCAACTTCACCAAACGTCGACACACAATAATATTAACTTGACGTTACTAACTCCCCAGGTAAAAGTAAAACGGGTCTGTAGAGTTAACAACAATCTCAATGTTGTTTATAATCAGCGCGATAAGACTGTAATCGCCTGCGGTGCTAGGCTACATCAGTAAATACGCGACGTTCCTGCAAATAAGTTTTCAGTTTTCCACATTACTTCTAGCGCCCCCTATCTGGAAAATCCTAAACTTCACCCATTTTCCTCGGAGTGTACATAGTTGATCCTTTTGCTGTTAGGTGGCGGTGTAAAATGGCGCGTTTTCCCGCCGCGTGAAAATCAAAACCTGTTGGCGGGAGTATTGATCGCACTGTTACGCGTTTTTGCCAAAATGTAAACAAACAAATAATTCATTCGAATCCTCGACTACGAATACTGCGTAAAACGTAGGAACAAGAAGCTAAATAGATACATATAAAGGATACTCCAATTAACATCAATTAAATTATATTCGGAACACAAGATGTAATAAATATTTGAATGACCTTTGCGTGCGCTTCGCATTCACTTTTCTAGGCGGAAAATAATTAAAATTTCCCGATAATTACCGACGTCGAAACAAGTCAAACGTAATATAATGACTTATTGTTAGTTTTTCTTACTAAAACAAAGCTTAGTAAAACAGTTGCGTGTTTTTTGTTCGAGGACAATTTTATGGTATTATTGTCACGTATTCTCTCAATTTGCGAATATGCATAATGCAGTTTTGCAATAATAATTAGCACGTAATTAAACACGTGCAACACAATACAACAAAACCGGTGCTTAATCATTCCTGGCATGTATATTGTATAACGAAATAGTTAGTCTGATTTAAATTACCTGACCATAGATAGCTATATTCCAAGCAGGAAATGTGATACGAGTATGAAATAATAAAATATGAGGCAATCAGGTTTATGATGCGTTAGGTGATGTGTGAGTCATTTAATAATGATTTTCTTCGGATGAGTGGGGGAGGGCTATTACGCGGCACACGCATAGGTAACCTAATTTCTCTTGTCATGCACATGCCAAATGTCACCTAATTTCCCAACAATGCTTTGTAGTGCGGAAAGATAATTTCTATCGGGTTTCTTATCGATTCGGTATTTATGGGTCAGTGTTGCCAGATAAGGAAATGTGATTGCACGATGCCAATGAATCAATGAATCAATGAGACAATGATTTTGGTAATTTAGGAAGTATCTCGCATACTTGTCTATACACATTGTAATTAGCTTTATATCATTGTTTGAGGCTTATAACAAGACTTGTTAGACTTGAACAAACAAATATTTATAATGAAATTTGTTGACCTATTTTTTTGTTTGCTGCGGTGTGTCAGCCAGCTCACGTCGGGGCCAAACGAAGCACATAAATTATTAACTTATTCGTGTGGAACGTCACTCACGTGCATTTGGATAATTATAAAAGCTCAACAATGTATAAATGCATTGTTAATCTTTTTTTAATGTTAGTTAAAAGTTGACATTAGAAAGGTTTCAACCAATCATAAATAAGCAAGAAGACGAAGAGGAAGAAGAAGGGTTTAAAGCTTCCTAAATGTCCAAAACATAATATTGACATTAATGGTTTGTTTACCCAGCCATGCGGACGAAATGTTTTTATTTACTTTATCATTAATACTTTACAAATGTGAGTTTAAAACTACTATAGACTAAATCTTATGAACTGAATATTTTTAATTTTAAGTTTTATATTTTTATAAAACACACGGGTACTTTTAATAATAATAATCCTATGTATGTTAATGCTGGTAGATTGCAGCAGAAAATCAATAAAATGCTAATTAATGATTGAAAATCTATCAAACGTCAACTGTTAGCAAGCCAGCATTTGCTAATGATAATTACTATCCATTCCTCGTCAATTTAAGTTTAATGACAAGTGGGTATCATTTAAAGGTTTCAATATTTTCAAGTTTCAATAAGTTTCTAATATACCGGGTGAGTTTTTTAATGTCAAAACTTCAAATATATCGAGAACTATACCTAGAAGAAAGATCATACTATTTTCCTGGGGGGGGGGGGTGAGGCTGACACATTAGAACATTTTATAATTTTCTTAAATTCGCTTAAATTCAATTTAAGTCATTTCAAATTACAAATGATAATATTTAAACATTCCTGGTGAATCTTGCAAGCAGAGGGTCTCAATTGTCTAAATTGAAATATATGTTCCATATACCGGTGGAAGTGCTGACGCGACCATTTTTTGTTTGTTGCGGATCACGTTCGTCGCGATCGCTCCTTGTCAA
>JAODAC010000012.1:1353217-1377785 GCA_027575185.1 Mimaenictus wilsoni | reverse complement strand
ATATTCAAAATGTGACACTTGTTCAATAATGTTGTTGCTAATGACAATTTTGCAGCGTACTGGCGTCTTGCTAAATACCATCGTTTTTGTTTTCTGGGTTGATAGGGACATGTTATATTTCAATGTCGTTTCTTCAAATGCCCTGACCAGTCGTTGTAGGTCGTCTTTACTGTCTGCGAATAGTGTCGCATCATCAGCGTAGCAAATACATTGGTCTCTTTGGGTACCTAATTTGTATCCTGCAGTCACTGTTTTGGTCTTTATTATCATTTGGTCCATTATTGTGTTGAATAGGATTGGGCTGAGGCTATCTCCTTGTCAGATTCCAGCCTTTGTCTTTATCGCTTTTGTCGTTTCATGTTTCATTTGTATTTGTGTTGTGTCTTTGTTTAGTATTTGTATCATTTTGAGGATTTTGTAGTGTATTCCTCCTTCTCTGAGGATGTTGATTACATCAGGGAGTCTAACTTGATCAAAAGCTTTGGACAAATCCAGAAAGCATGCAAAGAGTGTTGTATTGAATTCAAGGGCTTTTTCAACTAGTTGTCTTAGTATGAAGATCGCATCGATTTTGGATCTATTTCTCCTGAAACCTTGTTGTTCTTCTTCCATTTGGATTTTATCCTGAATGCAGTCTGATATGATGCTTGAAAACACTTTAATTATATTGTTCAGGATTGTTATCCCCCTGTAAGTTGATGGGTCTGTGAATCTGAATTAATTTATTATATTAATTCACACTAAATTCACACTACAAATTCACTCAAGAAAAAGCCACTTCAAATAACAGGCTACATAAGCCGATTTAGGCAACTTGTGATGTCTTGGCTTAAGTTGAAAGTATTAAACTTATATTTAAATAATTTCGTTATCAGGTGCATATAATATTAATAAATCGTTCGGAAAGTGCACAGAATAACTTGTAGATATTTACTCTCTATTTGACTTGATTTTTTATAGCGTACTAAGGCTGAATGGAAGAATATAACAGGACATGTAGGGGAAAAGAAATATCTCAAAATTTATACAACCTAGATACATAGAAAAAAAAACTGTTAAAAATACTATATTAAATCTGCTAGAATCTCTCGTTGGGAATTTGTTATTGATGATAGATAAGTGGTGTTAAAAACATAAAACCTTTTGAAATTATCAAGTTCAAGGATTTTGCATTGTTTTTGTGGAATAGTTTTAATAAGGTGCACGAGATAATCCTTTTTAATGATTATTGGCAAAAAACATTTAAATTTTTTTTTTATTAGAGCTGAAAAAGCTTTTCTCTTTCTGTTAGTAAAACCCTCCGTATGGTAGTGGTACCTAATGGAAAAATTCAGTACTTGCACCAACGCATGGGCACTTGGAATTTATGGTCGCGCTGTACTGCATGGTATACATCACAGAGAGACGCAAACGTCTGCTTTCTTTGTCTCTCACAATCCGTTTCTCACAAGTTTTGTTTATTTAGATTTTAGTGAAGTCGAATGCGATAATATAAATGTACTTGCAGATTGCACGACCTCGCTTGAATTATTTCTGCATTGCAATAAAATGAATTGAAATGAGCATTGAAATCCTCATCAATCCGAATGGAGTTTATGTTTCGTATTTGCTCACCTACATTATCACCTGCGATTATAATAACAAAAGGTTCAGACCAGTGGCTGCTCTCAAGAATACACCCCGGTATTCTCAATCACCCCAAAAAATAAAATAAAACTGTAAATCGTCATAACTTTTCGTATTAAATACATAATACAGAATGTTAAATATACAGAATTTGAGAATACAAAACTTTACAAAATCAAAAAATCTGCCAAGATGGCCATCGGTCCCAAATTGAATGCTGAAATTTAGTTCCTCTCAAACATATTGTTATTCTCTTGTAATTGTAAAAGAGTTTTCCAGACTCCATTCGTAGTGCCCATTTAACAAAGATAAGCATATCATAAACAAATATTGCATGATCAAAACCACTGCATATTAAAAACAACATGACGATTAATGCTGAATAAATAATTTAGTTTATATTAACTTAATACATTTTGTTCTAACGAATAATTTCTAATCGCCTTCTAAACATTTCTAATGGATTTGCATTACGTTTCTGATTCTAATGATATGCAATTTGCTTATATTATGTCATATGCTCTTACACTATTCAAATGATAATATTGTATGTACCACCTTCGCGAGGGCGATCGCTTTGCGATTTGCTTCATGCGCACTATTTTGCTGTATGCTTAAGTAATATGAATAATCGAAAATTTGCCCATATTGTACATTTCAGCTGTTGGTTTACACTAGGTACCTAATCTCAATTGTTTATTTTGAAGCACATTCGCTGCGTTCGTTATGTGCATGGTGAATCACAAACTTCAAGTGTTCTGTGAGTGGGACTGAGACAGGAACAGTTGAAATGAGATAAAAGTAATGTGTGAACATAGCATCACAAGTTGGAGCGCTTTGACTAACTCTGTCGGCTGATTTAAATACTAACATCCCCAGTGAGGGGCGGAGCTTAGCTCGAGGTCGCAGCGAAGTTGATCAGCTGTTTGGGATAACCTTAAAGTCTAGTAAACTCGTTTCTGTTTTGTCTAAACACATATCAGGAAACGGCCAGTTAAATATGATCATAATGCATTTATGATGCTCTATTTTTGATGAATTGAACATAGAAGCCTATATAAAAAATTTCTTGCAAGATATCACATAGCGACAAGATAAGAACTTTATTTCTCTCAATTTCTTAAGAAGACTCCAAATTTAAAAATCTCGAAACACATGGAAGAATGGTATGTAAACAACTATTAAGTTAGTTTAAATTCTTTTCAATTAAATAATATATACAAGCACATGTTTGACATACAAGTTATAAGATAAAATATTAGATAAAATGAATTTTAAAAAATTAACCTGGCGATTCACGCAGTGGCTTCGCACTCATCCTCGTCGTAAACCCGGACATCTGCTTCTGCCTCCTTGAAAAACACGACCTTCTTCACGGAACTACGTGGCGTTGAAACTTTCAGAATGCTTTTCTTCGGTGTGAATTCGGCAAGGTCGCCACGATCACTATTGCGTGCTTGTTGTGATGCCTTTATCATTGCCAAGCCGGGAGATCCGCGCACACTTTTGCGGCTCTCCGAGTGCAGGACTGTCTTCAACAACGACGAGGTCGTTTCACGTCGTGGTGTGCGACGAGGGGACGCACGTGGTTCTACTGGTTTCATCACCGGCGACTTGATGCTGAAGAAACCGCCATTGAACTCAGCACCGTCCGTGGCGACGGGCATTAACGCCTGATTGCGATTAGCTCGTGCTGCTTTGATTGCATCACGAATACGCGAATTCGCGGTTGTTACTTTCTTCTTCTTCGCGGCTCGCTGTGGTAGTATACGACGTGGTTTCGGGAAGGCATCGCTTTCCTGCTCTAAAACTTTGGCGGGCAAAACCTCCAGCCAATGATTATCTCTGAGTTTGTTCAGGTTCTCGAATCGTTGATCCAGGTTAGATACTTGAATCATCACCGTGTCCCAAAAACCATGCAGATCGGTGCATGTTACCGACAGGCCGTCGGTGGAGTTGACGGATTTGTCTATCAGCGCCCGAAATTGCTGCATCTTCTTCGAAATTAGGAGATTCGATTGTCCTACGGGGACGTTTATCATATTGCATGCCTCTTCGGGTAGGTTTTCAGAAACCTATAAGCCATGAAAACCAATCATTAATTACTCTCAAGTAACTGAACATTCTTATATATTTATAAGTCTGAACATTTCATTATTGTGGTTAATAAGAGAATACCGTCTCGTTTATTGACTTGTTCAGCTTAGTTTTGATGCAAAAAAAAAACCAACAAGTTTTCCCTTATATAGACACTTAGAAGTGAGAGAATCAACGTAATAGTATATTGTACAAGGAGCATGTAATTTTATACATTGATTACGAGCATAACACTTTTGACACGACCCGAAGGCGAGTGCCACAAGAGTGCTTCTATGACATTATTATATATTATATGTGAAAATAATAACGAATAAATTTTGTTTTCTGGTATCGGTGTGCCTGCTCACAATATTTACAGGTTACGTGCAGTCGCGGCGGATCGGGTATGAAGTAGCGGTATGCAGCGGCGCACAGAAAATTTCACATAATTCATTCACCTGGAAGTTTCCACATTGGTCTTTGATTTTTTAATTATTTGGCTTCTTTGTCAACTTTTGGTCGTCTGTAACTTGCTTTAATCTACTTTATTTTTTGTTGCACTTGTTCCTTCAAAATATGTTTGCAGACTTTGTAATCCTTGATTTTAACATTTTCTTTCTTTGGCTCGCTGTATTTTATGTTTTGAAAAATTTCTCATCAGTTCACTTACTTGAATTCCCATTTCTAACAGTTTTATGTATATTTTCCTGATTCCTTTTGTTGTTTCCAGTGATTTTTAGTATTTATTTAGCTTTCTTCATGGGATTTATTCGAATGACGGAACACGGTTATCAATGTTGTTTGAATCATATATGTTTGTACAACTCTTCTATTATATGCATGTATGAGGAAAATTACGGAAGCCTTTTCTGAGTCCCTTTACTATTGCTTTTTCTAGTGTGCAGCATAATAAAGCACATAAAGATGTGTTTTTGTTGGTGTGAACACTTTTTACATTTTGATCATACCATTTTATTCTACATCGCTTATGTACACGCCAGAGTTACATCAATGGAGCCTTTTCTGTGCATCTCTTTCCGACATTTTGTGAAATATGAGGCAATTTCGAAGATGGGTTTTGGTTTGTGTGAATATTTTAATTTTAAAGTTGACAACACACTTAAAAAAGTAATAGTAAAGGGATTCAGAAAAGCCTCCCATAATTTTCCTCATACATGCATCTAATAGAAGAGTTGCATAAACATATAGGATAAAAACAATATTGGCAACTGTGTTCCGTCTCTCGAATAAATCCAATTGACGAAAGGTAAATAAATGCTAAAAATCACTGGAAACAACAAGAGGAATCAGGAAAATATAAGTAAGAAAAAATAAGTAAGTGTATTAATGAGAAATGTTTCAAAAAGCCTAAAATACAGCGAGCCGAAGTAAGAAATTGTTAAAACCAAAGATTAACGAAGTCTGCATTAATATTTTGAACGTACAAGTGCAAAAAACAACGTCGTAGATTAAGGCAGAAGTATAAACCAAGTTACAACGCTCACAGATCACCAAAAGATGACAGAGAACCCAAAACAAACAAACAAAAAAATCAAAATCCAATGAGAAAACTTCCAGGTGCATGAATGATTTTAAATTTTCTGTATCAATGAGATATCGCTAATAAAAAACCGAAATTTTTAAGAATATAACTAAATTAGAAATAGGTCTCAATCAATCACTATGCACCCGCAACACTGCACGCCTCCAACCCAGCCATGAAACTACTATGAACGCAATAGTAGCTTGTTTCCGTAGAACCACGTCGTGAACAGTACTGTTATGATCAGCCTTAGTTCATGTGGATCATAACTCAATTAAAATCGTTAATATAATGTGCATATTATAAAACAGGAGTAGAAAAAAGTAATTAACCTTGTACTCTTCCCATTTTTCGCACAATCCTTGAATCCTTGCAATCTCATCATCCAAAATTTTGTAAAAATAAGCAGCAGCTGCTTTGACGTTAGTCGATTCGGGTGAAATTGCACATTCTCCGCCCTTTGACGCCCTGGATTTATACTCCGACCGCGCACTCTTCTTGCCACGTGACATGGTAACAAACGGACTGACATACACCGGTGCGTCTCCCCTTTCTTCTGGAGTTTTGAGTACCTTTTCTTCGGAAGAGCCTGGCATCGCCACCGATGGTTCATCCAGAGTAAATGTCGAATCAAGCTCATTGCATGGATAGACGATGGATCTTGAACGATTTCTAAAACAACATTAGATAAATTGCAAATTTCAACAAAATTTAGATTACAAACTCACTCATCTGGTGTTTTGAGGACGTTATCATCCTCGTCATCTTCATTAAAATTGATATTTCTCAGACTCTTTCTGGGCGTCCTGCCAGCAGATTTCCGACTTTTCACCTTCGGCGTTTTACTTGGCGTCTTTGGGGTTTTAGTCGGTGTCTTGAAACGTGTTGATTTTCTCGTTGTTTTTTCTTCCAGACATTGCTCAGTGGTCTCAACGATCGGCTCATGATTTGATTGAGACAAAGTTCGTTGTGATTTCCGTCTTGGTGTTTTCTCTGACGATATTTTCTCTTCTGCTTTAGATATAGCGTCATTAACTTGGCTAATATTTTCTTTATTGTTTAATAATTCATTCTGAATTTCAGTTTTATTTTCTGGAAGCTCTTCAATATCAGAATACCGTAATACTTTTCTAGTCTTCTTTTGTAATTTTTCTTTTTGTACTTTCTTAACAGGCTCCGCCTCTTTGACTTCAACTTTCTGCGTAGTTTTAACTTCCTTAGTTTTCGCTTGTTGTTTTGGTTTACTTTCGATTTTTACGTTAGTTTTTGAGAAATTTTCTTGGGATTTTGTCTGCCTGGTGACTCGTGGTGGCAGATCGACTTTTGTTTTCGTGTCTTTAAGCTTTGTTTTTGTTGTTTTCTCATTCTTTTGATTTTTATCTAACTGATTTTTTTCGCTTTCTGCCGGAAAATTAAGCTTCCTTCTTAGCGGCAATGTTGGTTTATCGATGATCATTTCAACCTATACAAATTAAACATTGTTGAACTATATTATTAATATTAACATCATACATTTTGAGAGTTTCTAGTTCTAGTTTCCAGTATTCCCTCCACGAATTGTGATCATTTCTATCTCCTAATTAATTTTCCACGACTGACACATGTACCGTTTATAATTTGAATTTGTTAAAATCAAAAAATATACATTTAGTAAGTAATAAAATAATGTGTTTTAATATTAAAAATAATAATGCGCCTTGGTTGTGCATGTTTTGTGCCGACAGGCGCTAAAATATATTTGGATTTGTGCTTCCAGATGTCTTTAAATATGGACTCAACTTCAATCATCTGCAACATTTCCTCTAGACAATTAATCGGGTAACTGTTTCACTCGTTAGTGTTAAATTTAATACATGGAATTTATGGCAAATTTCAATAAAAGTGTGATCTTTGGGAGATGTCATTTCAAGTCATAGTACTGACAGCGAAAATGTCGCCGTTGTTAGACTCAACTTTTATGAGTTCTAACATCGATTCAAAGTCATCAAATGAAAAACTGTACCCTTGTGTTTAATGTAATTTTAATCGATTGGTTATGATTTATACTTTTAGAAATAAGGGAAATGTATATAAAAATGAAATGTTCAGGACAAGTCATTTTTTGAGATCGACAATGTTGACGTTCTAGGACTCAACTTCAACGATATACAACATGATGTTTAAATATGTAAATAAAAATTGTTGCAGGAGATGGTGGTAAATTTCATTCTGAATCGAATGGTATTGGTTACATGGTTACATACGACCAAGGTAAATAAAAATTAACCTAAAATATTTTCAAGAAGTAATCTCAAGACATTCTTCAACTTCTAACATCGGTTCTGAGTAATCAAATGAAACACTGTCCCCGGAGTTTGAAGCTATTTTCACGCTGAATCGATTGCAGAGAAAATATAACATAGAGAAGCAAATGTTTTACCTGTGACCTTGAAACAAAATTGTTTAGTTCAACCCAATTTGTTAGATGGCGCTGGAAAGTTATTGACAACATTCGGTGTTTCCGACGGTGGACGGGTTTTGAAATTTTCATAGACAGCTGTGTTTCATGATTTCGCGCTATTTTCATAACCTAACTATGCGATATTGCTATATATTATGCATTTTTTCATCTCTCAGATGAAATGAATTTGTTGGTCATTTACAATAGCATTTTTTTCTACAACTTAGTGCTGTACTTTGTTTATCATTAGTAAGTAAAGTTTATTTTCCTGAATGTTCTTATATATTTAAATATTTGTAGGTTATGTCGTGTGCCGTACACACTTGTTTTGCTGTCCCATCCTCTCGTCGGAGATTCCCAAATCCAACAAGATTGTTAGATCAATTTAACAAATGGGTGGAGCTGTGTTGTAATCATTCGATTACAAACCTATCTGCGCAGGAGATTTACAATAATTACCGATTTTGTGATGCTCATTTTTCAACAGAAGATTTTATGAGTAACAGATTAAAACGGTTGGCGATTCTTTCGCGCTATTTTAGCGAACATTTAAGTAAACCAGAAGATAATATATTTTCCATGGACTTTGAAGAAAATTTAAGTGACCATACAAGTCAGTTGTCATTTTTAATTTTAAAAATAAAATTCATAATTTAATTTGTAGCAAATTCGTTGGAAAAGGGAATAATGGTAAAAATTACAAAAGAAAGAAATTATCTACAAGGGAGAAAAAACTATTTTTGGCTATGAAAAAACTCGAACACATAATTCAAGTTTGAGGAAAAGGTCGACATTTTATAATTTGCGAATTTAATCCGAAGTCAAAAGTAATTTCGCCGGAATGTATACAAATGATGTTAAATACTCTTCGTCGACAAAATGTCCCATCACGGGGGAGGAGATTTTCGTTTTATGTGAAGATAAAATCTCTTTCCTGGTTAAACAAATTTGGCAAAATTTCTTATGAAAAAATTCGTTTGATGTTTGGCTTACCGAGTACAAATTCATTGACTCGATTATCGAGCAATGTACCAATCGAAGGTATGAATATTATTTTTGATCAACTAAAAATTTCAGCTACACGCCTTTCAAGTGAAAAAATTCTTTGAATATTACTATTATCCCTGTTATTTACATACTTTAATTTTTACTTTAGAAATAACGGCTGTACGTCCTACCGAATATAACGCTAGTAATATATTATGTACAAAAATAAAACATTTAAATAGAAAATCAAAAGCTGTATTTAATTTTAAAACAGAGAATTTTAAATTAAAGAAATGAAACGTTAAAACGTGACGCCACCAATGCATTTGCGGCCGTCAACCCAGGCTAAAATCTGTTGCAAATGTTACTGCAGCTTCTAGAAATAAGGAAAATGTGACTAGGAATGGAATGTTTGAGACATGTCATTTTTGACATCGGTAATGTTGACGTTATTAGACCAAACTTCAATGACATATAACATGATTCCTAAACATGTTATCAAAAAAACAGGAAACTGTGTTAATCTCATTCTAAATCGAATGGTATAAGATTTGTATATATTGGAGAAAGGTAAATATAAATAAATATGAAATTTTAGAAGTAATTTCAAAGCATTTTTCTGTCAGTGAAATCATCGCCGTTATTAGCTCAACTTTCATGAGTTATAATATCATGAGTTCTAAGTTCTCAAATAAAAACTGTCCCAGGAGTTTACATATATTTTCAAGCTGAATCGATTGGTGATTTATAATCCTAGCAATACGGGAAATGTGAAAAGATAAATGAAAAACCTAAAACTCGACATTTTTTGGAAAAGACTTTTTTGCACGATATATATTTCAATATTACCCAACATTTAGGCGTAAATGTCTATATCAAAACAAACTAAATTTAATGTGGAATCGATCCGTATAAGACTGGGCATTCTATAATATGCAGATTAGAAAATATTTTAGAACAAAGTTTGAATTTCAGGTTTTAGCTCTCTATTTGGTCGTTAAGGTACCGGTCAATCAAGAAATGTAAATTTAAAGAACATACCTTTCTTGTTGGAACTGGCGCAATCGGCACCAATTTGGCCTTCGCAGTTTTCGTGGAACCTCTGACTTCTTTCATCGCCGATTTCTGCGCGTTGTTAAAGAAAATGGGCTTGATATTCGCCGGCGCTTTGAATTTATGATTGTTATTTGCCAGTACAGGCAGAGGAGCTGCGCATGGCTGATCGTTATGTACAGCTGATTTGAAGAGGGGCTTCCGGTTCGCTTTCTCCGTCGCTATTTTCTTGTCGCGTTTTTCGCGCCATTTCTTCAGCTTCGCCATGCGTTCCACCTGAGCGTCCGATGCTGCACCACGAGTCGATCGCCCTTCGGGAACCGCTGGTGTCATCTCTCTTTGAATCATCGTCGAGTGCACATTTGGTTTAAACGGCGTCGGTGGCTCCGGCGAAAAGTGTCGGTTGGTGTTACGCATCTCGTCCCGACGGTTGCACCGAGTACTGCGGTCTATTATACGATTTTTTGCGTTATTTCGTGGTATATATTTGAGGCTTTTGAGATATTCCGTGAATGATTTATATTCAGCCATCGATTTACACGATTTGCCACTGCGTCTGCTAACGGTTACGGAGTTTGACTGAGATGTATGTCGATTTAAATGGCAGAATGAACGATTGAAATATTATGATGCACTGTAATTGGGGTAATTGGCTTGCTTCCCCCTCCACCTTTTAGAAAGTTTCATCATTAACATGTCAGAGGGCGTTGATACGATTATGCTCGAAAAATGCCGATTTTCTAATTTGTTTTAACAAGTTTTTAACCTAATAATTCAGGTTAATATAAAAGGAAAGAAATATGTGTAGGCTTTCTTTGTTTATCAAAATCCGACTCTCACAAGTCATTCTTGTAAATAAAACATTTCTTGGTTGAAATGAGCATTGAAAACCTAGAATTTGTTTTTGGGATTGGTGGTGCTACTAAATTCTGACCTGCCATAATTACAATTTTTTTTCTTTCTGATTCGTTATTGTATGTTTAGTATACAGTATATGCAACCCAAATATCATGGCATACGACTACGTCCGCTGACAGCCGAGAACGTAGGACGGCATTTGTCAACACGAACATCGTCGAGGTTCACCGATGTTCAAATTCAAACGAAGTTTAAATTATTAAAGTTTTCTAACATATGTATTTCACCTGGAATAAAAATAATTTCCTCCTTTTAGAAAGTTCCATCATTAACATAATAGAGGGCGTCGATATATACAATTTTGCTCGAAAAATGCACATTCTGTAATGTGTTTCAACAAGTTTCTAACCTAATAATCCAGGTTTATATGTAAGGAAATCAATAAATGTAGAAAAGTAAAAAATATATATTTCCTGTATTTCCTTAAAATAAATTAGTAAAAAAAGAATTGTACAAGAATTGCATACCTACCATTTTAGTAAACTGCTACCACCAGTAAACTGCTACCAGCACGCGGCTTACAATTAGACTAATTAAAAATCAGGGAGTAGGCATCCTAAAACTAAATATCCTATCACAGATTACTATATGTAACAGATATCATCTATATAATATATGGCACAGATCATATATATGATATGTAGTCTATGCTCGTCACTCCAGTGCTGTGCACCAGTGTTCATTTTGTGTTTCATTTTTATTCAGTGTTTCGTCTGTGGTTCATTTTTAGGCTAGAAAATAAGTCTACAACGTAAAGTCAAACAAGCGGTGTTGTGAAAAACAATTGCCAATGGATAACAACTGGAGTAACAACTATTTTCCACCACCTAATTTCAACTACCCTCCACCAAATATGTTGCACAATTATCAAACACAGCATCCCCATTTTGGAGAACCAGTGCGAATGCCGGCGTATCCAGCAAATCTGCCGCCACCTTTTCCGTACCAACCCCCATATCCACCACCGAATTACTACCCAAATCAACCACCAAGCAATAATTATGCCTCCTCAAGTCATCTCATGCCTCCACCCCAACCGTCATCTTCAAATACTTACAGAATTGCTCCATCATATCAACCACCAGAGTCGTCAACAAGACGATATGAAGAACGTGACATGAGATACTCTAGTTCCAGAAGTAGCTCAGAAAGATATTCAAGAGATGACCACAAGAGAAAGTCTCACCAATCTGAGTAAATTACAGAGGGAACTAAAAATTTGATATAATTGTGGATGTTTTTAGTCGTGATTCAACAACATACAGGCACTATTCATCGACTGAGTATTCCAGTGGACGATCGTCAAGTTCAAGAGATAGTTACAGAGAAGAAAAGTCATCTAGATACAGTAGAGGTTCATCTTCTCATAAAGATAGTAGAGATTCTAGGAGTAGAGACAAAGGTAAATATGGAAGAGAATCGCGACCACGGAGTCGAGAACGAACAGATGAGAGCAACTTATCTGAGAGGGCCAGAATTCTTTCAAAATGGAGGAGAGATTATTGTGAGACTAGTGAACAAGTGAATAGAAAAATGCAGGAGTTGCGCGAGACGAATGAAGAGTTTTTGGAAAAGGAGAATTTGATTTGGAGTCGGACTACACCTTCTGATCTTAATTATCAACGCTGTGAGGAGAATCCTAAGATTATGAAGGCTACAACTAGACTGACAGCGCTGTGTGATCTTTTTGATGAGAATTTAGTGAAGAGGAGTGCCAAAATTAACTCTACTAAACCTGAGTATATCCCACCACCTAGGAAGAATAGGGCCAGGCTCTGCAAATTAAAATGTAAGTTTTAATTTATATTTTAACTATTCATGATTATCGGGCATCAATTTAATTTACAAGCGGAGGGCCAGGTCGTGTCATCTCAGATTTTAATGAAATTTGGTAGACGTGTAGAATAGGCCTAACAACAATGCCTGTTAAAGCGAGACGCCGCACTATCCAGGCATTATCCTTTAAAAGGAGTTTGAAAATATAAATTCAAGTTTATATATCTTATCGGTGAACGCTCGGTAAACAGTTCGATCTAGCCCGGTTGGTAGCGTCTCTGCTTGCTAAGCGGAAAGTCTGCGAATCGAAGCTTGTTTCTTAAAACTTTTTTATTCGATTTTTAAATATTTTTAAATTAAAGTAGATGATTTCAATTTACAATTATTATTAATTCGTTAGCAGTATTTTCACAATATGCTGGATGATACGTAGCATGAAAACAACCAAAACATACATTTTTCGAACATCTAGCGCATCCAATAAATGATGTATTTGTACATTCACTTGGAATTTTCAAATTTTCTATATTGTTTGCGTTCAAAAATAGTTTTGAAAATAAATTATTATTTAACATATGTTAAATCAAAAAAGCAATTTATGACGAAATTTATAAAAATGATAGATATATAGAAACTTGTTTCGTCAAAGTAATTCTATCAAAATGTACTCCGCTATTTCAACCATGTGACGTGTATTTCTACCGTCAAGTCAAAAATTTCATAAAATGTTTTCAAAACAATTTTAAACTAATTGAAGGCAATCGGGAAATATCGTCCAGGGAAGACTGCATAAAAATGCACTCTCTCATTCATCATCAATTGTCTTCACCCGTATTTGGATATATGGATATTTGGATATATACGCTATGCATGGTTCGCATCAAAACTATGCGACGAGAGGGATGTATTTTTTAATGTAAACGAGGTTTGTTTCGGTATAAAAAATTTGAAAATTCAGTGTGAATGTACAAATACATCATTTATTAGATGCGCTAGATGTTTGAAAAATTTATGTTTTGGTTGTTTTCATGATATGTATCATTCATCATATTGTGAAAATACTGCTATCGAATTAATAATAATTGTAAATTGAAATCATCTACTTTAATTTAAAAATATTTAAAAATCGAATAAAAAAAGTTAAAAAAAAACAAGCTTCGACCCGTAGACTCTTCGCTTCGCAAGCTGAGACGCCACCAACCAGGCCACACCGAAACGTTTACCGAGGACTCACCGATAAGATATATACACTTGAATATATATTTTCAAACTCCTTTTAAAGGATAATGCCTGGATAGTGCGTCGCCTCGCTTTAACAGGCATTGTTGTTAGGCCTATTTTACATGTCTACCAAATTTCATTAAAATCTGAAATGACACGATCTGGTCCTCTCCTTGTTAGACAACGTATAATTTAATTTTTTCACGGCTCATTTTGTTTGTATTTGCCACGGGATAAAAATAGAAATAGGCGACCTGCAGAACATGGTAAATTTTCTTGTTTTCTTTTTCTATTTCCTTTTTCACTTTGAAAACATTATTTGACTGGGTTCTGCTGTACATTGCAGGATAGGAATAACTTTATTTTGTTTAGTGTATCCAATAGTGCTACCTTCTGAACACAATTTTTGGCTCTCCACTGTTATGCAGTGTGTCCTGCCTATAATTAGACTTGTTTTTAAATCCATGTTTGGGGGATTATTCCCGTGTTTTCATCTTTTTGCGTGTTCATATTTAGGTTTCGATTTTCCTCATTTTTTCTGTCCTGTGTAAGTTTATTATCCGTGTTACTTGCGAAATGCAGAACCCTGCAGGATGAGTGTCACATTATTTTATAAACTACATCTCATTAGTAATAATTAGAAACTTTGGGTCACTTGGTGCTTCAGATGTTTTATTTATTTATTACAAATTTAGTACAATACGTATTTAGCCTATCATCATCAGTTGTTGTTTCATCAGAACGTTAAACGTTTACAAATCTGTATTTATATCAATATTTGCTATTGAATTACGTCTTAGGGGATGTTGATTAGTAAATCCAACTGATCATTGAGGATATTTTCTGCGTTCTCTTTTATGGCTCTATGTAAATTGCTTCCAATGCGTTTAGTTTATGGCCTATATTACCCAAATGAAAGATGTTTAAATTTGAAAGCAGAGCGTGGGGAATTTCTTGAAGTGTGGGAAATTTTCATATTTTCTTTAAACCTGTTGAAATGTTGAAACTTCTGCCTGTTTGTTCTATTTATAATTTCTTGCAATCATTACAATCAAGCTTATATATACCCGAGTCGTTTAGGTGATCATACTGCGATTTTAATTTATTGTTCGATATACTATCCGAAACAGCAATCGTGATCCAATGTCTCAAACTCCTGAGCAAAGAGATACCAGGTCTGATTTTATTTGTTCGAATGCCTAAGGTAGGATTTTTATATTTGTACACAGAAATAATTTCGGTTAAGGGGATTTTTCGTAATTTTGTCCCGTTTAACTAGACAAAGAGGGTGGCCTAAAAAATCCGTGTAAAAATGAAAACACTATTTTTAGAATATAACATTTTTATATTTCCACATAATCTTTTTCGTGCAACGATTTTGCTGTTCCCTTCAGAATAGGGTTTGTCAAAATTTGTAAAATAGACATTTGTCACTGTACTCATCGTGTGAGGTAAACTATTGTTGGGTCTCAGAAGTGTTGTAGTGTATTTATGTTTCAACTTGGATCTATAAACTACCCATGTAAAATCGCAAATTAGTTCGTTTTGTGATTAGTCGCGACACCCGTCTTATAAATAATTTTTGCATGTTCAAATGTTGGTGCAAAATATTATGTACCCGTACATCCTAAAGGCCCACACCATTAGCAATCTTAAGTACCTTATGTCATCCAGGGACATTAACCGCTTGCCCTACCTTGACGAGCCCAGTTCGTCGCACGATAGATCACAGATCATGACTCGGGAGTTGTGGGAGTACGCGCGTCGATCCGTCGCGTACGTTCAGTCGGGAACCGCGACTGTCGCGACATCAGGACCACGTACGATGCTCGTCGTTTTTACGATTGGCTAGATGTGCGCCTACACTAAGCAGAGCTAAATTATTAAAATCATTGACATAAAATTCAATTAAAATTATTTTAATTGAATTTGCAATCCAGCCGAGTGGCGCAGTGCTTTGGTCATGGTCGATGACCACTGTCCATGAGGTCCCGTGTTCGATTCTCGGTGGGGATGCATATCAAAGTGGATACTTCATCTTATCCATAGTGTTGGCCTCTAATATGACTAATTACATTAAAAAAGGATTGAATAGAGCTAATGACCATAGCAGTCGATGCTCGGTAAAATAAAATAAAAAAATTGAATTTGCCGGACACTGCTGTTTGCCAAAATTTTCTCTTGATTCCTGAGGCAAATTTGCCTTTCAATAATTAATGGTTAACCAATGCTCGCTTTTTTCCGTTTGTTTGGGTGTAACTTGCAGTATGTTCTTCCAAGAGGTGTCACTCTCGGAGAATAACTTCGACGCGCACCAATAATGTACTATCTCTTATTTTGCAAGGACTTTTCGAATCCCCCAATACATTTATATATTCATACCGTTAATCAATAAATTTTAATCATACATTATAAATACACTAATATCCAAATAGTGCAGTGACATGGTCGATGACTACTCATCACAAGGTCCCGGGTTCGATTCTCGGTGGGGATGCATAGTAAAGTGAATTCTTCTTCTTATATAGTGATAGTCTCCAATATGACTAATTAAATTGAAAAAAAATTGAATAGAGCTAATGACTATAATAGTCGACGCTCGGTAAATAAAAACAGACTGAATTTATTATCCAAGCCATTTTATAACGAGCCATTCCATGAACACGGTGTAAAAATGTATCAATTGTTTTGTCGTTGTTCCTAGTTGTCAGGCTATATCTGTCTGTATTAGTTCTACTTATCTACTACTATTTATCTACTTACTATTTGTTAATATTTAGGTGAAATGGCAAGTAGTTCCTGTAGTTCTTCGGAAGAACAGATAACAGATGAAGAGGATTGCACAATGGAGGAATTAACAAGAAAACAACAACATCCATACAGGCTTCATCCGGAAATGTGGTAAATAATATAATTTTTTTCTGTATGGAGTTATTTGCATCTCATGTTGTATAAGTCAGAAATTAACTAATACCTAGGAAAGCCGATTGTATCACGCTGTATCAATAAAATGTTAAGGTTTATTTTTTACAAGCAAAATTTATTGCAGCAGCCATGTGTCTTGTTGTCCCGTGGGACAAATGATTTGCGCAAAAATCACACTCTATTCTGGTACCCAGAAATTTACACACTTTTACAACATGAGAAGGCTTTATTACCATATATTTAAATTTTCTCTGTCTTGAAAAATAATTTTAAAAAACAATCAATGGAAATGATTTTTCCAAAACAGGTATAACGACCCAGGTGAAATGAACGATGGTCCACTCTGTCGTTGTTCCAACAAATCCAAGAAATCTGGCATTCGACACGGTATTTATCCCGGCGAGCAATTCCTAAATTCATGCAACACAAATACGAATAACGCCGATCGACTTTATCATTATCGAATAACAATCTCGCCACCAACTAACTTCCTGATTAAGATACCTACGTTTATTCAGCACGATGGACATGAGTTTATCTTCGAAGGTTTTTCAATGTTTTCCCATTCGCGCTTGGAGAAATTGCCGATATGCAAAGTAATTCGCTTCAACATTGAGTACACGATTTTATATATTGAAGAAAAGGTCCCGGATTCGTTTACAGTGCGGGAATTGGATTTGTTTCGTGAGTGCAACGAATGCTTATGTTTAAGACATTTTGATGGTTTTATTTTCTAGATGATTATCTATTTAAAGAGATCTTGGAGCTGGTTGACTTGGATTTTAAGGCTGCTGGTGATAAGACTGGTTGTTCGCAGTTTCACTTCATGCCCCGCTTTGTTCGAGACTTGCCTGATAATGGGAAGGAGATTCTCTGTATGAAGGAGGTCCTACAATATTTGTATGACAGTTCGGGACCTTTAATTGAGAGTTCTGCCTTGAAGGATATGATAAACATGAGTCAATCAGAGTGGCAATGTTACGCTGATGAAATTAAGGTAAGTGATAAATATTTGATAATAATAGGAGCTGATCTTCAGAAAAAACGTTAAAAATGCAATTTTTCAAGGGAATGGTTGTTACATTTCCTGGTAAGAAACCCTGCTCCGTTCGAGTGGATCAATTAGACCGAAATATCGACCTCCAAGAGGAAGGAAACTACAAGTTTCCTGAGATTGTTCATTTTGGTATTCGCCCACCCCAACTAAGCTATGCCGGCAATCCCGAGTAAGAGTACATGAAACTCCTATAAGCAGTATGTTTATTCAAGTTTATAGTTATCAGAAAGCATGGCGTGACTATGTGAAATTCCGTCATTTACTCGCAAACATGTCGAAGCCCACCTACGAAGATAAACGCAAACTGGAGGCGAAAGAAAACAAACTTCAAGAAATGCGCACGCAGAATAAAATGAAGCGAGATGTGACGGTGGCTGTGTCCGCAGAAGGGTTCTACAAAACTGGAATTATGTGCGATGTTGTTCAAGTGAGTCATAGTGCTCTTCTATTGGCAGTTTTTTATATTGATGATTTTGCAGCATGCGATGTTGATTCCAGTCCTCGTGTGCCACCTGCGTTTTCACAATTCACTCAACGTGTTGGAGGAAACGCTGGGTTATAAGTTTCAGAATCGCGCACTGTTACAGCTGGCGCTCACGCATCCTTCGTACCGTGAGAATTTTGGTACGAATCCGGACCATGCGCGGAACAGTCTGACGAACTGTGGTATCCGCCAGCCGGAGTATGGTGATCGACGAATCCACTACATGAACACACGCAAGAGAGGCATAAATACACTTATCAATATCATGTCGCGTTTTGGTAAACAGCATGAAACTGAATCGAATATTACGCACAATGAACGGTTGGAGTTTCTTGGAGATGCAGTTGTTGAATTTCTTTCATCGATCCATTTGTTTTATACATTTCCTGACCTGGAAGAAGGTGGTTTGGCGACTTATCGTGCGGCAATCGTTCAGAATCAACATCTTGCTGTATTGGCACGCACGTTGGACCTGGATCAGTATATGCTGTACGCCCACGGCTCTGATTTATGCCATGATTTGGAGCTGCGACATGCGATGGCGAACTGTTTTGAGGCGCTCATGGGCGCACTGTTCCTCGACGGTGGTATTAAGATCGTTGATAAAGTATTCTCTGACACACTTTTCAAAGACGATGCCGGCTTGTTAGACATGTGGGTGAATTACCCACCGCATCCGCTTCAACAGCAGGAGCCAATGGGCGATAGAGAGTGGATTGCCAAATTTGAGTTACTTCAAAAATTGACCCAATTTGAAGATAGCATCGGTGTTGAGTTTAAACATATTCGTCTTCTCGCGAGGGCATTTACTGACAGAAGCGTTGGATTCACCAATTTAACCCTGGGGTCTAACCAGCGTTTAGAATTTTTAGGAGATACTGTCCTGCAGCTGATTGCATCTGAATATCTTTATAAATTCTTTCCTGAGCATCACGAAGGTCATTTATCGGTACGTATATCATTTTGTTTCTTTAAGCTACTGAAATAGAGTTTCAAAAAGAAAAAAGACACAAAAATATTTCAACATACACGTGTTAAAATATTATGCGCATTAGTTTTTCAATTATTTAATAAATCAAATGTCACTGCTAAGTGCCATTAAAATGTGATAGGAATTAATTTCACAGCGTTCTGCAATTTACTGAGAATTACTGCATCGTTACTGAATAATTTTGTGCAATAAATCGTATTAATGATCGAAGCATATTCCCAGTTATTATCAGTTTCAATAAGTTGCACAATTTATATAGATGTCACTCTTCATATTAATTATGAATGCACTAGGCCTTGCAATGATTTGATTGATATCTGAATCATTTCGAATTATTGAAACGAAAACAAATTGTAGCATTGTATTTTATTCGAATAAAATTGAAATCTAAATCGATGAAAATCTATGTTATCTAGCTGCTCCGGAGTTCCCTTGTGAATAATCGAACACAAGCGGTGGTGTGTGACGACTTGGGGATGTCCAACTATGCGGTGTACAACAATCCGAAAGCGGATTTAAAGACGAAGGATCGAGCGGATTTGTTGGAGGCGTTCATCGGCGCGCTGTATGTGGATCAAGGGTTACTGCACTGTGAGACCTTCTGTCAGGTAACATTATTCCCGCGGCTGCAGGACTTTATCATGAACCAGGATTGGAATGATCCAAAGTCAAAGCTGCAACAATGCTGCCTTACCTTGCGTACGATGGATGGTGGTGAACCTGACATTCCTGTCTATAAGTACGTTGTTATTTAATCATATTCAGCTGTGATTGAAGGTGGTACACGTGGCCTGATCGATTGTGCTTGTTTTCAGGGTGATCGAATGTAAAGGACCGACAAACACGCGTGTCTACACAGTGGCGGTGTACTTTCGAGGTCGTAGACTAGCGAGCGCAATGGGGCACAGTATACAACAGGCTGAAATGAATGCGGCGAAAAAAGCATTGGAGATTTCACACGGTATGATGATATTATAATAGTTTAATAATGTTAGCTATTTACTATTTGAAAACATGTGTACACAATATTTTGTATGGCGTGAAGTATTAATGGAACACACTTGTCTGTACCGCCGTTACCCGCCGTTAAATGTTGATCTGGGATACAAGGACATGTCTTCCATTGATAGTAAATAGCAATCTGTTACTTTGAATATTAATGGTACACATGAATTTAAAGCATTAGGCGATATGTACCTTTTGTGGTACATAATTGTTCAGACCAATGTATGTCGTGTAACAGTGATGGTATCCATGGATCTTGGGCATTTACCATAGATGGTACAATGTGTTCTGATATGCCTCTATTCGTGGTAAACCTGCGTTTAGGCCAGTGTTTCCCAAATCTTCTACAATTTACATAGCTCTAAAGGAATATAACTATCTGGACAGGTGTCCAGACCTTATGCCATCCCTATGCGTCCAATTGATACTTTTTTGACATCCCTAGCCCAATGTCCCCCTTGGCAAGTAAGTCCCCGGTATGCGTGCACCCTTCATTGGAAACAGTGGTCTGGACTCTTCAACATACATGATCCGACAAGTACCATTCTTAGTATAAGAGTATGATTGTATATACCACTGGTTCAAGAAGTCCTTGCCAAGTAGTAGTGAAATTTCATCACTCAGCTACTAGCCTGACTGCTAATTAATATGCCATTATTCTATTTGCTCAGATTTGTTCCCACAATTGGATCATCAAAAGCGTGTCATTGCCAAGAGTATGAAGAAGCAGAAACCGGACAGTAAACGCTCTCGTTCCCGCAGTAAATCACCACGGGACATCATGAATCCAAAGTCGCCTACAAGCTACTCCAAAGACAGGTTTAGAGACAATTCCCCGAACTGAACGCCATCGCAGATCGCCAAGGTGCAGCTCATGACGAAGTTTTAAAGAACAAGGTTGAATTGTTTTATGATGGCATTGAATAGTAACAATAAAGGCTGATCATGTGCAAGTTGTTAAATTTAACGTGCCTAACTAGCGGAATATACAATTAATTCATGCGGCTAATTATTGCGATTAGTTGGGGGCAGTTGTAGTTCTGGACGTGTACGTAATGAGCGTGCGTCTGTCCGCTGTCCTGCGGACGGCCAACAGGTGCAGTGGCAGGCTCTGGCAGGCAGGCAACAGCCGCGCGGCGGGTTTCTAAATAGATCGACCGACCGGAATGGCGGCTGGCTCACCGCGCCGGGGCGGCGCGCGCCTGCTTCTGCCTCGTATTGATTCCCGCAGCAGCGCGGCGGCGGTGGTGGTAGAGGTGGTGGTTTGTCGGTGTGGGCCCTGCTGTCGGCGGAGGCGCGCGCCAGTTCGTGCCGGCGCGCCGCTGCCCTCGCACATGCGACGACCGCACCGCCGCTCGCGTCGCGGTTAACACGACAACGACGAGGAGTTACGTTGTCCTGCCGTGGTTTGGTTTGGTTGGTTGGTTGGTGCCCAGCTGAGGTAGAGATAGCGCGAGCGCTGTGGTGCTGTGGTCCCCCCGACGACGGGTGCACGTTGTGAGTGGATGCCTCGACCGACGTCGCGGGCGCCCGGCAGCGCAGCGGTATGACGAGCGAAGATGCGGCCACCGAGCCGCCGTCGCTCACCGACGCCGCTTTCAACACTACCGTCGGCGATCCGTGCCTCCTCGTGCGGAAGTACTGGTGCTTTCTGCTGTCCAGCATTTGCACGTTCCTAGCGGGCCTGCTCATCGTGCTGATATGGCGCGCCTTCGCGTTCCTCTGCTGTGCGAAGGAGGCCGAATACGGGCCAAACGACCCCAAGCAGAAGGAGCAGAAAGCCGCGCGCGGCAAGCAAGAGTTCGAGGGCACGTTTATGACGGAGGCGAAGGATTGGGCGGGAGAACTGATCTCGGGTCAGACGACAACCGGCCGAATTCTGGTAGGCACACCAACACTTAGAGACACTCTTCAGAACAGCCCCCTGCTACTACGTCATCCTCAATTTCTCTTCTTTGCCAACTATAAATTGTATAAATCGTCTCCTATCAACTTCCCCAGCGAATGCCCACAGTCTTAATACAAGAGCACAATGCCCCAGCGTGTTAACCCAGTCACTCTTGTATGCGTTGCGCTTGCAGGTCAATCCGATGGCGTTCAGGAGGGCGTAACCTAAATAGCGATTCATGCTCACACCAAGTGCAGAGACTAGAGATTAACCCCCTGACGTGCAAATCGTCTCCTCCTTGCAAAATTTCCAATGCTCTTTTATCCCCCGGTACCGTGCTCCGGTCCTTCCGTTGCCGTTCGTCTCATTCGTAACGGTGCCACACATTTTCACCCTACTTTCGATTGATATTTACGCCTTTGTGCCACACTGCTCGAGTTTCCGAAACAACCCTCAACATTGCCACCCCTCGCTCATTCGTCCCAGTTATTCAACCTGTTCGTAGACCTACATTTGACTGGATTGAAATATCCTGCGGAGAGCGTTTACTGCCACGGTCGCCCCGCATTCAAATTGTTCACAACGCCATTTTGTGCTTACTATAGTTATATATACTGTATTACCCCCCATACGCATACTCGCAAAAACAGTAAACAATAAAACAGTTGCCAGTTGCAACTATTTGCAGTCGGCCAACGTGGTAATTCGCACGGGAGCGCCAACGATTGTTTTTATTTGCGCTACAACTTTGTTTTCGGTTTCGTATGCGCGTATCTGTCGTCGCCGGGTCGACCAGAGAATGCCGTCTAGCGTATGTTTCTCCGGACGACCCGAACAACGGGCGATTTCAACTAAAAACTAAAAATACATCGGTGCGCCCGTAAGCGATATCGGCATTTGTCGCATGTCTTAATACTCGCACGTTTTCTATTTACACGGTGGAATAGGCGTAGGTGCGTCCCCACAGACGAGAAATGCGTTTTTTCCGGTATGTTAGGCGGCACTAAATCATGTTTGTTATCACCCATGTTCAGGCGGAAATCGTTATTTGACGTGTTACGATACGCAAAATATAGGCATAAAGTTGAGAAATAAAAATGTATAGACGGCATGAAGTTTCCTATCAAATAAATCGTTGGGGACTGCCGATGAAACAATAGACGGATCAACAATCCGCATTGCAGTAAAGCCACGATAATATGCCCTTCCACGGGATATTGCTGCGGTAAAACGTAAATATTCCAGTGTTCAATAATAGCACGACGTCTGAGACTGTTGCACTACAAACTGCATACAAAGACATTCCTCACTTTACGGCATTTGCTGGTACTTCTTTTGTAAACAACATTGTTATGTCTAGCCATGAAGAGGTACAAATAGTTATGTGTTGAACTTATAATACATTCAGTCAGGTTACTTTAGGTTAAATTTATTTCTCATTCCTGACTAAATAAAATTAAACAATTTTTTTTGCTGACTTGTATATTAAGAATTAAATGAAGATAAGTTGAATTGTTTTCGATTGTAAAAATAAATTTAAACGGAAAAAATGAATAAATTACGAAGTTCTTAAATAGTTTTCAACAGTTAAATGTTTACTGATTGACAGATTAGCGCTAATAAGAAAAGGCATTTAATTACATCAAAACAATGACTTAAGCCTGTCAGACCTGATATTTTCGGCAATTTATTGTGGCCTGTTTTCTTTGTCAGCCCATCCTCCAAGCTACTAGTACAGCGTCTGTAGCGCGTCGGAATTCAATGTTTTATTTTTAGTTCTTCACTGATCACTCCGCATTGTTAGGCGGGCTTTTCAGATTCTTGAACGGTGGATAGAGGCACGGCGGCGATGTCTTTGAACTTTCCCACTAGCGACCGTCCGAAAAACGCGGGATTCTTCTCGGCCGTATGCGCTGAGGCGCGCGGCATTTTATGAGGTCATAACTTTTATTGGATTCCACTGCGACTTGCGCCAGGCTGCATCGCGCCAGGCGCATCCGCCATTAGTTTTTATGTCTGGGGTGGTTTAAGTACGACGTAAAGTATTGCAGGTTTATGCACGGCAAGGAGTAAACTATTTCAAAATTTAAATTATATTACCGTCGCCGTTGTTTAGACATATACAAGGGTCTTGTACGGAAGGGTTATGTACGGAAATATTAGCTTGTATGTTTACTTGTTTTCTCGTGAAATGTCAAAATTTCAGGGAGATAAACAAACCACACCTTAATCATTGAAAATTCATGTAACAGCATGAATCAGCTTTGTGAGAATTATTTTTCTATTCTGGCGTATTCGATGGAAGTTTATATTCCCTCATAGTATGTAATATCGATCATAGGTAATTAATATTAAAAATATTGGTGGTATTCGTGTGGCAAATTTAAATCTGAATAGACTGTTGCTGGTGGATATTAAATATAAGTAAAAATCTAATCTCTAACGTAATTTTAAGTCGTTTTTCTGACTGAGAAAATTGTTACAAGACTCAACTTTCATATCCATTTCTCGATGCGCTTAAACGACTTTTCCCACGAAAATAAGCCATTCTAACACATCTAAACATGATTTTCTC
>JAODAC010000012.1:1325194-1353117 GCA_027575185.1 Mimaenictus wilsoni | reverse complement strand
TATATAAAACAAAATCTTTAGGCCTAGTCACTTACACAGATTGACGACTTAGACTCAACTTCAGCAATCTATAATATCGCTCCTAAACTCAACTTTCAACCTTTATAATATTGCCTCTATGTAACTAAACCAAAGAAATGTTACAGTAGTTTCTAGAAAATTTCCCTCTACATCGAATGGTTCATGAATTATAGTTATAGGATTATGGGAAATATGAGAATAATTGACAATTTAAAAACGACTTATCTTTTCGGAAAACTTGATTTTGTTGCACGATTTCTTAATGATTCCACGATTTATGGCCTTCATAAAATATATCAAATGAAACTATATTTAATGGAGAATTCAACGATGAAAATGCGGCAATGACAATTCTACGGTTCAGCAGTTCTAGGGTAACAAAGTTTGAATTTCACATTTTAATTCCACTATTTGGTAGCTGATAGCACAGTGGCTGATATTCAGATTTTGCCCGTCATAAGCCATTATCTTTAATTTTATGTAAAAGTTTTACAGTTTATCGCTTGAACTGTGAACTAATACACTTTTAAAAGGTACTAAATGCAAATGTCTTCCATTTTCATTAGATTTTTCGAAGAACTCATATAAAATTATACAGTATATTGAAAAAAGGTATCTGCACTGCAGAGACAAGGTGAAAAATGATAAAATTAGAAAGAAGGTGTCTTCAAGAGTAAATTGTTACTAAAATTATTATATATTTCCAAGAATTATTATGTAATTTAAGAATATATTGCAAAAACATATCGCGCACCGATTAAACTAGACTAAAATGATATAATTGGAAAGAAGGTGTCGATTGATGCCAAATTTATAACAAATTCCCTGGAAATTGAACTTTTAGGATGATTTTAATTGAATTTTACAAGAATTAAGATATAATTCAACACTATATTGCAAAAAAACATATCGTGTACCGATTAAACCGAACTAAAAATGATACAATTAGAAAAAGGTCTCAATCTACTCCTGATTGATACCAAATTTATTACATTTTCTCCAAATTTGGCGCTTTGAGGACCATTTTAATTGAATTTTCCAAGAATTATTATGTTTATTTATGAATTTAAGAATATATCGCAAAAAATATCATGCACCGATTAAACTAGACTAAAATGATATAATCAGGAAGAGGGTTTCATCAGGAGTCGATTGATACCAAATTTATAACATACTCCCACCCTAGACAAGGCTCTTTCAGGATCACTTTTATCGATTTTTTCGAAGAATTAATATAAAATTCAGTAATATCTTACCAACATATATTAATATAAACAGAAAGGAGATGATATCAGGAGGAGAGATTGATAACAAATTGATTAATGGAACCAACTTTTACCATTTTAATTGATTTTAATTGACCATTTTAATTGCAATAATTCAACATTATATCAGCAAACAAATGTAGAACAAATTTTTTGCGCTAACATAAATATTTATGTTGTCATTTGAAACAGGTGGATGTTATGAGATAAAATTCACAACCTATATAAGTCCTGACAGCTGCAAGTCATTTGATAGTAACTGAAATAGTGTTTCCCATCATTAGTCATAATCGAAGCCACAGTTATATTAACACAAATGATCTAGATCTTACAAATTTCCACTTAGTACCTATTAACAGAATATTACTTCACAATACAAGCGAAAAATAGTTTACATTTTACATAAAATTGAAGAAAATGACATGACAGTCGAAATCTGTATATCAACCCTGTGAGTTGTTCCTGGGTCCTTTTAATTCTCAATATTTCTGATGTTAAAAACATCATTGTTGAATATTTAATAACTATCATGATTTGCACATGAACAATGAAAATCATAAAAAAATAATTAAACATTACGAACATGTAAACATATCTTGTAATGTATAAATGAGCCACGCATAGTTTGTCCTTGTTTCGAGTTACTACCACCGAGTAATCGATACCAGTATTGACAATACCTAGAATATAATGTATTTATTGATATTATACCTACCCCGTCGCTTAGTGACATCTATTTCGTGTGTACACATACGTACTGTGTATTTTTCTATCGGTCAATAAGTCTTTTAACGAAAGCCGGATCGACAAATATCGATTAAACATTTCAATTTCGTTAATAGGCCATTTGTAAACATTGGTTTATTTGCCAACGGAACAGTGACGGCTTATTTTAGGTTTGCAGTTGACCTTTGTAATCCTAATGCGTTAATGTTATTTGTCAAGAAGTGCAATTTTCGTCACGCTACATTACATTCGCAATTTTTTTTTTGCTTGCCTTGGGGTTTGATATGGTGCCTCGAATAAGTGGTGCCAAATTGGTAATTTGCAAATTTGCACACAGCATTTGCATAAGGTATGATCATGTCTGCATGATACCTTCTAATCGAAATAAATTTACATTCATTTAAGTTTTATTCTGATTAAGTTAGGGAGAAATTCCTGAAAACAAAGGATGAAGAAATATTTCTTACAAGGGACTTATCTTAATTGTCCGTCTCAGATATGCATGATTTTTTTGGGGCAACTGGCTTAAAACGGTAAAAATCCCATTAACATAAATTATTTCAATATATGTACTACATGTACAAATGTTCATGCGAGTCTGAGGCTGAAAATTCAGATACTTCCCTTGCTAGATAAAGTAAGGTTTGAAGAAGGAGTTTAGTTTTTATTAAATTATCAACGTCAATATCTGTCTGTTGTCCTGCTTCGTTTTAAGTTATTTTTACTATGAAACTATATATACATTTTATTTTTTGGAGAGCAGATTAATTTTTTTGGAAACCCTACAAAACGATTATCATCGCCAATAGGTCAAGATCGACCTATATATTACCCTTCACACTCATTAAAAATAAGAGAATAACCACAAGAACATCCATGAAAATACTTATGATTCTAATTTTAAAGACGATCATAATTTATGTTGCATTTATAAATATTTTCATGGTTTAATGGTGTTAGATTTTGTATTTTTTATTTGTGATTTTTTAAATTTAGGATAGAGATGTATAAGTTTAAATATAATTGGCACGGACGAAATTTTCATTAGAGGCATGGCTATGAAGTTATTTAGTTTTTTAGAATAAGTTGTGACGTCCTAAGGGAGGAGTCAACGCGTCGAAGGTAGAGTGGAGCCAATAGGTTTAGGCGTGAGTGTGGTCGCTACGCAGCGTGAGTCAACAGAGGTAAAGTGGAGCCAATAGAGTCGCGCGTAAGTGTTATTATATAAGTAAGTGTTGTTAGATATGGTGGTCTGAAAAGGGGAGGAGTTATAAAATTGTGTTTTGGAGTTTTATAAAATACTGATTTGGGGTCAAATCAATTTGATTTTTTTTACTAATCGATAACAAACGTTGGTTGGTTTTAATAAAAAACAGCAAAATATTTAACAGGAATCCTGTTTAAGGACACCGCATGCTTGGATATAAAATTTCTAGAGAATGGGAGTGCTTTTGTCCCATTTCCCGGGCTTATTTTACCGGCATTAACCCAGTCTACCCTATAAAGATGAAAATTACTAAAATTATAATTACTAGAATTATTCTTTAAATTTATGCAGATTGAGGTCTGTTAGATTAAAGTTAAGGTTAAAGTACGCTAACATTAAAAAGAAATTGAAAAGAGGATATATAAAAAAAAACAAGGAAGAAAAGAACAAGGAACAGCAATTAAAATATTTCGGAAGGAAATGTAGGGCGATTGCGGATAATAAAACCCAGTCACGCATTCCCCCTTCGCATTTGTCGACCCGCTACCATTGAAAAACGACGTAAACTTATTCGAATGCGAAATCAAATCTTAATATCCGCCGTTGAACAAAAAATTGCAGTGTGCAAATTTTCTACATCCATATAATTCGTTTATGGGCACGGCGCGCGAGGGTTATACGCGCAGGAAATTCGAAATTTTACAAAAGAGCAACGCAGGCGAATTAATGTGCTTTCGTTACATGTCTTACAAACGCCCGTCATCATCGCCACGGCACGCATGATGCCAGGGTTCTGTCGTCGGTGACGTCACCTACACCAATACCGGTGCGCCGAGGATAAATTAACTTCCCTTATACTTTGCACTCGTTTTCGTCGTCGTCGTCGTGGCAGCGCGCGTTTCATTACGGCATTAAATTCAACGGTGGCAATTTCCAACGCGTCGTCGTACACACCGTGTTGATTTGCGCGCCATCAGTTTTGCATTGTCTGCAGCAGTGGCGCGTGTAAGTTAAGACGATGATCACAGGATATGTCATATGTATCTGTATGAGAGATAACTTAAGGGAGGATCGGTAGTGCAGTAACTCAAAGTCAGTTTGAACCCAACGGTACCAAAGCGGCCATATAGTGAAACTCAAACGTGAAATTCTAACTTAGTTTTAAAATAATTTCGAATATGCAAATCGTAGATTTATCATTAAGACAGTGACAGATTCTCCATTAAATGTAGTTTGTTTTGGTATATTCGATTAAGCCCAAAGATAGGGTAGTCATTGCAAAATCTAACGTGGAAACAAGTTTTGAGAAAAATGGTTAGTTTCATATTTCCAGTAATCATTGAAATATAAATCATACACCAATTGCGTCAGGATGTAATTTGCTACAAACTACTGGAACAGTTTTTTTTCTTTAATTACTTAGAACTGATATTAAAATATTAAAAGTCATGAATGTTGAGTTTAATAACGGTAACATTTTCGAAGTCAGAAAAATAATTTGTCTTAAAGATTTCCATTTTATTTGTACTTGCTATATTCCTATGAATATAAATGTAACACCAATCGATTCAGAAATAAATTTGTTATAGACTTCAGGAAGAGTTTTTTTAAATTAATTACTTAAGAGAGACATTACAGATCGTAGAAGTTGAGTCTAATAACGAAGGCATCGACTATCTCCTTCAATAAATACTCGGCCTAAAAATGTCAATTTTTCTTACATTTCTTTTGCTCCTAGACTTACAAATTTGCCATAAACTTGTATAAATTGAATTGAATTGAATAGATAAGTTAATGGCAAATATAAATAAATATACAATATTTAGCACATCTCCTATCAAGTCATTTTTCGAACAGCGAAAATGATGTTGTTTGATTAAACTTTCAGTTGTAATACTGCTTTTAAGTAAACAAATTAAAAACTTTTCCAGGAGTATATATCAAATTTCACCACGAATCAATCTTTGACTGATTTATACTCGTAGGAGTAAGAAAAATGTGAGAAAAAAATGAATATTTAGGCAATCATTTTTCTCTAATCAACGATATCTACGTTATCAGATTCAACTTGAGGGGTCTATGAAATCGTTCTTATGTCATTAAGCGGAAAAACTCTTCTTTATGTTGTAGCAAATTTACTTCTGAATCGATTGGTGTAAGTTTCGTATACATAGGGTTATGGCAAATAAAAATTAAAATTCAAACTTTCGGACAAGTCATTTCAAGTCACTTTCCTGGCTGCACTAAAGCCTCCGTTTCTTCATTCAACTTTAATGAGTTATATTAACGGTTCCAAGCAATTAAATGAAAAACTGTTTCAGAGATATGTAGTAAATTTCACCACGAATAAATTGTAGTATGATTTATACTCCAGGGGTAAGGAAAATTTAACATAATTTGAATATTTAGGCCGAGTCATTTTTCTAAGATCGACGCCGACGATATCTACGTTAGTAGTCTCAACTTTAGAGATCTATAATATTGTTCCTTAGTCATTAATCGGAATAACTCTTCCTGGAGATTGTGGCAAATTTACTTTTAAAACGATTGGTGCAAGATTTGTATACATAGGATTATAACTGTAAATAAAAGTGCAATCTTTCGTTCAAGTCATTTCAGAAATGTAATTTCTGGCTGAAAAAATGTTGCCTTAGCTACACTCAACTTTAATGAGTTATAATAACAGTCACAAGTAATTATACGATAAACTGTTATAGGAATTTATAGCCAATTTGATTGGTGTACGATTTATAATCGAAGAGTTCTGAAAATATGAAAATAATTGAAAACTTCTACAAGTCATTATTTGGAAAACTCGATTTTTTGCTCGTTAGATTTCTCAATGATTTAATCGAGAATTTATTACTGAATGAATAAGATTTGGACCATTTGTACATTAGAAATGATTTAAAAACTTGTTTCAGGTTTAATTGTTTCAGGTTTCTTTGCTTAGTTTGTAAATTAATAATTTCAAGTACTAAATATTTTTGTGGTATGAAAACATCACTTTAGTCCTTTGTCTATGCAAATCTAACTTAATTAAACCTAACATATCATAAATTTCACATTTCCGACTTATAAAACTATGAATTTTGTCATGAATATTTACCATAAAAATGGTACAACAAAGTTTTGATATTATTTAGAAGTACCATTGAATTCCATGACAAGCTGACGTTCAGAAAAAAGATTCTCCCTTTTGTATCGGAAAATCGAAAAGTTATTTGTAGCAATTTGAGCGTTGTGCGTTTGCTCTTGACGTCAATTTGTCACTACACCGTGCTGATGTAGTGGCGCAAAAGGGCGCTGTCGATCTCAATCAATGGATGGATGGATTTCAACGAAGCGTACTTAACGAAACCGCTGCGAAAAAGAAACACGGAAGAACATCCGGCGCACACGTTCGATCACATTAAGGCACGTAATTAGGCACAAACGGCGAGTGTTTATGAGAACATTTACGGCTGTAATTACGCAGCAATAAAGCACAGAAGCAGTTCGGTGTGCGACACAAATATTGCAGCCGAACGTCGGTGATAATAAGCGTATCATAGCATAGTATAAACATAGCTTAGCAGGTAGACGTTGTGAATAAAACAGAAAAAAATCAATTTCTATTTTTAAGCAAAGTAGAACAGCTGTGCGCTGAAGCACTCGTAACGCATCGTTTAAGTTTGTTTTCGACACACTTAAGTATATCTATATAAATAATAAACAAATAGGCTCATAATTTAAACCACTGTATGCTAAACTTATTTGTTAGCAATCTTAGAATTGCATACAGTAATTGTTCAGTATATAATTAGTACGAGCTTAGAGGAGTAGCGATTAACATGCGAGGGTATTATTCAACTCGATATTATACTGCACCCTTTGGCTGCTGATATATTTGCACATGAATGCCGTTGGGTGCTCGAGGTGTGCGCGTCAAATTAGTCGCATTAATACCGTATGCAAATGTCGCATTTAGCGTGGCCACGCGATTAAAAAAAAATGCATATTTGGCACGATGCCAAGACGAGAGCCCGAGCTAGGTACCGGCGCGGCGTCGATCAGCGTTATATAAAGCTCGAGCAGAACACGCAACCGCCACCGGCCTTTTTTTGCTTCTTCGTGCAAAAAACCCGACAAGGGTGAATGCGATTTGCATATCATGCTCGATGCATCTACAAATCATTTGTTTCCTCATTCGCGCGATACCTGCTTTCTTTCCGCAGCTAGTCGAGATTGGCATTTTTACTACCGAAAAGATCACACAAATCGATGCCAATCGCTAAATAATTTTATTGCGTTCATTCACTCTCGTTTGGAATAGTAAAAACTTTACGAGGAGGAGAGGTAAATGTGTCATAAGCAAGCACCTGTTTGTTTGCTTTCCACGGTTTTCGTTTTATGAGCGGCAATTAACGTTCATTAATCATTTTCAATGAGTTGCAGTCTTTTTATCTTAAAGCGAAGATGTAGGTGTTTTCAACTATTTTACAACTTAGCGGAAATTGTATATAGGACTGTATTTACTGCATAAATCAAGTACTTTAAACGATTTTTTTAAGTGTTATATGAAATACATGCACTCTCATTTTAAGTGAAATTCTAGATCGCGAAAACTGTGATTAATATCATTGGCGGTGGAGTAGGGGTAACTTTCTAATTTTAAGTGGATACCCTTAATGCAGATTCAAATTATACGATTAATAGTATGTAAGATTTGTTTGTAAATTTGATAAATTTATTTTCCAATGCAAAAATCGAGCTAAATTTTTTTCTTGGCGTACACAGTTTATTATTACAGATATTCCTGGTAATGTTTACACTAAACGCTGAAAATGATTCCCGTCGATTTCAGTGCATGTACATGTAACCCTCGCTTAACGCGACCTTAGCAAACACGGTTTTGCTTACCGCGATTATCAAAATATTTGATCACGATAATCAATAACATAGTTTTTATAGACAACGTAAAACGAGGGTTTTTTGTACATGCATCGAAATGGACGGGTATCAATTTACACATTTACTGTAATCATAACCAGATATATCTGTAATAATAAAATTTTGCTCGATCTTTGCACTGGAAAATTAATTCATAAAATTTATTTTTATTAATTACAGAAGCAAGTACGAAAAAATGTTCCGAATAAAAGTGACATACTCGTATAGTCGTATAATGTGAATCTGCATTAAAAAATAGGGGACCCACTTAAAATTTCGAAGTTCGAAGTTATGGCTGAATATACTACGACCTTTTTCCCTCATGGAATTGTTACTTTTTAATTATTTACAATATTTTTCATAGCAGGCTTATTTCTCGAGACATTTGGAGTTGTCACGTTAAATAACTCATCCGGTATGTTACATAGATCAATACAAATGGGCGAGTTTGCGTTTTTCTTCGCGACCTGTGGAGTCGATCACAGTTTATAATTTTAGTAATGTCCACAAGACGATTGACAATCACATCAAAACTCAGCAAAATAAAGTTGAATACAACAGAATAGTTTCATTATGGTAAAATAATGTTTGCACTAAAGATATAATAAAATGTTTCGATGAATGAACAACATTCTTATTTATGCTTTAAACTTTTTTAGATAAATACTCAACAAAGTGTAAAATAAAACTTACTTTAAGCACTAACTGTGCCATTAGAAAATATTAACAGATGACGCCACTACAAAATTTCAATATCGCTAACAAAAGTACCGATATCCAATTACGATCCTTGGAAAATGACGATATCACAACGCAATTTGGGTTGCTCTTTCATTTTATGTATCAATTATGAGTTTAAGTTTCATATAATAAAACATTAAGACCCCGTATTCATTTAGAGACGCTAAAATTGTGTGAATTAAACGATGCCTTTCATCTGTCTTTGTATTTGCTTTAATATAATTATCTGAGCTTGCCGCGTTGTGGAACTCAGTGCTCGTTAGATCACTTCAGTTAAGCAACATCGGACGTAGCTAGGCGTTGGGTGGGTAAGTGGTCACCCACCCAACGTCTCCCACTCAACAAGCGGCTGCGGCGACGTCCGCGAACTCCTGATTTCGCGGTAAAACCGCGAACGAAGGTTGGGCGATTCGCTGGCAACGGTCCCCGGAACAGTAGTTCAGAACAGTACCATCAGTAGCGAGACCGGATCGGGCCGGGTGAAAGTTACAAATCCCTTACACCACTATGTGGTAGAAAAGGTTGAGGAATAAATAAAAATAATTATCTCAGATGTTATGCAAAAGAATTAAAAGGGGAATTTGGGCAAAACTATTTCCTGTTGTCGCTTAACTATTCGCGAAAGTTACACTTACTTTTGCTTGGAAGGCAAGTTACCGATTTATACATTTGAAATAATTTGATACTTTAAAGTTCATTACGAGAAATTATGTCGAAAAATCAATTAGATACATACTAGAAATGGTATACTTTCATTATATTCTAACATTTCTTGATATATTTATTGCCCTTGGACGGTTGTATTCAGTTAGTTTTGTGTGATTTTCAACAGCTATACTCTCTTAGTTTCCCAGACGATGACAGTTTACCCGGAATAAAAGTTTACCTTATTTTATACATTCATTTTTGTACTCAATAATTTTTTACAATTTTTAATGTGATTTACACGTGTTACACTCGTCTTTGCACATAGATGTTGACCTAGGTGATTTAACCACGAGAGTGTGTCAATTGTCCAACACCGAATTGAATGATTTTTTTGTACGTGTAGTACATACGTAGAAATAAATTCTGGTAACGGGATTTTATGCTGTTTTGAGCTGTTTGCTCAAAAAGAAATTCAAAGTTTGGTACATCTTGCTTTAACAGCAGCATTCGTCGTATACTCGCGCGTGTATTCACGGCAAGCGCGCCAAGGTCGGTCTACATGCAGACGTGTTAAAGATACGCCACGTTATTCTTATGGCAAATAAGAATAAGGTTCTTATTCGCCATAATAATAAGAATGGCGAATAATTATGGCGTGGAATAACTTTGATTTTTTTGTGCAAACGGCTCAAAGCGGTGTAAAATTTTAAAGCTGGTTTGTGTCATATCGTTCCATATGTTTGGTTTCAGAGAGGGACATTAATCATCATGATAGACTGCACCGGCCCTATTACACATCAATTACTAAACCGAATTTTTTTTTTAGTTCTGAACAGTCAGAAGATTTTCTGCTCATTCTGGCTTGCCTTTACTGCCACTCCGAGTCTATAGTAACACTGAAGCATTTTATGCTGCGGTCACCTCAGGGTCCCATAGCATGATGAGTGTATCATGAATTCGTAACCGTCCAGTAATATATGACCACGGTTTTTTTTCCGGACAGCAGTAAGACCTGCTTTCCTTAGGTTGATCTGTACTCTCACAAAGTTTGTCTTAATGAGGTGGATAATGTTATTTCGGTCTCTACATTTGGTGATGATGGTTATATCATCGGCATAAGCTACCAATTTCGAACCAGCTGTAAGTTTGATTCCTTCCAATGGGGTCGTATAAAATGATCCATAGTATCGGCCATAATACAAAGACATGCAAAACTCTACAACAGATCTTTTAAATTGTTCCCTCTGTATCACCGGTTTGCAGGAAACATTCGAAAAAATAGCTGCCAATGATATTATATATAGGGAATCACCTCGCGATCATGAAGATTTTGCATTATGGTGTCCCATGGAGCTGAATTAAAATGGTCTTAACATCTGCAGGAATCATTTCCAAAAGAATAGTTGTCCCCGTTGCTGTGTTGACCGTAAACCTGCCAATAACGAAAAAAAAGTTGGTCACATGCCTTTCCGTTATAACCTTGTTTCGTTGTGATCATATCTACGTGGATTTACAAACTAACATTTTAATCTTTAAAAAAGTTAAAATAGGACTACAGATACTACTTATATTGAATTATGGTATTCGTACTATTGCGTGCAAACTTCTGGCTTAAAATTTCATACTGTCATAAAAATTCAACGTCTGTGAGAAATGTACAATGATTATTTAGAAATATCTAACATGTAACCATCAAAGTCATCATATCATAAATATAATCATGTAAAATAACAACGATACCAGTGACGCTCCAACTATATTTTACTACGTATTTATACACAGAATATCAGTTTGCCCAAGGTCGTTCCTAACAAAAATTAAACGCTGAAACTACCTATCAGATTACAGCGGAATGCAAGCATGCCTGAATACAAATATTTCTGAGTATCCACATGTTCAGATTCACTGCTTTCCAAATCGGTTAGAACAAGCACATTTACGAGGAAACCTCATTGTATATCAGAAAACCAATTTTCTTTATTAGCTAATAAAATGTGCATTATTATTTTCAGTTGCTACCGAAAATAACACCAAACTAAATTTTAAATTGCGCTAAAATATCACTGTTTTTCAACACTTAAATTTTGGCGTTATAATTGGAAAATGATGTGAAGTCTAAAATCGGCAATCAAACATCATGCTGTTGCTTTTAGCACTTGCTTTTTAAAATATACATTTCATATTATATAACTATAAATGCGCAACAAATTGCTTAATTATTCTATTTGATAATCTTATACGGTTCTGAACTTTACCGGCCAACTTGTCTTCCTCTCCGCCCGTTATACACACCACGAGCATTCGAAATTCGAAAATGCGTGGCGTACATCTAAATTTAGCCGGCGTCGTGCTATTTACAATCTCATCCGAAACTCAGGGATGTCACCGTATTGCTCCTCTATGTATGCCGACCAAACCTTCCCACTGAAGCTGTTCCCGCCTTGCGCAATCCTAATCCTCGCATAGATTTTGCATCTCACGTACCCACACTGCAATTGGCACACTAGATGTAAACAAACACGTAGTAAACCGATTGGTATTGTTTATTCAAATTTAGCAAATGCTCTATTTTACTTTCACCACACCAACTGCGACGCCTACAACATAATGCTATTATATTTAATGATATGGTATTAAAACGAATATTTTAATATCATTCAGTTTTGGATATTGGGCGATTTTGGTCGGAAAATGGGCGTTGCGAAACAGGAGGAGGTTTTGTGATTCTGTATTGCGATCGTATTGAATTGCACGTTGCAATTTGTGGCGATAAATCATCGATATCTTTGGCAATGTACGTGTGCGCCAGCGTGATGCAATTAAATGTGTTATCGCCGCGGCTGGCGCTATAAATTGCGCCCATCTGTGATAAAATTCATAGGTTTGCACTAAACTATGCCATGTTGGAAATGTCGTTTTCCTATATGTCAATTGCATATTCCAATTTTAATTAAATATGCCAAGAAATTCGTATTTGATATTCATATTAATAAACTTAGTTGATTTCTATCCATATTTCTAGCATTTCTTATGTTTAATATAATTTTTACTTTCAATTGGGCAAATGTATAGGTAAAAACATAGTTATGTTTATATAGAATTTGGCAATTTAGTATGACGTGAAGCACCCGACGGGGTTCGAACCGTCGACCGGCGTTATCTCAAAAGATCGCCGTGTTAAATTTCAATTTCAATTAATTAATTTCTTTGTAAAATCATTAATTGTGCTAAATGATTACATGTTCTTCTGTTAGTTAGTCAATGTTAGCTAGTCTGGGTTGGTTCGAATAAGACTGTATGATAGTAGATGTGTGAATGAACTAGGACAAATTATTACAAAGTACCCGCTCTCAAAAATATTTAAAAACATATTCGTTACTTTTGCCAAACATTTAGTGGGCCTCCAGGTAAAATAGGTTTTGATAATGATTAGGGTACAGTAATTTTGGATTGTTAGTTTTCGCTTTATTTTTATTTTACCGAGCATCGACTACTGTGGTCATAAGCTCTATTCAATTATTTTTCAGTAAAATGTATAAGATTAGAGACTAATACTCTTGATTAGAAGAAAAATTAATTTTTCTCTACATCCACATGGATTCGATCTCGATCCATAGGCTCCACCAAATTAGACTAGATGGAGAATAAATTTTTTAAACGAATATATACCAAGTCAGCAAATTCAAACTTGACCTTAGTATTGTGCTCACGCGACTTAACGAAATTACTTAACAATTACTTAAAGAGTTTTACTGAGTTACCCAGCAGAGAAAACGTGACACTCAAAGGCATAACCGCATAAGAAGGAGGGTGAATGAGAATCGTCCTTCTTCAAGTTTATGCTGATTAGACACTGAACGTCATTTCGATATATTTCGATATATTGAACACACGGGCGCTGCCAAATTCGAACACATATATGGGGTGCAAAATACGCTAACAGCGCCGCGCCGGTGGCGCGAATACTTACATTAGTAATCGAATATCTCATGGTAAGTAATTGGAATGAAAAAAGTAATCTGCATGCAAATTCATTCATATTTACGTAATAATATAACGAAAAGCCATGGAATCCACCTTTTTTTTTTCAATTATCGACAAGTTTCCGTTAAATATAGGTCAATATAATACTGCAAGGAGGATGGCAATTACTTTTTTTGAAGCTCCTCTCTTTGGCCAACGCCTGCAATAATAGTTGGTCCCACGACCCATGACCTTCCAATAAACAGCAGGTTCAATGTAATATATTTGAATCTTCCCGAAAGTGCATCCTATCATTGTGCTTTGTTCAGATCAAGCGCCATCTTATCTGTTGTGCTAGGCACATTTGGAACCACTCTTGCCACGCAACCTAACCAAAATGAAGAAAATTTAAAGGAAACTAATTATAACAACGAGTCATTAAAAATAAATAACCTTAAAAGCAAGAAATAACCTCACAAACAAACTCTATTTTAGGAAAATTTGACTATTAGGTTAAAAAAGTAGAACGTAATATGTTAATATTTAATTTACTCTGGTCATTCTTCGTTCCTCAGTAAATTTGAGTCTTCAATCCGCAAATTGCGGCATGCCGTTGTGTAACGTCGAATTAAAAACAATGAATTATTTAACGCGACTTAATTACATTCCTACTTTCAACGCAATCGGAGTTTCTCAACTTTGTTTTCCAGCCACCCGCTTTCCTGCTGTGCCGCGTCCCTCTTTCGCCATTGCAAACGGGACTAGGAATGCAGGATGGCAGCTCATCGATTAGCAGTCGCCAGCCAAATGGGAATTCCATGGCGGGCCATGATGTCAGCTGCCTTGGCAACGTTGGTGCCGCCTGGCAAAGAGCAAATCCGCGCGTCAAAAAACACATAGACACATTGGAGCCGCCATAACTTAAACAGTTTGATGGCAAAGTTGCGTAAATATGACACGTCGCTCTTAGGCACTGAACCCTCTGGCTACCCAACTTGGTATCCTGTGGGGTGATTAATAATTGACGTTATTTTGGCTCTGTTTTTCTTCCGACAGTTGTGACTGTTTTATTGGAAGGATTTCTTGTGTTGTGCTACGGTTGCCAGTTTGTAAGACTTTTTGGCAAAATGCATAAGTATCATGAAATTTCGAGTTAAAGAAGTTAAAAACGTAGAGAATATTTCACGCTCTAGATAATTTTGTACGAATTGCGCCCTCATTACTACTATTTTTTCGTAGGCGTCTATTTGGTATCATTTCACGGTTGGTAATATCTTAAGGATCTCTCGATTCTTTTGCCGTACTCTATTGCCCGGAGACAAAAATCATATTTCTTTTTTATGGGACGCCATAACCATTAGTAACTCCTATTATGAGATGCACTGGCATAGCACCGGCACCGGAAAGGAAAATCAATTCCAAGTTATCCAGTGACATTATGCAAAATGAAAGATTATCTTTCAGAGAACTGCTTAGAGTTCAATTCTTCTATCCTGCATTTGTTGAATGGGTTGCATGGAAGTTGGATTTTTTCTCTCTAACCAGGTCTCGAATTCCAGGAAATTCGTTGTGGCCCCGAACCCAAGAAACGCACTCTTTGCGAGCTGCCACAAAGGGGAATGGAACATTCCTCATGATTCTGCAAAGATATAGTATCTCTAGTAACTGTCTGTTGAGCAAACTTTTCACAGCCAAAGTTAAACGAATTAACTTCACTGAGAGCACTGAGAGCCGCGTCGTGTTTGTGCAGAGCACAGTGACACACTTCGGCGGCGAATTTTATTTGTTTATGTTTGTCTTTAGCCTGTTTTGTTCGCGCGCGAATAAGTTTACTCAGTTGATAACTTGGGCAACTCGAAATTTATTCAGGAATGGACAAGGGGGCTTTCGTTCTCCGGTTGGATAACAAATTTGGCTTTGTTCTCTTATACATTCCCGTCACGTCCCGACCTGCCCAAGCACTAACCGAAAATATACGTAGGATGTGCTAGGATTTCTGAATTTTGTCGAATATGATTCAGCCAGATGGGCTTTATAGTTTTTCGTTTTTTTTCCTATACCGGCTAATTTCTAGTTAGATTTTAATGGGGGATAATTTTAACAATTTCTGTATCTCAATATTACAAACGTGAGTACTATTTTTATAAAACCATAGGGTTTTGTAAAATTATCCCAATCAGCATATGATTTATTAAAGAATAAAACTTGACACAATAGAGATGGAATTCTTCAGGTACATATTTAAAATTTCAGGTATATTATACCTTTTTAGACAAAACCCCCTAAAAATAGAACATCTAAATACTTTTATTCTTATAATTTTAACCAAACTTTTCCAAAATATCCAAAATTGCATGAAAAATCTGGAACTGTTAAAAATCTCGGTCTCCCGATGTGTGGTTCAATCACATCGAAATAAGTCATTTAAGCACATCTAATTAAGTTTTTCCTCTTTTGTTTTAATGAAACTTTCCCAATTTTTTTTTCTTTTTGCGAAAAAACTTCTCCAAAAATTAGAAATGACCTGATAACTTTCTGTAAAGATACCTATGTCCCGATGAGTTTAAACTCTCTTTTTTGTGAAAAAAGACCCTATAAACACATTTAAACACTTTTTTTACTAATAATTTCATGTAAATTTTCCAACATTTCTATAATGGCCGGATAACTTTCTAACCTTTAAGTGTACCGGCTTCCAGTGTGTATAAACACACTTTATTTTGTGAAAAAATATTTTAAGCACAAATAAAAACTTATTTTGCTTATAACTTCATGAAACTTCTCCAGAATATCAGAAATAACCCGCTAACTTATGAACCTTAGATGATTCGACCTCCTAATGTGTTTAAACATACTTTTGTGAAAATATCAGAAATAGTCTGATAACTTTCTATCCTTTAAAGATGACTGACCTGTCGATATGTTTAAAGACATTTTTTGTGAAAGAAGGTTGTTTAAACACATAAAAACACACCTTTCACTTACAATTTCAATCACACTCTCTTTTTGTGTAAAAACACCCTTTAAACACATTTAAACACTTGTTTCACTTGTAATTTCATGAAAATTTCCCCAAAATATCAGAAATGGCCTGATAACTCATGAAACTTCAAAGATACTTCCCTCCCGCTTTGTTTAAGCACATGTTTTCACATTTTTATGGAATTGATATGAAATTCTTTAGATAAAAAATTGTCATTTCAGGTATATATTGTCGTTTCAGATAAAGCCCACTTAAGTTGGAAGTTTACGGAAACAAGAAATAAAGTTTACTGTAACAGGTATTCACTGTTGAAATGGAATCATTGTAATTCCTGTAACGACCAAGATGTGTCTTTAAGTTTGGGGTTTCTGATCGCAACCACGATCTGCAACGATCGTGATTATTATTCGCCAACTTGCGGATGCACATCACGTTCGAAATTTGAAGGTTTCCTGAGCACGAATGCGTGCTACGTCAAGGATACACGGATTATCCTTGCAAATATGTTTTCATCACATTACGCACGCCACGTTTTTATTCCATCCATCGCGTGGGCTTAAGCTAGGCAGTCTGTTTCTGACAGCAAAGTGCTTTTATAGGTGTTATTGACCCAGACGTTGCGATATTATACAGCAAAACCAACTTTGCAAAATTTTGCAGATTCAGCAGGGGCGGGTAAACACTATAAGAAGAATAAATCAATCATCTGTCTCGATTGACAGATAAATGCGGTCTCTCCTTTCGCATCCTTTCTTCTTATACACTTTAATCTCCGACGGCGCAAACGCTTCGTAAAGTGTTCGACTGCATTTCAATAGTGCTCAGCAATAACGCTCGGTTTTTGCGAGCCAACAATTTACATATTTCCAACCGCCGCATCTTTACGATGCTCATACGCCGACCCCTTCGGCTTTATGGTCACACTAGCAGGACCGCAGGGCGTTCGGCAAGAAACGACGGATGCGCTCTCGCACGCGCGGCGTAAATTATGAATGGCTGGAAAACGGCAGTCGAGCACCACCGTCGCAGCCGCCGTCGCCACCGCCACAGCCGCCACACATTGAGTACAAGCGCACGTACGCGGGGCGCAGGAGGTCGGTGGCGGCTTGGGTGGAAGAGAGCATCGGCGGCGCGGATATGGGTCGAGGATCAATACACTCCTGACCCAGTATCCTGTGAAGCGGGGGGCCACCCGCCTCCATTCAGCCCCCACTTCTACCAAATGCGTGCAGCGTACGCGCACGCTCAGTTATCTTCAAAGGACATGCGGGCGTGATTAAAATATTTGATTCTAGAAGAAAGCACTGAAAATCGCAGATTACTTAATGTATTATCACGCAGATTGTCATTAAGTGACAATATTGTTCCTGTATTATAAAATTTCCGAAAATTGATGTCGAAAAATGTGGCATTGCTTATTAACAAGAAAAACACTTGTAAACTTTTAAAAATATTATAATGAAAATTCTCAAATAAATTAAGTATCTCATGATATATTTTGAACTATCGCAGTTTCCCGATGTATTTAAACACAATTCCCTGTGAAAAAAAGTCGTTTAAGTACATATAAATTTGTTGCCTTTATTTTTTAGTGTATCTCCTCCAAAATCTCAGAAATCGCATGATAAATTCCGAATCGTTCAAAATACCGCTTTCCTGATATATGTAAATATAATTATTTGAGAATAAAGTCGTTCAAGGACATTTAAATACTTGTTTTCCGTAAATTTTAATGAATCTTCCCCAAAATATCAGAAATAGCGTGATAAATTTCGAAACGATAAAGGTACCGTTCTCCTGACGTAAGTAAACGCACATTTTTTTCCTTAAAAAAGGTCGTTTAAGCACCTAAAAACATTTGCTTCTCCTTTGTTTTAATGAATATTCACCAAAATAGAAGAAATCACTTGAATACTTTCCAAACGTTAACACTACCAATTCCCCGATGAGTTTTAACACACTTTTTGGAAAAGAAGCTGTTTAAGCACATATAAACGATGGGAAACACCTTTTATTTTAATGTAACTTCCACAAAATATCAGATCGCGCATGATACTTTTCGAAACTTTAAAGATACCGATCTCCGATGGGTTTAAGTTCGCTATTTTGAAAAAAAGCGTCGTTCAAGCACATATAATTTCACTTATAATTTCATTAAACTTCCACGAAAATATCAGCAATATTATCAGAAAGATACCGATCTCTCGATGTGTTTGATCACACTCTTTGTAAAACAAGGTCGTTTAAGTACATATAAACACTTGTTTCCATTATATTTCAGTGAAACTTCCCCAAAATATCAGAAATCGCATGATAACTCTTCAACCATTAAAGTCAACGTTCTCTTGATGTGTTCCAATGCACTGTTTAGTGATAATAAATCATTGAACCACATTTAAACATATCTATTCAACAACTACCATATACTAAACTCCAACGTATATATTTAAATACATCTTTTACTTCATGTAACATCTGTTTGCAAATTTGCAAATTTTTGGTTTCGCAAAGCGAGATTATCTTCAAAGTTTGAATCAAAAATATTGTTTATCCCAAAAATTGTTCCTAGCTTAGGAGCTTAGAAATTTTCAAGTTCCACAGGAAAACTATAGGTACCTAACAGGAGTACCTCTACAGCTTCCTTTGGATGTTCACGTACATTGTTCTAGGTTGACAGGCGTACATTTCCTGCAAAAGATATACGATTGCGGTTAAATTCCAAGAAGTCTCTTTCCCAAAGATTGCAAAGTCTATGTAGGTCAAGGATATTGTGCCGATATAAGGATCATCAGAAATTCCTCAAATGTATCCCCAATATCTTCTTACTGCTGTGTCAACTTGTCTCATCATTAATGTTGAAGCTTTTTTTACAATATACTTTGCAATGAGTCCTGTTTACCTAACTACTTTCTTCGAATTCTAAAAATATTGTATTTTTAGAAGACACTCACGAAAACTTGAGTGTTCTCAAGACATCGAGTTATCTATGCACGAAACTACAATGTACTTTAATAAATAAAGTGCTCTAGACAAAATATTGCTAGAATCGTTTAAAAGGTTTTCATCAAAAATATTGTCCCTAGATAAGGAAAGTTTCATTGACAGCTTAAATGACCTAAAGGTTGTAAACGCTCATCGTTCATTTAGAAGTTGATTTTTGCAAAACATGATATCTTCCATTATCATGGAATACGTTCTCAGCTAGTGGGAAAGGTCATTAGACCATGAAAGCATTAGGTATTTTTAGAGGAAATCTCCGAATTTTTTTTCAAAACTCCGAAATCCCTCTGCCCTATGAACATTAATCCTACCTTGGGTATTATTACCTGCCCACTTATTATTGACAATATTTTCTGTTTATGCGAAATTATCCACTAAAACTTGAGTTTCCCTAAGATTATGACATCTCTTTAAACCAGAGATGGTCCATATTCCTAAATTATCAACCTGCTAAAGTTGGAAGCTTCCCAAATGTCCTATCCTTATCCCAAAAATCTTCACAGGTAATTTTCTATTGTCTCATCAACAGCTAAACTACTCCAACTTGTAAACGCTCAGCCCCGACTACATAACTTCCTGCGAGCGAAAGTTAATGCAATCAATAATGGCGTTCAACGCACGCACAGAAACTTATAATTGTGACAAAATGTGCTGAAGTTAACGACTATTGTTAATATTGCGTAAATCACGTATTTTGCGCCCTTTTATATGCCTTAACACGCGGTAAAATATTGAAAACGATGTGTTAAATGTGAGTAGAGTGAGGAAAACTCTCTCTGCTATCCCGCTGCAATCGTTTGCTGGAATCGAGAATTGTGGGAAAGCGCACAGTGGTCTTAAAAGTAGACGACATAAATTTTAAACAGAACGAGTCGAGAATTGTAATTGTATTCATAGCGACAACCATGGTGGCGGCGCCGGCACAGCCTCAGCATTCGCAAATTCCCTTTGTAATTAATGGCTGTTTCGAGATATAAGCCTAAAACCAACGAAATTTTGCACAAACTAATTCATTTATATGCTACAAATTTCTATAAAATTAAATAATTTTAAATTAACCTCTATTTATATGCAATATTTTTCGTTAAAAATAATAATAATAATACTCGTTAATAATAATAATAAAATAGTATAATAATAAAAACACTTGGGAGAGATTTGCGAGATGAAATTAATCTTAAAAGTTCACAAATTTGCATTACAATTGAGATATTCATTCTGTGCTATTCACAAGGTTATTTTGGACAATCCGTGAATAATAAAAATAACCTACTCCAATTCTCGGGGCTTAATTTTGTCTCTTCAAATATTTGCAACAAAGATTCATTTATTAATGATTTATTGCTCTTTTTGCAGGTCGTTCTCGTGTTTATTTTAAGCATCGCGTCGCTGATTATATACTTCATCGATGCTTCAAAGTAAGTACTGATGTGTTTATCCTTGCATGAGATGTATGTCATCACCTCACATATTCATTGCAATTTATCGATTAAGCCGAAAAAAAACAACAACCTTAAACGTTATTTTTTACTGGATAATTAATCTTATATGAATTTTGTAGAGAATGAAGATTAAGTAAATGTGTTGATAAAACAAACAGGTCTAAATATAATTTTGTAAATTTAAAGGATTATATGGAGTTTTAATGCGAATATCTTTCATCAAAATTTTCTATGGTCTCTCACTTTAATCAGTCACTGCAATCACTTGGTATTAAACGTTATCTCATCACGGGTCATGGAGATGTTCATGCGTTACCCATATAAAATATTTCGTTGTAAACAAATCAATTTACATCATACAATTTACAATTATTCACGTAAACCAGCGGGTCTGGAAAATTTTACGTTACACGTACACATGATTTCGTATATTCGAAGCCTCTCAAGTCTTTCAGAATCCCCATGTGACAGGTTTCACTGTATAGCCATATATCTTTATTTTATTTCAAATTCCACTCATTGACGAATGTCATAATTATTGCATTTTTATTTCCAACGTGTCTTAGTGTCACGTATTTCCCATCAAATGGCTGAAGCAAGAAAACTGATTGAACCACTGATTGAACTTTTTTCGAGGCGGTTTTTCATAGACATTTTCGATATTAATTTCGATTTATGTACACGGAATTTAGTTTCCCAATGTGGGAACCTTTTTTATCAGGTCAAAAACTAGATTTTCACAATTCCTTTCTGAGGTTCTATGACCCAAAAAGTTAGTGCTTTTGATGACAATTTAATGCATAATACATAAGCCCAGCCCAATTTTACGCATTAAAAACTTGGATGCTATATGTTTATATCGCTTTTTTGAGTTGCACAACTGCGTGCACTCCATCATCCTTAATTTTGATTCAAAACGAAAAACCAAAAATGTTTTAGAAAGTTTATGCAACTAGCTTGAATATGATGTCAAGTCTTTTCAAGAAAAAGTTTAAATTTCATACTTTTATACAGTTTCAAATCTAAAATATATTTTTCGCATAGAAAATTGATTTCGAAACTAGAAAAATATGAAATTATCTCTTTTTTCAAAAAAAAAAAAATGACGTCATATTCTTGAGAGTTTAATTATCGATAAAATGGGCCATCATTCAGCGGAATTCATTCAGTAGAATTTTTTCAATCGTATACGCAAAAAAGAAGAACAATAAAAAAAGTATTTTAAGTTGGGTAAACATAAGAATATTAACATTTTTTGATCTTTTGAGCTATAAGTTCGTAAAAACTGTAGATATCTTTAAGGGCATATTCTTAAATAGATCAACTATGGATTTAATTAACAAATTAATCAATATATTTCCATAAAATCGATTTATTGAACTTTTAAATTAGGTTCTCTCTTTAACTCATTTAGTCGAAATACACCACTCTTCTTTTTCATTTCTTAGTTTTCTTTAAATAATACATGACTCCACAGGTTTGGTATATTTGATGGCAGTTTAATGCATAATACATGAGCCCAGTGTAATTTTTCACAACAAAAACCAATATTTAAGTAAAAAAGTGATGCGATGTTTATATCATCTTTTTGAGTTGCACAACTGCGTGCACTCTATCCTTAATTTTGGTCCGAAACGATAAACCAAAAAAGTTTTTAGGAAGTTTATGAAAGTAGCTTGAATATCACGACGAGTATTATCAAGAAAAAGATTAAATTTAATAGTTTTATGCAGTTACAAATTTAAAATGCACTTTTCGCATAAAAATTTGACTTAAAAATTCGAAAAAATGTAGAAATATAGCCCACCTGGGCAGCCTAGTGGTAAAGCATCTGCTTACCACGTAGGAGAACGGGGTTCGAGTTCCCGGGGTGGGCACCCCACTAGTGTGAATTTATTATAAATTCACATTCAAAATTACTCATTTAATTTATTCACATTAAAAATTCACACGAAAAATTCACATTAATAAAAATCCACACCGGTAAAGTCACAACAATCGCAATGCGCAACCCACAACACACAAGACGAATCCACCGACAACATAAAATTCACTTCACTCACACCCAACAAGACACCACATCAACAACACAATAATAACAACATCACAAAAACCAATAACAAAAATCACAATAACATGTAATATATACAAAACCCAATTAAATCATATATATGTATCCAGGCTGAATGACCAGTGAAGGTCGATGGCCAAGTCTACGGACCGAATACATTAAATAAAAAAAATATATAGAAATATATATTTAAAAAAAATTAATGACATGTTCTTGAGAATTTAATTATTTAAAAAATAAGCTATAATTCAGCGAAATTGGTTGATTAGAATTTTCTCAATTGTATACCCAAAAGCGAAGAACAATGTGGTAGAAAAACCTGTTATAAGTTTATGAGCTATAACTTAGTAACATCTGCAGATACCGGCTTGCATCCTTAAGGGAATATTCTTGAATAGATCAACTATGATCTAATGTTTAAACTAATTTATTTATTTTAGAGAAAAACTATTTTTTAGAGAAATTCGATTAACATATTATGTTTAATATCTGTATATGTTTTCCTCCGTGACATTTATTATTTAAAAAGTTATCAAAACTAAAAAGTCAAGAATACAAAATATGCTCCGAAAATTTTCAAATATTCTAAAATCATCTTTCATGTCTTAGATTTTGACCAATATGTTCCTGTCTCATGTCAAGTAATATTATTCCTTTGGATAAAATCCAGATCATCAACATTCTTCCAATCTTTCCCGATCTCTTAAATTGACTGACTTCTCTCTTATTGTTTCCAGTGATGGCGTGGAACGCTGCCAGGAATGGAGCAACAATATCACGCAACAGATCGACCTTGCCTTCAACATATTTTTTATGGTCTATTTTTTTATACGAGTAAGTAATCGGGTCTTATGCGAGTCTACTTAGGTTTTGACCCGACGCCAGACGAGGAACTTTCCGGATCAACGATGCACCCTTGTCGTTGATGCCATTTTTATTCCGCCTGGCCTCTCATAGAAAAATACCACCATCAATATTAACAGAACACTTAGCGATAACCAAACTAATCGCATCATAAACACCTTGAATTGGTTGATGTCAATTGATCTCTTTCTGTTACAGTTTATAGCAGCTAGCGATAAGTTATGGTTCATGCTAGAAATGTATTCATTCGTAGACTATTTTACGATACCCCCGTCCTTCGTTTCGATTTATTTGGACCGCACGTGGATAGGTAACTATTGAAGACTTATGTTAAGGGTAAACAAATGAAAAACGGAACTGAGAACGTGAACGAAAAATCGGTATGGGGGTTGGACGCTCTCATATACCACCCAAACCAATGGGCGTACATAGCAAAACAATGAGTGGTCAGGTAAGTGTTACCCTAGTTGTGTTACCCGGAAGAAATAGAGGACAATGCAGGCCAACTATGCCGCCATGTTTTATCAACGCACGCAACATATTAATCTCCATCGACACGTTCCTTTCTATTTGTTGTTTTGTTATGTGTAATACCGGTCGATTTTTCTCGACTCCAACCGACAACAAACACATCACACGCTTTATATGTCATGGGGCAAAGTTGCGCTGGAGACAGCAATGATCATAGTTATGTGGCCATCAATTAGTATGATGGATGATATCACGGTTTGTCGGGATTTTCGACCACGTCATGTCAACTAGTAGATTGATCCGCATTTAAACCAGTGGAGATTCAACTGGCTTAAAGTAGGATTAAAGTGAGATTCTAAATGTTCAACATATACGTGTAGCACTGTTTCTTGCAGATATGGGCTTCAGGTGAGTATGTTGAGAATTTCAGGTGTATATGAACATGTTGCTATTTATCATGTTTATTGACATCGTAAAGACATTTTACTTATGTATTCCGAGACAGCAGATTCAAGTAAAACTTGTCTGTAATTGACATATCGATTCAATAATAACTACTCTGTCGTTGCGGCAAATTAACGCGTTTTATTGCGTTAGCAACTAGGACATAATAACCCCATGCGCTAATTGGATACGTGATCGGTTTTTAATGTCACTGGAAACGATTCTAATCGATTAGAACTTCCTATTTTGATGAAAGCATCTATAAAGTACTTGCTCTGAAGTACGCATCTTAAAAAAACAGTAGATAATTCGATAAGCTGGTGATAGATGGTGTCATTGGTGTTTTTCAATACATTTAATAAAAATATCGATACTTTTCGATTTTGTAAAGATGCCCAGGCTAAAAGTGGTGTTAATTTCGAAATACTTTGCCTCCTAATAGAATAAAACTAATCGGATCATACTCAAACAAATTGTCAACAATTTATGCCATTCATGATTGATCCTCGTGATATTAAAATCGCATTGGCATTGATGGCGCCATCCATCAATGCCAGCGTAACTGAAAACCGCGTGTGTTGTGACCCCCCTTCTTGCTCGCATCGTCGACGACCAAAAAAAAATAAACAAACAAAAGCCAGTGAAGAACGAGCGCCTCCGACCCGATGCTGATGACATCTCCTCGCTAATGGCATAATTGATTGACGCTTACTTTCAGGTCTCCGGTTTCTTCGTGCTTTGCGTTTGATGACGGTGCCGGACATCCTGCAGTACTTGAACATACTTAAAACTTCCAGCTCTATACGTCTTGCTCAGTTAGTGTCCATATTTATATCGGTGTGGCTTACTGCTGCTGGAATTATTCATCTGGTAAGTTTTGATGTATGTCCATTTCATTGCGATTGTGCGGAGTATGACCGGCCCTATTCGCGACTCAAGTGGACAGGGACGGGGAGGCGAGGCGCTTTAAGCGCATCACAGTGATGTCAGCCGAACGTACCCTGCCTCAAGGCTACCGCGCACGCGCAATTTGCTTCCGCTCCTTCGATCCAGCCGCCGCCGCCGCCACCTCCGCGTGTTGGCATGCGTTTCGCTTCGGCTGCATTGCACACAATAGACCTCCCCGTTTGCAAGCGGTGTCTACTTCAGGGACGAATACAACGGCATACAAACTAGGAAATCAAGATACTGCAAAGCTAGTGCATAATGCATTAACCTCTTCGCAGCAATGCCATTCAAACTTGACTAACCTCAAATAACAAGTCTACCGTACTAGGGGCTGTCGATCTTTTGCAAGATAATCACACTAATTGGTCTTCTATTCTGTCTGTTGAGACTCTTGAAGCATAACAAAGCGTTTCCAACGACCTTGTGTCCGAGAATAACATATTTACAATGTCTTTGCGATTTGCGACATTTGTTTTACAGCTAGAGAATTCAGGCGATCCTTTAGATTTTCAAAATCCACAACCGTTGCCCTACTGGACGTGCGTCTATTTTCTCATCGTCACAATGTCCACGGTGGGCTACGGTGACGTGTACTGTCACACTGTGCTGGGCCGGACGTTCCTCGTCTTCTTCCTGCTCGTCGGCTTGGTAAGTCACGTCAATATACAAATCTCTTCACTCTTCTAACTCAAATCCAACATCCATTTTTTGATTACAAGATAACGTTTCTAAGATATACTTGATTATTTTACGGCCGTCAAATCGAATCTCCCATTCTGGCTATCTCTCTTTCTTTCTTTATTACGTTTTATTCTATGTTTTTGTGTGAGCAGCCGTCGCGTGAAAAGTGCGCTTGCTAGCAAAACTATGTCATTACCAAATCTGATACAATTATTGCAAGAACCAGAGACAAAGCAAAAAAAAAGAACCGATACGAAATTCGCCGTCTTCATGTGCAGACACGAGCATAGACACATGAAGGCGTTCTAGATACTAGATGTTGCTGTAAAGCAAAAAAAAGAAACAAATATGTTCACACTCCAAACTCATTTCAATGCCGTCCAATGATATGCCGTCCCTTTCACCGTGAATACCCGTTTGTTGTGTTGACACGTGTGTGCGAAAACCAAGTGAAGTTCCTTCAAATGCAATCCCCAACAAAATAACATCAAAAGAAACGAGCAAAACGAAAAACAAAATAACCTCTACTTACCTAATCTTACCCCGTACGTGGGATAACAGAACTTTAATTAGGTATTTTGTTCTCACGTTGTGTCATGAGTAAATGTGCTTCTCCACTTAAGTTGTCTTTTATTTCTTCTGTTACGTTTCGTGATTCTTAAATATTTTTCTCAGCATATTTGTAATTCTGTTGGTAATGCGTTGGTTCATAGCGTTCCAATTGGATGTTGTTGACGATTTTGTTGCCCTAATATTTAAGATGGCCTTACGCATGCGCTTGTTCAATGTTCAGCTTTGGCTTACATGCTACATGTTTCAATTTTCTGTTGGCAACTACAATAGGAATATCAACAACTCAGAAGCTTATTGTTGACATTTCTATATAGCTTTAGATGGTACTTTCTTTCACACACTGTGACACTCTCTACTCTTTCAAACTCTTATATCTCTACTCTATCAACATTCCAGCGTGACTTATTCAATCTTTCGTACTTTTGGAAGAAACGAAGGCCTTCCACACTTCAATCAATATAAACCTGTTAATACCAATTTCAAATTTGGCTTTCATTTCAGGCAATTTTTGCTAGTAGCATTCCAGAGATTATAGATCTTGTAGGAACTAGGTCCAAGTACTGCGGCGAGTACAAACGAGAACATGGAAAAAGGTACACAACTTTCTTATCTCGCAGAATGTCAATTAATACGCAACAAAGTAACAACATTTGGAAGTCATCAACGTCTAAAGCGTCGTAAAATAGGCTTTAAATCAATCGATAACCAATTGGTAATTAATTGGCACACAACACACACACACACACATTGAGACACGCACGTACACGGAGAAACCGAGAAACGTACCGAAAACACTAATTAACGTATGATGTTCATGATGCCTGCACCCTAATTACATTAATTGGGCTCGCTCTCATTTCTTTGGTAACGCACTTCTAATTGACGATTAATACGCGCTGTTTCGTGCCCCCTCTCTCTTTCTCTCTCTCTCTCTCTCTCTCTC
>JAODAC010000012.1:1272694-1317734 GCA_027575185.1 Mimaenictus wilsoni | reverse complement strand
ATATGGAAAATTCCACCTAAGACGTACCGAATCATGCAATATTAAAAACTTAGGTTATGGCCTTATCAGTGGCTTGGCGATGGAGACTTCCCAGAGCCACCGGTTCGCAACATAATTTATACTCGTAATAATAATAGAAATCTGAGACAAACTGGAATATTTAGGCCGCGTCATTTTTCTGATAAGGAGATTGACTTTGTTTACGTTATTTGAATGAACTTCAGCGTTCTATAATATCGCTCCTAAGTATTTAATCGTACAAAATCTTAGTCGATATTGTGGCAAATTTACATCTTCCTTGCTTAATTATGGGTTTCGTCAACGTGGTCCTCTGAACCAGAAATTAACTAACAAAAGCAAAACAGGTTATATTTTAAAATATATAAAAGTGTGACACAACGGAACAGCAAAAATATGAAAACGCTAGCTTAAAACCCACCGGTTTGATGAAGTTACCGATTGAGTACGATACCTTGCCAATAAATGAAATTCGTAAAAGTTTTGCCTATCTTTCCCGTTCCAGGTACAAAACACATCATCTACGTATCTGTGTCAGGACGAGATAAGTCTAAGAAGAGGGTTGGTTAGGGAGGAGAGGTTAGATTCGAAGAAATTCATATAAACTTCGGGTGTCCCATAGGCAGGCCTTTAGTTTGTTCGTAGAATTTATAATTAAATTTCAAGTAATTGTTATTAGTGCAAAGTGAAAGAGCATACTTGAAATCGGAAGAGTGATTGATGTTAATACCATCGATGCAATCATGGATGAGATTTACGACAGTATCAATAGGGATAGAAGGGAAGAGATTTTTAACATCGAAAGAAATGAGTTTAGAAGTATGGGAAGTTTTGTGATTGCGTAGAGAGTGTGTTAATTCGAGAGAGTTTTTAATATAATACTTAGAAGAAAATTTAATCAATTCGGGAAGGGCCGAACTAAGAAATTTGTATAACTTGTGTAGTAAGAGCTTTGTAGGAACCTTGTAAGAAGGAGGTGTGGGTTTATGAAGTTTTGGAAGACTGTAAAGATCAGGAGCTTCATATTAATGAGTTTAAACCTTAATGAGTCATCGAAAAACGAAGTGGGATTAATGAAATTACGATATTTGTTTTAAATTTTTGGTGTTGGATCAGAATTGAGAAGATTGCAAATCGAATTCACCGATAGTGGCTGTCATTTTGTCCAAATATTAATAATAAATAATAGTAATAATAGTTTTGTTAAGTATAACTATTGAATTACCTTTATCAGCTTTTGAAGTAATTAAATTATTGAACATGATTTTAGATTTGTAAGAAAATTTGTAAGTTCATGTAAGAACATTTTTGTAATAAACACGTAAATCATACATTTGCCAAACTTCATTCACCAACATCTAATATCATTCGATTATCTCAATAAATTAATATTAATAAATTATTATACAAAATATTTTGATTTATTCTGATAGATTGACCGCCAAAAATCATGATTTAATTTGCCAATTAAGCAACATTTAAATAAATAGCTTTAGTTACGTGCTTTGGCATTTAGAAAAAGGATGAAAAGGGAAACTTTTTCAGTTTTTAACTGACAGTAAAACCAACGTCCTCCAACCCACCAATTTTTCCAAGACAGACGAAACTTATTTTTTAAAAGTTGATTAAAATCATAAATAGGACGTTTAAATAAGAGACACTAACAGATTCAGCCATTTCATTGCCATATATTTTAGAATGACCCGAAATAAAACATAATTTGAAGAACCGATTTTTTTTGGACATTAAGAAATCTAAAAAGATCTTTGCGATTCTTAGGATATACCAAAACAAACTATAATTGAAGGAAAATCATTTACTGCATAAAATTTTATTAGAAATTATTCAGTAACAAAATTTGAAATTCACATTTTAAAGGTGAAACCGTTTCGCCGATACTCGGGGCCTCTAAATAAATCAGTTATTAATTCAATAAAGAGATCTATGCTCTGAAGGTTTTGTATAAAAAGTATATGAAAGTTCTGATAAGTATATTTCGGAAATTCTGACATCCCTACTTTGTAAAGTACAAAATATCCAGATTTGACATTTTGAAAAACTCTAACTTAATAGATATCATGTCAAAATTGAGAAGGTTTCCAAACTGTTCGGAGGGAATATTTTCTCTGCTTTCTTTCTTTTGTGTGGATGTAGATAGCATCAAATACATTTGCTACAGTTATACATATTTTTTTCTTTGTGACAACCAAATTTTACCTCCTGTGGATCATTTTTGATGATACGTCTTTCCTGTGCGTTCTTTGTCCCCTTCGTCATCTTGCAGAAAGGAACCCGACTTGGAATTGGAGGGCCTGTTGAAGCGACACTACACCACCGTGGAGTTTTTTCAGGGATCGATGATGAATGCTGTTGACCTTGAGCGTGTCAAGGTATATCAACATTCCCAACAATCAACACATTTTTGAAACGAAAAACCGTAGTCTTAAAATACAGCGGCAAAGAGAATGCGCCTAAAAATATCATCTCGAAATCGTCCGTGTGTTTTTTACATCTTTGCTTCCTGCCGACCGCACCTATTTCTTTCTTATTGGGCTATGCGAATGTGCATAACTAACCTCAAATGACAACCTCCTCCAGTATTTAGAGAATGTACATTTTCCTACACCCGCAGGTTAGATCTGCACATTGGCATTTGGCATTTGGTTATTGCAGATTAGTAGGATTTGCTACGTTTACATATTTGCCTTTAATTCTTACTACATATTTTATCAACATGTTTACATTGATCAAACTGCATGCGGTATTTTTTGGGAAAGAGGTGAACCTAGGAGCAAGTTGTCTACGGTACTGAGTAATGGGGAATGCGTAATCGAGTGATTCTGCCAAGATCGTCTTTTACAAGTTCTTGTTTCTCTCTTGTGTTTTTCTTTTCTTTTTTGTTGTTGCTGTTGATTCTGTTCTGTTCGGTAGTATTTGATTTGTTCTTGTTTGTAAACTATTGGGATGTGCAGGAAACCACCTGACCTAGAACTGGAAGGTCTCTTCAAGAGACACTTCACTACAGTAGAATTCTTCCAGGGTACCATCATGAACCCTATTGACCTACAAAGGGTCAAGGTAAGGATGCTCTTCTTTATAAGCGATGTGCAAACGAAGCGAGACTGTGGTGATGATGATATGAGACTGTGTTGAGATCGATATTGATATTACGTGTGTTTTTTCATTATGAATTGATGACTGATTGTCTGGTCGATGGGTATTTGTTTAATGTTCTCTCGTAATCAGTCAGAAGCAAACCAAATTTGAAAATACATTTCCGGCAAACATTAAGTTCACTTACTGTTAGTTTGCAAGGGTCCTTTGCACACGGGCAGCGATCCACATGCGTTGTGTTCAATGTTGTAAATAACAAACTAGAGAATTAGATGGGAGATGTGGTCAAGGTAAGATCATTCGAGAGTGATTTCGTTCGGACCCAAAGACCAGGTGCAGAATGACTAACCTGGAATTTAATGTGTCTCCCACGTTGTATCTCTTACTGTCTCTCTCTGTGTGTCTTAACTCTCCGTCCAACCCATGCTACTGTGTCAATCTGTTTCGGCGAGACACTTGATCCTAACCCACCCATAGCTCTAGGTTCTAAACACTCTTATGTCCCCCCATCCGATTGACGAATGGCCACACTGTTGCGTGGTAAGTTGGCTCTTTTATTGGCGTTTAACGTGTCTGCCTCACTAGCCGAATACGTTTTTATGTTTCTGTTTCGTTATCAATTTTGATTGTTTTCGAGACTGATTTTGCGAGGGGCGCACTGATCGCCAACAAGGCCACCACAATGGGTATACTCTAAATCTCTCTCTCTAAGTAATATTGCAATGTTATTTTGATAGCATGCCGTTGATTTGTTACGTTTTATTACCAGCCTCCGACGTTTTCAATCGATATCGTATCAGTGCAGTAGACTCAGCTGCCAGCTAGCCAACTTTGCATACGGTGAAATTGCGCAAATCTCGCCAACAATCCGCGTTGGTTTTCCCAATGCAATGGCGGCACAATTTGGGCATTATCACTTAACCGAAATTACCCAGCACATATACTCACTCACAACATACATGCGCCTATCAATCGATTTCGTACCCGGAGCCAATGCTTTTTTACACATATTACCACCCTACATAAACCGCTTCATACAAACTAATTTTACCCAGAATGAACGGATATACTTGACCTTGTTTCAAACTCCAAAGGAACACGCCTCACATTTTTTTTTTGATACAACAAATCAAACTTTTCCAATTTTGATGTGAACCTTGAACAAAAAATACGAAATTTTGGAAAGGAGGCTAGGTATATCTATGAAAATTTATTCAATTTAATATCTGCACCAATTCCATATTTATCTTGCAATAACTTAGCGCAATTTATACAAGTGAGCAACTTATACCCGCATCCATCAATTACTATCAACATCTTTGCGAAATGTGTACCAAAAAATACCTAGAAACATGCATGTTCTGAACGATTGCTGAACGTATTGCATAGATATCATTTTGTTCTAGTTCTATTGATTGTCTTTACTGATATTTAGCATTTTTAAACGTATCCATTTACATACTAGACATTCGAAACTAAAAACCTATCTAAAACTATATATTTATAAATAAAAATGTACTGTCATGTTCTCGATATAGTTGAAAACAAATATTTTTCGTAGAAATTTGCTTGATAAACGTTTTAAATAGCTTTATTTTTTAAAACGAACTATATCGAGAATGTATGTGTAATTAAATTCCATTGTAATTGCGTGACGCTCCCGCCTGATTCGATAACTTTAGCGGCGTCTGCCACGTACACATAAGCCACCATTAATTAGCCAATGGTGTGCGGTTTTAATTAAAGTTATTAATCGGATGTGAGCTGTGCGCATCGTGGCGTTCGGGCAGCACTCATCTAATGATTTATTTCCTCTTTCCGGCGCATCTGCCAGGTACACGAAGCCGATGCGTGCCTAGTATTAGCCAACAAATACTGCCAGGATCCTGACGCTGAGGACGCCGCCAACATTATGCGCGTGATTTCAATCAAGAATTACAGTGATGACATCCGTGTCATCATTCAACTCATGCAGTACCACAATAAGGTAGGTGCTCAACGACGCATGATTGTCGTGAACGGTGCACGTCATCCGTGTTAAATTCATATGAGCAGTGCAGGATTACGTTTTGTCTAGGGTCCCTGGACGCTTTATGTAAAGGACCTCTGAAATATTTATAAGAATCTCAAAGGTATCAATTAATAACTATCGGGACTTAAATATTAGGGTATCCCCTTTCCGAATAGGGATCCCCATTCCCAATTAAGGGGACCCCACTTCCTTAATAGGGGGACCCCAATCTTGATTAGGGGAATCAACCTTTCTAGTTAAGGGGTTATCTGAATTTTCAGAGAAAGTTGAAATTTCTGAGTATATTTTTGTGCTATGCCTGATAATATAAGTTTCGTAAAATTTATTCACAAGGAAGACTCCTCTTTGGTTGTTATTAATTTTTATTCCGCTTTTTTTGGCTCCGTTTGGTTGCCTAAGCCATGTTGAGATTTCATCTTCCTAATTCTCCTGCACCATGTGTGACACTTCTTCAAACTATGTTAACCATGAGTTTTTTTTTTAATTAATGTCATTTCTTTGTTTCTTTACAATATATCCGCTAATTTTTCATTAAAACCATGAAATGTAATCATGTTTACTCATAACAAATAGATGTAACAACATTTCTGGCATATACGCCTTTTCAAACTTGTATTTTCTTAGAATTTTGATGTCTATCTTATCTCTCATATTTTCGGATGAGGGGAAACTTTTTTAACTTTTTCATTAATACATGATTAAGTAACTTTTCTAGTTTATTCATGAATACGAAAATTGCAGGAGCCTCTTTCAAGTTTCGTTTCCATTGCCTTTTATGGAGTGCTGGATGACATTTAGCGAAATGTTTCGTAACTTTTGGTCACGGTTTTTGTTAGTGGATTATGCCAAATGATGCTTTTAACAACATATGGGTGAGGAAATACTAATGTATGTCTTGTGTTTCTTTTTTTTAATTATTCGTTTTTCGTTTGCTAAATAAATAGGTGTTTGGTAGTGTAAGGTTGTCTTGTCCAACAAATATTACCAGATAATTTCTTTCGGTTAGGCTTCTTTGAATTCTTGTTACTTATGAGTTATAAATTACTAATAAAAAATAGTAATATGGTTCTTCGTCATTCCTAATTGGAATACAGGGCCGTTAGATATCATCTGGCTGGATCCGGTTTCGCCTAACGGTGTCTTTGCATATGTTATATATAAGTGCAGGCCTATCGCTCAACCCTCCTCCTTATTCCGGATATTTTAGAGTGCGAAATCTTTATTTATACTGTCACCGAGATTTGAACCCGGGACTATCGCGTTACAACGCTTGTGCGTTACCAGTACGCCGTGATCAAATTATCTAAAAACAATCATTAAAGTTGTAAAACATTTCGCCAAATGTCACTAACCCGCTAAAAAATCCAATGGAAATGAGACTTGGAAGAGGCTCCTGTGATTTTCACTATACGTGAATAAACTAGAAGAGTTACTTAATGATATATTGCTAATTAAAAAGTGAAAAAAGGTTCCCCTCACATGAAAGTATATGATACAAGGTAGGCGTAAAAAAAACTATAAAAACACAGGTTTGAAGAGGCGTTTCTGCCAGAAATGTTGATACATTTATTTGTTAAGAACAAGCATGAAGAAAGAAAGAAAGAAACAAAGAAATAGCACAAATTAAAAAAAACTCATGGTTAACATAACCTGCAGAAATATATTTTAGGTAGATGAATCACACATGATACATGAGAATTACGCAGATAATTAAAAGAAATTTCAAAATGCTCAGACCACTAAAAGATGCCAAAGAAGCGAAATAAAAATCAACAACGACCAAAGAGGAAACTTCCTGGTGAACAAATGTTACGAAACTCACTATATCAATCAGACATAGCACAATAAATAAATTCTGAAGCTTTCCACTTTGTAGCTCAATTGGAAATATTTATGCGGCAAATTTTAAGGGGCCAGACCACTGTGCGACGGGGTGCCTAGTGTGCCTAATTTAAGATTATCGATCACTGCTTATAAAAGATGCTTAAAAGATCATAACCAAATTGACCAACTGGCTTAGATTAAATCATAGACTTTTCAAGTCAGGTATAAAAAGGGACGTCCACTATAGGATGAAGTTTAACAGGAATGTTTTATACCACCCAAATTGCCAGTTTCCAAAGTTGTGGTCTGCAAGTAATAGCCTCCCCTCCTTTTTGTTCTGCTCAGGCATATTTACTGAACATTCCATCGTGGGATTGGAAGCAGGGCGACGACGTGATCTGCTTGGCGGAGCTCAAACTCGGTTTCATTGCTCAATCATGTCTGGCGCCCGGATTCTCCACGATGATGGCCAACCTCTTCGCAATGCGCTCGTTCAAAACCGTATGTATCAGCATTTCCATCACGAACCGTCCAACTCACCACCAAAAAAATTACCTCGTGCTCTTATAAATGGTTTATGAATTCCAATCGTTAAGTACACCGCCGCCGCTGTCCCTAAGCGTAATCTGTTAGACTCTGACATGATATTCTGTGTTCTGACCGTTCTCTATCAACCACTCTCGTCTCCTTCTCGTGATATCTTGTTCTGTATGATTTTTTTTACAAATTTTGCAAGCGCAGGCATCTATTGTGTATGTGTAGCACCTCGAGCTGTCGATGACAAATGCCGTTTAATGCTGATTGCAGTCGCCCGACATGCAGGTGTGGACCAATGACTATTTAAGGGGAACGGGCATGGAGATGTACACTGAAACACTGAGTCCCTCGTTTATAGGGATGCCGTTCGCCCAGGCCACCGAGTAAGTTCGTCCCACAACGATTACGCGTCTCTCTTTCTCATTCCAGTTATCCATAAACTCCACGCACACACATATGTATACATACTAATGACCAATTCTTGAGCAAACCAACATTTTGGAATCATTCTCAATGCTTTCAAGATACATTGTTCTCAGCGATGTTGTGTCAGTACATGCTTCTTGTCGTTGTTTCACAATTTACCGGCTCGTGAAGATTACAAAACAATTCTCTACAAACAAAAATACCTGATCAAAAGCAAACCCACCCTCTCATCGTGCGTGACAGCAATTGGATCAATGTTTGATAAACTTACTCTTTAATATTAACTCATAATACTTTTGTACCTGTTATCCAAGACTATTAACATCACAGTAGTAGGTTTGATGGGTTTGTCATTGTTGCACATTTTAGTAGAATTCCTATTAAATGTTCATCGCAATGGGATAGGCGCATAAAATTCTACGGTCTATTCTTGTCTACTAGAGCGTAAATTACAGACTAAATGAACAAACATAAAAGCGCGGGAAACAATTGGCTGTAGGTATTTAGGGAGGTACACGTTCCATGAAAAATTATCGTAGTTATATTCAAGTCTACCTCCTCATATTTGCATTCAACGTCAAGCGCTCACTCTTAAAAGTCTCCTGCAAGAACAACGCTTTCGTTATATTTTTACATAGCGTGTACAGATCTGCTATTGGTGTCGTCAATTTTTTCTGTTTCTCTTGGTTTACTTACGCCTTACAGTGAAGCTTACAATTTGCTTACGTTCTGCCATCGGCTTTCACCATGGTTTTAGCCTCCGTCTCTAAACGAACTAGTAATTGAATTGGATCAACCACATGTGGCACTGTAGAGTGGGCATTGGTGGACATGGGATTACAAAGTTAAATTGAAAAGTTTTATCACGGCCCGAATGCAAACAATCCCCTACGAATGCAAACGCATTGCAGTAAACCGCTGCAATCGAAATACGATAATTGCCAGTTTACGCTTCAGTGCTAGCCTAATTATGACCATCGTTCATGCTCGGCAATGCCGAGCTGACACATTGTTTGCGAAGTGTACGTTTTAGTTGTGTCATGTGTCGGTTTTTTGCATTTGTGTTTTCAGTCCCCCGACACGCAACGCTGGCAGAATGATTACCTGCAAGGAACGGGATGCGAGATGTACACTGAGACTCTGTCCCCATCCTTCACGGGCATGACTTTTCCACAGGCCAGCGAGTAAGCGCATTCTTACAAGAATTCGATAGAAAAAAAAATGATACCAACAAGAACAAAATTTCCGAACAAACGAGATGACACAAACTATACGGAATAACAAAATCGGAACATTTTTACCGATACTGTTCGAAACCAATTAATATTATCTAAATTATATTCCGTGACTTCGTGTACGGCTTTATCACTTTCAAAATATCAACACTAATTTTAGTTTTCCGTTGTTTTTGTGATGAATTAATACGAATAAACAATCGTGCCACCTTGCTTCAATAATGAACATCAATTAAAACGACTAAATTGTTTTTATAATAATCACATGACACTTCTCCGTGGACACGTACACATAACAAATCAAATTTTAGATATCTCCTAGAGAATTTAGCGATTCTAATTAGCTTTCCTTGACTTAGACGTGTTTGTTGATTGTGTTTTGGTTGTGTTCATAAAAAGATTCCTCTCATACAATATGAAAGGCATCTCTTTATTTTCCCAACGACTAGCTAGACGTCTTACAATTAGATGTTGATATTAGATATTTTTAACATAGATCTTCTTCGTTATTTTACCAGATTGTAGATATTAAAATATTAACAATTCAAATAATTTTACGCTCATTTTTATAATCCACTATTTTAAATATCTGCACTTTTAGTAAAAATATAGAGAGTTATAGCAGTTTCTAATTAAATATTACGTAGAATGATTGCTCTTTCGCTAGGTTCCAACTGAATTGATTTTACTTGCGGAGCTTCTTACATTAGACATAGCTGATTATTTTGATGTTTTGTGTATTCATAGTGCACGCTCCTACTGTTTGATGTATCAATCTAAAACGCATGTTTGCATGAATGTAGGTAGCAATCAGAAAATCGTTAAAACCCTTCCAGGAATAGCTTCTGTGAGTAATTTCAATGAGGAGCCGGAAATTGGCTCAACTATAATTATTAATTTGGGGTAGTAAGAGTTTGCCTATGAAATAATCTGCTTTTTTAAGAAATAAAGGACTTAAGAATATCCATGCATTTCTATAAGAAAATTGATGAAATTTTACAAATGTCATAATCCTTTTCTTGATTCCATGTTCAATTAATACGAATTATCTATTTTGTCGAAATTTGTAAGATTAACACTAGATTAAATTAGGTTATGTTAAGTTAATTTAAGTTAAGCTGGGTTAAGTTAAGTAAGGTTAGAGTAAGTTATGTTAGGTTAGGTCAGGGCTACGTTGGGTTATGTTAGATTAGGTTAAGCTAAGTTAGGTTCAAGTTGGGATAATTTAGGTTAAGTTAGGATAATTAGGCTAAGTTCGGTTAAGTTATGTTATGTTAAGTTCGAACTATCAGCTGAAAGCAGGTATAAAAGTCAGACCCGAAAGGTAATATCCAAAAGTAATGTTTGGATGAATCGACAACCTCGAGGAACTATTCTTCTGGATAACCCAAGTTCTGACTGGAAACGGATGCTCCAGGGAATTCCTGAACATGATGCGCAAGAGGTCACATAAGGAGTCTGGATACTCTGGGCAGACGGACGCGGCAGGACCCACTTTTTGTCAGATGCGTTCTGTGGAAGAAATCCCTGAGACATTAAGGTTCAGGTCAAACCAATCAATCTGCAGAATGTAATATCGGTCAAGATGGTGTTAAAGAGCAATTTGGAGGTAATCCAAAAATGCATACAACAAGTACTTCGAGCGAACCTGCAACTGAATCTACATTTGGGTTTGAACTGAATGTATAAATAGCGAACTTAGAAAATGCCAAACCTGATATACTCCGTGTGATAGTTCCGGGGAGCATGCAAACCTTACAACACACAAGGGGAATGCTCCACGTGGGATACATCAATCCTTATTGCTGGATAGCGATGAAGCATGGGGCGAAATTATTGGGTCTATGGCTGACATTATATCCGCCCGACGAGAAGCCGAACCAGAGTGGCGATTCCCCGGAGGGAATGACATACCATGGGCCGGGTCCGTCAAGCGGGCGAAGGGGTTTAGAGGGTATGGACCGGCCGGCACCCAGTGAGTCGTCGACCCCCACCCCACTCTTCGACTGTAAATAAGCTTCCCCTGATCGCGGTAGAAACAAAAGTTAAATTAAGTTGATACTAAATTAAGTTAGGTTACGATATGGTTAATTAGGTTATGTTAGGTTAATCCAGAATAGATTAAAAGAGGTTAGGCTAAATAAGAGTACGTTATTTTAAATTTGGTTAGATAATGTCAATTTTTTCGAAATATATTTTTTCCAAATAACTATTTGTGATTTGTATCCAACAAATAAGTTGATTGCTGTGGGGGTTGTTATCCTGGAGCGGTTCTCGCCAATGTATTTGCACGTAAATCTGCTTTCGCTGTGAATGCTATCTGGCCTGCCGATGATTACATCGTCCGCCTTACTGTCGGACGTCCAATTACACAATGACATATCTTCGATTAATGCTGTTTTTTTTTCTTTCTCTTTCTCTCCGTCCAACGATGTCGTACAGGTTGTGCTTCACCAAGCTGAAACTACTACTACTGGCGATCGAAGTGAAGGGCAGCGAAGGCGCCGACACGAAGATATCGATAAATCCACGTGGCGCGAAGATTGTGGCAAATACTCAGGGATTCTTTATTGCGCAATCCGCCGACGAAGTCAAGAGGTGACAGCCCTCATCCCAAACACCAAAATCACACATACGCATACGCAGACAGTCAGACAGAGCAATTCCGGGAATGCCAGATTAAGAGATTACCATCTATGCCCCCATCTGGCAGTCCTCACTCCTAACCAAATCATTGTTGTGCCATAATCATGATAATGATGTGATATTGTTTGTGTCTAGGGCATGGTTCTATTGCAAGGCATGTCACGACGAGATCAAGGACGAAACGCTGATTAAGAAGTGTAAATGCAAAAACTGTAAGTTGTTCGTATTCAACTTCGATCTCGCTCTGTCTTTCTATCTCTTACGAGCTGACTATCGCAGACAACGCGATCATGTGCGTTGCATTAGTCGAGAAAGAAACGTCTTCCTCTTTTTCGCCATCTTGCGTTGAACGCGAGTGGTTTTAGCGCCTCGGGCGATCGATCTAACAAATCCGTTTAAACGCGCCAATTCGCGATAGGGCGCGCAGGATCGTCGATACCGCGGGAAACTATTAATAACTAATACGTTGCCTAATCCAATTTTGTGATTAATGCCCCGACAGGCGTAGCCGCAGAAAGCAGGAAACGCGTGGCTCGCGACAACGACGATGTTCAACGTTTCAAAACGCCATTTTAACCACATTTTTTAATGAGTTACTAATCAGCTAACATTCTACTAATACATTTATTTCTTTATAATGAAACTGAAACAAATTTGATTAACAAATAATCACTTCTAGTGGCAGTTCAACAACGTAACTGGTTGTCCCATGACTTAGGTAATTTGAACCGATTGATAATAGATCTGTCTGATATTAATATTAATAGAACTCGATGCTTGATGGATCAGCTCGATATTATTTCAGTCTCTTGTATATCTCTGTTTGTTCTTTACTTTTTGATCTGATTTTGGGGCGCTTTTTTCGCGTATCATGTCATCTTCTCTTCTACTATTGATCATTTTTTAAGTTTCTCTACGCAGTTTGCAATCAATTCAAGGGATGTTCTAAGTTTGCACATTCTATTTCAAACTTTCAAACTGGGAAAATGCTTCTATGGAATTAAAGATCTAATCATTCAAATAACTCTTTAATCCCCAAAGATATATAATGAACATTCTCCCAGTTTGGCTATTATTCACTAAGTTACAAATTCCATACGAGATAATCTCATACGAATTAAACTAAACTAAATACTTCATAGTACTTTATTACGTTTACGTAGTTGATTTATCAATCAAAATTTCGTAGGCTTCTTTCATTTTTTATTCATCTAAATCGACCTTTTTTCGTTCATACTTTTCTGTAAAATCGATTTAATGGTTTGCCACGTTGATTATCTTTGATACTTATGAAGATTCTGCCTGTCGGAATGTCTTTTTGGACACACTCACATTCTGAATCCTCTTTATATGCACAAATTTCTCTATTTATATATTATCTATATATATTTAACTGCATGCGGTTATAGGCTTTTATTTTTGAAAGAAATGAACAGCTAAATTTAAAGCAATTGTTTCTGATTGACGATGGTGTCCCCCATGAATGGAGTATACCATAAAAAGCGCAAGTATTCACTATGAAAAGAAGAAATATTGTCAAACAGCAGTCGAACATCATTTCACAACAACACACCAATCCATAATCACAATCTTATTTTCCTCATTCACCATTTTCATAACGTTCAATATTTTCATGTTTCGTTAGGTTATTATTAAATGACATTTTACGTTGGAGGAGTCCCAAGGCGATTCAAAGTGCAAGCCCTGGTAAAAACATGAAAATATACTCATGCCATCGTTGTTAGCGAACGAATTCACGTAGGCATAACATGCGTCACTAATCCAACGGGAGCCACATCACACGATTACATGCCGCCCCTATCGATATATCATTGATTTACATTGACGTTTCAGTTTTGCATTCTTTTGTTTTCCAAGCTCTTACTCTATCGCTGCCTACCTCTCTGTTTATCTCTCGGAGCCGCGTCGTTCTTTTTTGGGCTGCTGTACATACTGTGATTTTTGTGGTACAGTGAGAGAAGTGTTTTGTTTTGGGTTTGGCTTTTTTCCAGATGTTGGTATGATGATGGTGCAGTCAGGCATGGTGAAAACAGGGCTTAATTCCACCTATCACACATTGTTGGAGGGTAGGACACACCCTTCTATCATATCTACCATGCGCGCTGCTTAACCGATCCGTATTCATAGTCATCGCTCATTTCCTTATTCAATTGGGAACATTCTCCCTCCGGGGCGGCGTTCCGTCGGCGTCGCGTCATTCCCAATTGAATACCATCAATCTGAGCAAATGTCCAGCAATGACTAAGAAATACGGTCGCATTATCTTTCTGTTTCTTTACTTTGATTAATATTTAATCTTCATTTCACTAACAAATGCGTTCGAGCTCATGTTCCCATACATTCAAGAGTGGCAAAAAGATCGATGAAATCAATACCTCATTAAACTCTAGCCTTCTCCAATTTTGTTTAATTCGATACCTACACACACATACACACATGTTTCATACATTCTATACATACATATATGTACGCAGTTCCACTCATCGAAAATTGATTGAAATTTGAACCACAGGGAGGAGCAAAAAAGTGCCTATTGCACAGGAATGTATCGGAACATAACCTAGATTGATAACTATTCTGATTCTTTTAACGCTTGTACGTCATTAATCAAGTTGGGGGACGAGTTATCTCTCTCTGTTCCGTTGTGCGCAAGCTCTATGTGCGTCTTTGTTGTAATTTACTTGAATTCTTTGCGTTTGTTGCCGGCTCAATCGAGCTGCAAACTGCTGGGCTTGACAAATGCTTCGCCAACTTACACCCGCCGCGCGATGGCGGGGCGCCTTGTAAATTTGTTTATTTGTTCATTACATTGACTTGCTCTACTGCTACTCTGTGATGTGAACTAACAAAAAATGTATTATACGTATCGCTATCAAGCTATTATCAAACAAGGAATTTCATATTTGATGAAATAGGAAACATGTGTTTTTGGGTGCCAGGCGAGACGGAGGGATGCCATTAAGGTCTAGTAGGATTGACAAATCTAAGAACAGCTAGCGCTGCTAGTTAATTATCCCGTCGGAGCGTCGTAAAAGCTTTTTAATAGCCGACTCGAATGAAATTTGTGCGTGCTAACTGGAAATGGAAGGAATGTAATTAATTTGACCACGTTTAGCTTCAAATTAAAACGTTCCTCCTTCAATTTCTGTGGGTTACACTTTTTTGAAAGCCAACACTGCAAACGTTTGCACCGATTTTTAATCACCCTCAAAACGGGAAACGAATCTAAAACTAATGGGCATCACCTTGTCGTACAGATCTCTCAAAAACCAACCCATGAACAAGACATGTTTTCTTTTGTTTTTGGACTAACCGAATGATTTTTGTCTGACATCGCTTTATAGTGGCAACATTCAGGAAGGGTGTTCGTGCCATCCAAATGGTCGGCCGAGCAAGTACGTAACGTATACAAATCCGTTTCTTTTCTAATCTTACATCTAACCAAACCCTCCACAATCTTCATATAAATGAGCCTCAAGTGAGTTTATATGATACATGATACAACAACACTCCCTGAAATTGTTTTGAAAGACACCCAGACGTGGAGATTCGCTCTTTACTGGTCTATAAAGCCCATCATGTCCATGATCATTTTAGTCGGTTTCTTTTACTGGTGTGGATTTTTGAAACTAACCAATGATGTGTCTGTCTGTCTATCCGAATGACTGTGTTTGTATGTAGTCCACCGTGCCAAGGGACTGACAAGTGAATATGGTTTTTTTTTTCGATATTTACCTATGTGTATTCTCAACGTCCGTACATCTGTACAATGTGTGCTAGTTGGGTGATCATTGGCATTCATGTGGTTATCAACGCTTCCGGTTAAACGATTTTGGCCTAGCCGGAAACGTGGTGACCCTATGCTCGTCTATGCTATTCAGTTTATTACCAAACGGGCAAAGCAAGCGACCGAGGTCTCATTAAAACGAAACGTTTGCTTTTTCACGTTTGGATTTATTTGCCGTGGGCATGTACATGGATATTGTGAATGTTGTGGTGGATGTGAGTGTGTGACATGAAACAATATGTTTATGTTTATTTTTCTTTCCGGGCAGCGCATTTTTAATAATTCTGATAAATATATGTATAGAACCGGTAATTTCCAAAGACTCTAGGTTTTTACGTGTTTTTGAATATTTATTTGTAAACATAAACTAGCCTATATATTGCATACGACAATGTTGTACTCGTGTAAATGTTCGTGTAAATTAGTCTTCTCTGATAATGATCAATCAATTAATTTATTTCATGTGTATAAAGAGTCGGCGATTCACAGTTTGACAGACGTACTCTAAGCTTGTCTGCTTGTACATAAATATTTGCCTAACATAACCTCCTTGCTACTTAACCTAAAACCTTACTCCTGCAACTATAATCCGTGGAGAGTAAATACTGATGTGTACATTAACATTAACATAGTGATCTTCAAATCGAAATTTATTTTGTTTTTAACTAAAGCTATTAGCTAATTCACGCTAAAGTGATCTCTCTTTTAATATTCGATGTTATGTATAAGCTTTCAACAACTATAGTCGCTGTCACTCGGTGTAATTAACAATAGTTTACTGTGTATGTACTCGTCTAGTTAGGGGTTAATTGGTGTCAAGAATCTGAAATTTGAACGCTCTAAAAATTGCCGCCAAATTTACTTGACCAAAAAGACATAGGCCCTGATATAGATTCTGATACTCAAAATACACTCTCAAACATCGCATTCTCAATCGCCCACTGAACCCATACACAAAACTACCTTTACAAAAACGTTTTTGACTCACCTTTTGTTTCTCAATCACAATGGCATTGTTTTTTAAACGTCGCACACGTCGACGCAGATGAGGACCTCACGCTGCCAAGTAAGTTGATCACAGCGTTCTGTCTCTTTTTTTCCGTAGCCGTGATGGATAATGCTCGTGTACGTGTACAACGACCAACAAACTCTCGACAGCTGTGTGTGCGCGCGGTGGTGGCGGCTAGATATTTCTATTTTTTAAACCCCCCGGCGCCGCCACCAACCATCCTCCCACTTTTTTTTTGCCCACCATTGAAAAAAATAACCTACCCCACGTTTGCTGAATGAGTCGCATTTTTGTGTCATCGTTAACTGATTTTTAACACCAAAACCCTCGCTCGAATCATAATTTATAGAATTACTCCTTAACGAAGACAAAACATTTATCGACATTTTCATTGACACAGAATTGATTCAGGTTGGCAGAGAAAATACATAAGTATATGTTTGTCATTTTAAATGGACATTTAAAACTTTGAAAAAAGAAAGAAAAGCGATTACTAAGTTAATTTTTCTATCTCTTCTCTCTCTGTCTATCTCTACTTCTCTCTTTCTTGCCCTATCTGTATATTTTGAACGTACCCCAATGTCACCCCTTTAGTGAGCATAGAACTCTGCAAATTGTAGTGATAAGAAAGATACAAGAATATAAGTGTTAAACGTACGAAAAAATCTGTCTGAAAAATGTATAATACATTTAAACGGATTAGCAACATATACTTATCTTGAAAATAAACTAAATTAGCGAAGTATATGTTGCTAATGTACAGAAAAGTGCGCATGTTGGCTGTTAGTTTGCATGGTGAATGTGAACGAATTCGAATATTGATGTTTTATGTGTACTTTCACATCAGTTTCTTCTTCTATTTGTAATTTTTTTGAAGTCTTGTGGAATGTTGCGCATCATGCGAATGCATGCGAATTTTAGTAAACAATCTGCACGTTTAACTCTTTCGTAGAAAGTTCATAGTAGTTGTACTTGCAGTTCGTAGCACGCTAGTTGTAGAGATATCACCGAAAAAAGGTCAAATTACTCCAATTTTACAAATTCTTCACTTCTTAGTAGATCAAATAGTTGAAATTCTGTAAATACTTGGAATAATTTGATCTTTTAAGGTAGAACCTAGCTCAAAATTGTAGTTTAACTACACATTTATTTGATTTTCACTTTGAATTTGTGAGATATTTAAGGAGTTGGACGTAATAGATGTGTTAGAGAAACTTGTGGTTACAGATGACCACCATCCTCCTCCCACCTTCACACCACCAGAGTTACCCAAGAAGGTTCACGTCAGAGGTATTCTTATTGTTTTGTTCATCCTAAAACACCATAAAAAGCAAAACTCTCGAGATTTCGTTGTCAAATATGCATTTCTTGTAATCTGCTGTTGCAGGCGATTGCAGTTAATGATATCATTGTTTTATTTGACAGTAATCGCAATTCGCACGGTTCCTAACTGCATTCTTGCACCCATTCTGCAGCTATTTGTTTCAATATGTTGTCTGTCTCAGATCATAGGAGCAATTAGTTCTACATTTATAACACATCCAAATTATTGAAATAAAGACGTTTTAGTTCATCAAGAAGGCTTTAGTTGATCTCCTAGTGCACAATATATTTGGTTATTATTATTTTCTTTATCCTGCCATAGTTTGCCACCAAAGTTGCCATTAAATTCATTCGAAATTCGAAAGCGCTTCTTGATAACTCTGCAAAATATTCCTATGCGTCCTTTTAGACGACAGCAACTCCTTTTATTGATGTTTGTAGATACGTTACAAGATATGCACCAGTTCGTTGATTATGTTCTGTGTTGATTTGCTTTGTTTATTACGTGGTAATAATCTTGTTCCTTGTGTGCCTTTTTGCAGGTGACTTGAATCGACTACCAGAGGAACAATACTGTAAGTTATTATTATTATATTTCAGTCAAACGTAGCGCAATGTAAGCTGATCTAACCTAAACATAGTTAATCTTCCATATAAAATATTGAAACCTAATATAAACTAATTTAATTTATTGCAACCTAGTAGTTTGATAAAATTGAACCAAAGGAGAGTGTACCACCTGATTCAGTCTATCCTCTCTCTTTGATCAATCTTCAAACTTTTTCTCTTGGCATGTCCCTTCAGGCGCTGTGTTCTCTTCCTTTTCCACCATCATACTCTCTTGTTTCTCCCAGCCTTAATTTAACCTAGCTTGCACACATTTAAATATAAAATAATTCAAGTGAATTTCACTTAAGCTGACCTCTCAACTGGTGTGTCCCATCTTAAGTCCTGCCACTCTTTTCTTTATTGCTTCTAATCCCTTCTTTGATCAGCCTTCAAAGTTTTTCTTCTGACGTGTCTTCTTTTCTTGTCTTGTTTTCCTTTTCCACCATCACTAGAGAGTGTACGTAACCCTCAACTTCTTCCACTTCTAATATTGTTCATCCCTGCCTTAATATAACCTAACTTGCACTAACATGACTTAACCTGACCTCCAAAGAGATGTATCCCACTTAATTCCTTCCATTCCCTTCTTGATTGTTTCTAATTCCTTCCTCCATCAGTCTTCAAACTTTTTCTCTTGATATGTCCCTTCAGGCCCTGTCTTCGTTTCTCTTTTCCACCATCACCAGAAAGTGTGCATAACCCTCCACTTCTTCCACATCTAATCTTGTTCATCTTTGCGTTAATTCAGTCTAGATTTCACATATTTAAACATAAACTAATTTAAGTGAACTTGGCTTAATCTAACTTACTAAGAAATGTGTCCCACTTGATTCTTTCCACTCTCTTCTTCATTACATCTAATCCCCTTATTGGTCAGTCTTCAACCTTTTTCTCATTACATATCCTCTCAGGCTCTGTCTTCATTTCTTTTTCCACCATCACCAGAAAGTAGGCACAACTCTCCACTTCTTCCTATCTGCTTTCTAAAATATATCTGCTCATATTAGAACCAAAACGAATATAAGTGAACTTGACTTAATGTGACCTCCAAAGAACTACGCCCTACTTGATTCTTTTAACTCTCTTCTTTTTTGCTTCTAATCCCATTTTTCATCAATCTTCAAACTTTTTCCTTGGGCATGTCGCCTCTCACTATGTCTTGTTTTCCTTTTCCACCATCACCAGGAAATGTGCGTAACTCTCCAGTTCTTCCTGCCTGCCTTAATTTAACCTAGCTTGCTCATATTTAAACTAAAACTAATTTTAATGTACTTGACTTAATCTGTCATCCAAAGAGTTTCACACGATTCTCTCTTTCTTCTTCATTGTTTTCAATTCGTCTGTGATCGGGCTTCCACCTTTTTTACTTGACGTGTCTCCTTTGGCTCTCTCTTCTTTCCCTTTCGCATTATCACCGGAAAGTGTTCCTCCATTTCTTCCTCGCCTAATCTTGTTTCTTCTTGGCTTAATTTAACCTAACTTGCACATATTTAAATTTAAACTGATTGGTTCTTTACAATTTCTTCTTCATTATTTCTAATCCCTTCTTTGATCAGTCTTCAACCATTTTTTTAACATGTGATCTAATCTTACTTCTAAAAAGGTTTATTCCTCTTGATTCTTTCAACCTTCTTCTTCATTGCTTCTAATCCTATCTTTCATTAATCTTATACCTTTGCTCTAGATATGTTCCCTCAGTCTATGTCTTCTTTGTCTTTTCCACCATCACCTGAAAGTATGCATTTATTCTTCCACATCTAATCCTGATCATCCCTGCCATAATTTAACATAGTTTGCACATATTTAAACCTATACTAATTTAGGTGAACTTGTCTTAGTCTGACCTCCAAAAAGTCGCATTTGATTCTACTTCCTTCTTCATTGCTTCTAACCCCTTCTTCGATCAGTCTTCAACCATTTTCTTTTAACGTGTCTCATCAGGCTTTGTCTTTTTCTCCTTCTCAACCATCACCAGAAAGTGGGCCTAACCCTCCACTTCTTCCACATTGAATCTTGCTAATCCCTTCCTTAATATATCTAAATAAATTTAAGTGAATTTGGTTAATCTGACCTCCAAAGAGGTGTATCTCCCTCCAGTCTCTTCTCCATTGCCTCTAATCCGTTCTTTGATCAGCCAACCTTTTTCTCTTGTCATGTCTCGATATTCTTTATTTTCTTTTCCTTTTCCACCATTACCAGAAGGTGTACGTCGGATCCAACCACTTCTTTCTCACCTATATCTGTCTTAATTTAAGCTGGCTTACACCGATGTAAACTACCTTACTCAAAACCTAGCATTACATAAAGTAACCACACCAATTTAACCTGATATATCGCCAGAACCGGATGTTAATTATTAAAGATATGTGTTCCAATAGTGAATCAGAGAAATCACACACATCGGAACAGCACATCGATTCCGAACTCAAACATGATCAACTCGACAAAACAGGTGAACAAAGTGAAGCCGACGGTGAACCGCACTCCCGGCGAGGCCATCATTTCGCCCGGATACAACTCCAGGTACAGCCAATTTGCCGCCTTATGCCTTAATAGCGCAAATCACACGTAGGTTTCTCTCATACTCGATTCGTTCCTTTGGATGCGCATCAGATGCGTATAGTCGGGGAAGGAGATCGCCTGAGCAAGTGGCTATGATGCACATTTATCACATTTTTACGTTTGCTTTACGTACAACATTCAAACCCGCACACGTTGTGATACAAACTCAAACAGAAACGCCGGATGTGTGATGCCACAAAACCATCCACAAAACTCGAACACACAAGAGACAAGCATACACAAGACGATTCAGTTCAATCATTCAGATGTATTCGTTTCGTTGTTTTTAATTTCTCCTATTGTTTACGTTAAATCGTTCAATTCGTGATGATTTTACGTTTCACTCAAAATGACATCAGAGAGATGGTGTGCTATCAGCAGTGTGCTATTTTCAGAGCGCCGGAGCAGGAAACCACATCTTATGCCGGCTATCATCTTGCCTATGAAGTCAAAAAACTCATGTACGCTTATAGCTCTTACTAACACTTTACTGTCCTCTTGCCTTGCCGTGCTTGCTCATTGCCGTGCTCGCTGTTTAATTGCCTGTTTAATTAATTATTGTTTTGCGTCAAAAAAAGATGCTGCAAGTGCCAAACGCAAAAGCTAACGCTTTATACTTTAAATCCCTAAATATTGACAATTTTTATATATTTCTGATTAAACTTAATTTGCAAGTCTTTGTCTCTGTTCTTTGACGTTTCGTGTTTATCTGTGGTACATGTTTGTATTTTTGTTTTTTGCAAAAATATTACTCTTTCGTTAGTTTTTATCTTTTTTTATCTGATCTGCTTGTTATTACTAAAATTATGAAAGAATACGAATTATATTATGATTTTCGAGCACTTTTTTAAAAATCCTATCCATAGATGAAGATATTTTTATCGAGTTGGTACAAAAAAAAGGTCTGCTGATAGTCCAACCATAATTTTCTAATTAAATATATTGGAAGTCGATTTTCTTTTTGAAATTAGCCTTCACTTACCTGACTGACAATGTTTACTTATACCTCTATACATATATGTAAAGTATGCACTCTCATTGTGTACGAATTTTTCTAAGAATCGCATGGTTTATCTTTTGATATATTACTCGTACAATGATGACGTGGTATAGAATTTGGATCTCCAGCGATATGGTGTGCATGCCCGGGACAATTGCCAAAAAGCCGAGATGTTTAACACAGATTACAAATTCCCTTACCTACTCTTCTGAAATCGATGTGCATCCTTGTAAGGACAAGATTATGTTGATGTATACCTCCCCTTTTGAAATAAGTTTGATCTTAATCCGGCCTCTTGAAATGCAATTGGGAATGATGAATGGTGCTAGTTTTATGATTAGTGCAGATTTAGAGATTACTGTAGAGAGAAAATGCTGAAACTGCTAGCGTTTACTCCTCTATTAAGTGGTTTGATTGTTGTGCCCGCCGTTTTGGAGGAATGTGGGGACGATGGCGGTGACGGTGTGGTTGGGGATGTTGTAGGCCAACGAGTCGCACGAGTGGCAGCGGAAATCAAAACAGCAACGGAGTGGCACTGCCCGTCGGGCTGGCCGACGATCAGGCGAAAGACTTTGACTTTGAAAAGACTGAAATGAAGTACGACAGCACTGGCATGTTCCACTGGGGGCCGGCGAAGAACCTCGAAGATTGCATACTGGTAAGTGGACGATCGACATCTCGACCGGAAATTGTTCGATTTCGATTTTGAACGTATCGGTTTTCAGGATCGCAACCAGGCAGCGATGACGGTGCTCAATGGACACGTGGTGGTGTGTCTGTTCGCCGATCCCGATTCGCCGTTGATCGGGCTGCGGAACTTGGTGATGCCGTTACGTGCTAGTAACTTTCACTACCACGAACTCAAGCACGTTGTTATTGTCGGCTCGGTGGATTACATTCGACGCGAGTGGAAGATGTTACAGAATCTGCCTAAAATATCCGTTCTGAACGTAAGTATATTTGTCTATGCCTAACCAGTGTCTTATAAATAATTAAAAACTACAAAAAATATGGATCAGAGCAATTGATTTTCCAGGAGGACTGTAATACTAACATTACACATTACACCCTGCAATGTTTGTGTCTCTTCGTTGCACTAGGCTTGCCAAAAATATAAATCTTCATGTTTATTCTGTTACGGTTTTGGCTGTGAAAGCCCGGGATTATAATTCGGATAAATACTCATTTACAGCGTATCTAGTGCAAAATATAAATACTTTTTGCATGAAAGTTAATTTATTTTCATTAGTTATAAAAAGAATATGTATATATAAAAACAAAAAATTTAAACAACAAATGTTGTAAATGATAAATTCAATTACCTGCATTCTCAAAATTAATGACTTTTTTTAAATATATATTAAATACAATCACTAGGCAATTCGAGAAAAGATTAGAGGCTTCATTCGCTAGTACTCCAAATAAACATGTTAAATCATGAGCTGGTGCCTGTAGACCGCAGTCGCGGGAGTAGTTTATCGCCCCTGTTTAGGGTCAGAACTTTCAGTATCAACCAGTAGTGGGGTGCACCCACGTTATGTTAGGTTTGAGAAACAGAACTTTCAGTATCAAGCAGAAGTGGGGTGCACTCACGCCGATTTAGGTTAGGTTAGGTTAGGTTCTAGAAACAGAACTTTCAATATCAACCAGTAGTGGGGCACACCCGTGCGAAAGCGTTTAAAAACAGCGCATCCAGTATCAAAGAGTTGTAGGATGCACCCGCGTCGATGATGGATACAGAATCGGATACTTTCAAGATTAGCTAATTCTGGCATCGAAATCGAAACTTTTACCAAAACCCCCGAGTTAAACCCAGGCAAGTAAAAGCCCGATTTAACCCGAAACTAACAAGGCAGAAAACCGAGTTACTCGGAATTATCGTGTAACTTTGACATGCCTACGTGGCACCACAGACACCATGAATCTGTGTTAATACCATATCTGCGGAGGTGTTTCTTAAGTCCTTCAGAGTCCCATAATAAGTCCAGACAGCTCCCTTAAATTGTACTTGATTAGATCCGCCCCTGCATTTCATACAAAGCACCCGCCACTACGCTTACGCGTATGTCTGACAATGCTCGGAGATAATATCCCAGTGAGTCCTCTTTAAATAAACTATTCAGCCACCTGGTTTTCAATTGTTCTCAGTCGATTGTCCTGATTCCCGCATGAGTGTCAACCGTAATTATTATTATATCCCTTTCCGAAATTTATTCCATTTTTCTTACTTTACACCATTCCACTAAAAGTATAGGTGGAATCTTTCCTAGCGGCATTGTTATAAACACATTAATGACAATCCATCGAATCCTGATTGTGTTGTCCATTTTGTAGGGTTCGCCATTGAGTCGCGCCGATCTGCGCGCGGTCAACGTGAATTTATGTGATATGTGCTGCATTCTATCAGCAAAAGTGCCCAGCAATGACGACCCGACGCTGGCGGACAAGGAGGCAATTCTAGCGTCACTGAACATCAAAGCAATGACGTTCGACGACACGATTGGCGTGCTCAGTCAGGCAAACGGCGAACAAGACACCACCACACCGGTGGGCAGTCCCATTGTGCTACAGCGACGCGGATCTGTATACGGTGCCAATGTTCCAATGATCACTGGTACGCTCAGCAAAGCTCTGTTCGACATTTGCATCTGATTGACAACCTCCCTGTATTTTTACAGAACTGGTAAACGACAGTAATGTCCAGTTTTTGGATCAGGACGACGACGACGATCCTGACACCGAACTATACCTCACACAGCCATTCGCTTGCGGTACAGCGTTCGCTGTCAGTGTCTTAGATTCACTTATGTCTACTGTGAGTACAAAACAAACCACCAACCGAATCTGACAAAGGCAATGGAATCATGTCATAAATCATGTTTTTAATTATTCATGTTCACAGACATATTTCAACCAAAATGCCTTAACGCTAATCCGATCATTAATCACTGGAGGTGCGACGCCCGAATTGGAGTTGATTCTGGCCGAAGGAGCGGGTTTGAGGGGTGGTTATAGGTATTGGTCCTCCTACATCCAATCGATTGTGAAAGTATTAATGCGTCTCTTGCGTTTTCTAGTACGACGGAGAGCTTATCGAACCGGGATCGATGTCGAGTCGGACAGATCTCCCTCTATGATGGGCCTCTCGCACAATATGGCGAAACGGGGAAGTATGGGGACCTCTTCGTCGCCGCCCTTAAACAGTTCGGGATGCTCTGCATCGGCCTCTATCGCTTCCGCGATACAAGCAATTCAGCAGATGCTAGTAGTAAACGATACGTCATCACAAATCCACCGGATGACTTTCAGTTACTACCAACTGATCAGGTAACTACTATTATGAACACCTCACAGATGGGAAATTGATCCTTTCACTTCCATAGGTCTTCGTACTAATGCAATTCGATCCGGGTTTGGAGTATAAACAAGTGCGCGGGAAGACGGCAGCAGGCCAGGGCAGTGGTACCGGAGGCGGGGGATCCAATAAGGACGACAACTCCTGACTACTGCTTTGTAGCGCCCTCACGGACGGACCGTATTCGTACATCTAAGCGAGATCGGCGTCCGGCCCGAGATTACTTACCATTCCACCGATACCCAATTGCTTTCTTACTCGCAAAATCAAAAAAAAAAAAACAACTGCACTCTACCTGGAAGCCTGGCGAGCAAGCCGTTTTTCGTTTATTATTTAATTTCAAAACCCCGTTGCTTTGCACAACAATCATGTTTTTTGGTTCTTTTTATAATGTGTTTCTTGAATAAGAAGATAGGATATATTTTCGGTTTGGAATTGAGTATTTTTTTAAACGTAATTAATTTTACTCGCACACTTTACACACACGGATGAATCTTGGATGGGTGTTTAACAAAACAAATGGTGAAAGGGCGCTACGTAAAACTAACTAAACCTTACTTAACGTAAACCAGATAAAATGGCAAACGCAACCGAGAATGCGATAGCTGCAAAAACACTAAACTACTACTTAAACAAATCGACTTAAATAAAACATGGACAACTACGTGGTGTGGTCCGCAGGGCGCAGGACACTAGGCAAAATGGAGAGATCAGTTTGCAAATTGATGTGCGCGTTGCGAACTCGGATGCTGGACGAAAAGGCGGCGGAAGGATGAAACATATTGAACACAGACTGACGATAGTGACAGTAAACTGGAATATATACAATCTGAGCTTTTTTATAGTGAACTATTTCATTTACGATTGTACGTAGAGACTTAATGTGTTTAGAAGATATCTATGCATACGCGAAAGAGGCTAAGAGAGGAGACACGAAGAGGACAGTGGTGATCTACTTCTCAAATTTGCTAAAATAGACGTGTGAACACAATCAAGATACCACAAATCGTAGAGCGTTAAACAATTTTCACTAAGTTCGAATTAGGAACAAATCATACTACGAACATAACGAATTTGCAAGCGTTTTTTCACAGTTACTTGTACCGTCGACTGAACGAAGGTTTTTTCTACGAAGTAATACGATCATTACTAAGCAGCTAAACACTTAATTAACCACAATAAAGAGGCATTACTAAAATCAATGACGCGATTAACATTACAAGTAGATTGATATCAACTAGCACAGAATTATGAAAATTAACAAAGCAAGATAAAGCTACAAAAACGTACATAAAAAAGATGAAAACATGATTAAGGACACTTGTAAGATATGTAAATTGTAAAAATTTATAATGTGATATTGTATATATTTAGACACGATTAATTTGTGCCACCCGCATTAATAATTATGATATCATTCAATTAACAATCTGACGGTGAAAGATTTACATTTTAATACACCATTGGCGCTGTGTTTTCTTGTTTCTGCGTGTGTTTATATTTATTGATAAGGGTGCGAGAGAAATTTTCACTAGATTTGTTCACTATATGCTAGCATGATTATTAGATGATTATGTGTTTAGGATGCAGATGGAAATTTGTTATGCCCGAAAACGGAAAAGTGGCTAGAAATGTTGACTAGTGAAATGTGTTTATTACCCCACCCAAAAACAACCACAAAGCAAGAGAACGTTGTTAAAAGCGCGTTGTTTCTTTGCCTGTTTGCTTTGCCATTATATACCATGTTATACTTGTGTATCGACGATTAATATCGACAATTTATATCGATCCCCCATTGAATAGAAAATCAAGTTACAAGTGTAAAAAGAAAAAGCATACTACAAATAAGATGAATACACCAACTACGTCATAATGCATGTTGTTAAGTCCAAACCAAAAAAAAAAATCTATCATAAGTCAGTCAGTTATGGCACGCATGACGCACGTATGCAAATATTTGCGTAACACAACATGAATACAACAATCTCTCGCAAAAAACGCACCTTTTTCGAAAATCTGAAACATGTTTGTTTGATTTCGTGTTATCGTAATTGCTAATTAAACATGGGCGACACTCGCGTGAGATACATATACAAACATTGATAGCATAGTGATGATTGCGTATTTCCTATCGATCGTTACGATTTCCAATATTGTAGCGTTAAAACATGAAACTTTTAAAAACCACAACCAAATGGAAAACAAATCACACACGACGACGAAACAGGGTCACAACAAAGAAAAAAACAACAACGTTTGCTTTTGTTTCACCACTCACAATCCCAGATATATAAAAATGTGCACAAACACGAGATAAGGATACAGATACATCCACAGACAAGACTTTTATTGATTGCATCGTCGTTGTAATTCCGAAAAATTTGACAATTGTAGGCGGTAGTAACGTACGAATAATCTAACAAAAAAAAAGCTACTAGTGGACAGCGTTCGTATCAATTCTCTAGGCACCGTTGGACTGATGATTTTTGCGCACGTCTTTCAATGTCTCCTTCCCCTTGGTTCGCGGTTACGGATTCTTCGCTACAAAGCTCTCTCACGTGCTCTGAAAGCGCAAACGAAGATTCGCAAACATGACATTGAAGCTGGCTGCTTCGGTAATCATTTTCTATGATAGATAAACATGTTTGTCAAGGTTTGCAAATCGGCGCGGAATGGCGATTGAACACTTTGCGCAAGTAGTTCTACATAGTAATTACCTTAACTAATCACTTACGTTGATTTCCAATCAATCTCGATGATAGACGATGTCATTACAGCAGAAATACTCACAATCATTTCGTACCGGCAATGTTTGTAACATTCATTGAAGACGAAAATCAGCAGACAAAAAATGACTATATAACAATTCACTTAAATGTTGTACACGCTTATTAATTATTATTACATCATATTGACATGATTAACATAATTATGGATACAATTCTAGCATAAATCATGAAACTCTGAGTGCAGCCGGCAATTGAAGAAAACGAAACACGAGAGACATATATATATTATATCCGCTTTATCTACCACTTAAGTCACCTAAAAAAAAAACAAAGAGAACAACCATGTCAGTCACATGCTGAATGCGATTGCTATTTGCATGTTTTGTGGACGTATTCACTGAAGAATCAAGCGCTGCACTCACAGTTTACGCAACTGCGTGCTTTTTTTAGATATTTTAATAATATACATATACATTTTCTACATACCAGTGATATATATTAAATATTATTGATTATTATTGAAAAACAAAATGATATGATGATATTTTGCTCTAAGTGGATATTATCATTTAAATATTGCACCAATGGGCAATTAACAAAAAAATGTTGTTGATGTTATATGATTGTTAAATACAGATGCAAATTGTACATATATAAATTGTGCGATATTCGAAAATAAAACATGAAAATGCTCTATTAAACGTTGTGTGTTTCGACTGCAAGAGTTGGGTTACTTATTTTACAAAAATATCGTTAGTATACGGTCTTAAAAAATGATGCCATAGTGTTTCACTTTTAATCAATGTTTCGCAATTTTTGTTTAGTTTGGTACAATGTACATTTCGCCGTGAGGCGAAAGGAACAAAAAATATGACACATTGATAAAACGTGTGCCAATTATTCAATATGTTTTACCAATAACCGACAGTGAACTCCGTCTATTATATTAACTTTCACTTATTATGCCATATTCAGTTTGTGGAGGTGAGGGTGCCGGTTGATGATAAGTGATAGAGTGTTGATGATATATACACTGTTTATTATAAAACATATACGAAACGTTTACAAACACACAACAAAGAATACAGTACAAATCGCGAGGTAGTGAAAGAGATGTTGACGGTACGAAAGCAGCAGACTAAATCCCGAGGCTAGGAAAAGAAAATACTTTGCAGCCTCGGATGTAGAAAAAGGTCGGTCCCGGTAGAAAATATTGGCGGATCAAAGAAGAACATGCAATGGTTAGTTTGGGTTGGCTTAGGACGAACATTTGGTTAGTGATACTCTTGGAGAAACAGAACAAGTTCTTTCCATTCTTCTGAGTATTCCTTCATTATGTTGCAAAGTGATGAAATAATCTTCAGCTGTTTTGATTCGGAGAAAAACGACTTTATTGCAGTGCAATCTCTCCGATTGTATGTAATGGTGACAGTCATCATAACATCCATCTAAATGTTTTCTCCCTCTCCTTTTATTGACTGTTTATTTAAGTGGCCGTCTCTTTGCCTCTTCTGATTGGGAATTTTACAAGCCCGCCCACTTTTTTGATGGCTCGAGTAGTCCATTCTCTTCGGAGTTTTGTTATTCCGCATTTTGTGAGACGGTTTAATGGCATTCCTTCAATATGGTCCCTCCTAAAATTTGCATACAGGCAATGCGAATAAATAAGAATATATTGGTATTTCAAATTGAGCATTGAATATGGGCATATAGAAACTAAAAAATATCGATAAAATATATATTTAATCATCATCTAACATGTCTAGATCATAGTGCTGTTCTGCTTTTTTTTTCATATTATATTATAGGATCCGGATTCCTTTAGTTTCTTCAGGACCTTTTGCGAACAATAACAACCCTCGAATTAACACGGATCTTTTATTTTAGCAGGATTTGTGGACTACTCGTCTGATGCAAATTGTTGAAGATATTGAAGAAAGAAGTCGAATTCAGGGGTAAAAATGATACTAATTATGTTTACATAAAATTCTTTAAAGTTCCCTTCTTCCCACCACCACCTATAACTTCATGCGGAAGAAAGCCGACACCTCCCTCTAGTAGAGGCATACCAATTCAGGCACACCTCCCACAACCATACCACAAAGCGCACCCTCTCTCTCTCTCTCTCTCTTGTCTACAAGGCAACTCTCTGCTTGTAGCAATGCACAGATGCATGCAGATGCAGATAATTTGGTGTCACATATAAAAAGGCTTTAACTTGCCTCGCCGTTCGCAACAGGAGCTCTTCCCGTATATATTTCCTCACAACTTATAAATTTGACGGGCGATTCACTTTAGCGTGAATTTTATCCACGTTTGAAAGCGGTTAAAGGCAGCTATGCGTGCAATGCACATAATACACCATAGGCCGCGGCGATCGGGATGCCGGATGCTTGATATTTATGCCCCCAAATAAGTGAATTTCTTTACTTATTCGTTTAAGGTGACTAACTCGTAACCATTCACTCCCAGAAGCATCCCTTCTCTAGGTACCACATTCTTCAACTCTAAAACCGGTAGGCAGGGTGTGAATCCCACCCTCACAAAACACATTTCTCTATATTCGGAAACTTTCTACCTCTCCATCTCACACTCACTAGCTATACAGTACCACTTTGTAGAGGTACCGTAAAGTGCAATGCGCGCGTTCATCTCTTGACTGGCCGTGTTTTGATAGGATGACAAAAACTAGACCAACAGAGCGGAACCAACACTCCACACCGACATTTAATGTGTGTATGGTAATAAAGTAATATCATGGACTGGAGTCCCTTCAACTATATTTCATTTTATCCACGTTTTAAATTGTCAGTACGTATATTAGAATTGTCTTTAGCATGTGTAAATTTTGTGTTTCTAGTTTTTTCCCCTGTATATTCTTTTCAACGTAACACATCTTCCAAACCTACATCTTTGCCCGCATTCTCATATTTCCAGTGCAGCTATATTTTCCTTTCCGCTAATCTCGGTCTTACTTCTTTACTGTCGTTCTTACGCAAACGCACCCTGGAGGTCTTTATCTTTTTTACCACGAGGACTTAGATCATGTTGGTGATAGAAATGTATACTATCATACAGTCTTATTTGAACGACCCCAGACTAGCATTGACATATCAAAGAAGAACATGTAATCATGTAGCACAATTAATGAATTTATCTTCAAAGAAATTAATGAATTGAAATCGAAATTTAACACGGAAGAAGAAAATTTGAAGCCCCCGACCGGGTTCGGACCAGCGAACTTTGGGGTACCGGCCCAACGCGCTACTAACTGAGGCACGGAGGCCCCGGGAACCCGACCTGGTACTTCGAATTAACTCTTTCAATTTCAGTTAATTACTTTCTTTGTAAATTCATTAATTGTGCTAAACGATTACATGTTCTTCTTTGATATGCCAATGCTAACTAGTGTGGGGTCGTTCAAATAAGACTGTATGATAGTAGTTATGTGAATGAGCTAGGAAGAATCATTACAAACAACTTCCTCTCAAATATGTAATTCAACTTCACACTAAATTGCTAAATTCTATATAAACATATATTTTCCAAGTCAGCCAAGACATCGCAATGACATCGCAATGAACCCGGTCAGGGGCTTCAAATTTTCTCTTTCCGTGTTAAATTTCAATTAATTAATTTCTTTGTAGATAAATTCATTAATTGTGCTAAATGATTACATGTTCTTCTTTGATATGTCAATGCTAACTAGTCTGGGGTCGTTCAAATAAGACTGTATGATAGTAGTTGTGAGAATGAGCTAGGAAAAAATTCTCTGTTAAGAACGTCACCAACAGATGGCGCTAACGCCGTTACTGAGGGGCAGGTGCAGCTCAGGATCCATCATCAGGATCCGTTGGGCAGGCCCAACGGCAGCATCACGCGGTGCCCCGGGCTCTTGCCCGTGAACCATCGAGCCATCCAGACGCATTGCAAACGACCATCCTTGATCTTATACATGTTGTAAATTGTTCAACTAAGTTATTATTCTGAATTAAACTATATTAAAGCCCAATCGTCGTAATATCTAACATATCACAAAGTACTTGCTCTGAAATATGTAATTCAACTTTACACTACATTGCCAAATTCTATATACACAAAATGAAATATAGTTGAAGGGACTCTAGCCCATGATATTACTTTATTATTATATACACATTAAAGCAGATCAATTAATTTAGCTTTTGTATTTTTCCTTGCCTTCGAGCGCTCAAATTTGCACGGGCGTAAAAATTTCCAAGTTTTATGATATCATAGCACCAATAACTCTTGAAACAACGAAGGGATAAACCACAAGTAACGTCCCTTTGTATCTCTATTTATATTTTTCAATGGCATTCGAGCGAACTTTCCTATTCTATTTCCTAAATGTACTTTTGCCTGTGTGATAATAAAACTTAATTATTCATTAAACAATCGCGTCAAAGCGGCGGCTTGCCGCGTTGTGGAGCTCAGTGCTCATCAGATCATCATATATTTCTAAAAAAATAAAAATACAATTCTATAATCGGACTCTTAGTTTAATGGTACGAAAAAGCACCAAACAGCTGTATACAAAATATTATTAAATCAAGCAATATCAAACATTTGTAAAACTTCAGAAATTAGCAATGAGCCTCAAGAGGCAGGAATACTATTATGTTTCGACTGATATCAATAATAAATATGTATTTTCATTGACTTTACTTTGTAAGGAATATTTGTATTACATATTTATGTGTGTAAATAACTGTATAATAAATAAAGAAATTTTAAAATGCAAATGCAAAATGCTCATCAGATCACTCCAGTTAAGCAACGTCGGACGTACCTAGGCGTTGGATGGGTTCTCCACTCAACAAGCAGCTACCAGCTACCGTCCACGAACTCCTGATTTCGCGGTAAAAACGCGAACGAAGGTTAGGCGATTCGGTTGCAACGGTCCCCGGAACAATAGTTCAAAGCAGTTACCATCAGTAGCGAGACCGGATCGGGCCGGGTGAAAGTTACTAATCCCTTACACCACTATGTGGTAGAAAAGGTTGTAGAATAAATAAAAAACAATCGCGTCAATTATAAACAAAACGCAACTAATGGCATATCGTACCCCATATTTATACGCCACAATTCCAGGACCGTAGCTTTTCCTCTCAATCTTGCTTCGCATAGTTTATCGTAATTAGAACATTTCATCGAATAATTAGATTTAATAATATTATTCACTTTAATGTACATCCCCATGAGAATCGAACCCATGAGGTCCCAGGTTCGATTCTCGGTGGGGATGTATATTAAAGTGAATTCTTCTTCTTATCAATAGTGTTAGTCTCTAATATGACTAATTACATTGAAAAAGAATTGAATAGAGCTAATGACCATAGCAGTCGATGCTCGGTAAAATCAAACAAAAAAATTAAAAATAAAATAATATTATAATGTGTGAAGTTAAATCATAAACCGTAACTCATTGAGATAAGATAAGTATTGATTAATTTTTATGTTGACTTTATTAATACCCTATTAATATGAATATCATCGATACGGTCTATTTACTCATGAATTTGAAAACGTATTGTGTGCCTCCTATCATTGTACATGGTTCTCCACAGCCGACACACGATTAATTATACGTACAGTTGGAGCTAATCATTGCAATCATCGTAATGATAGGATATGCTAGCAAAACTGATTAGCTTAGCAACGTTCGTTCCTCAGTGTTCGCAACACTTGCAACATGCGCGTTCGAAGCGTTGCAGCTCCTTGCATTTCGTCTCACTAGTCGGCGCGTGTCTGTGGTCATGTCACTATCATGCTACTCTTTTGACAACAAACTAATTAGTAATTATGTTAAGTGATCGTTAATTACCGAAGTACGCACGTAAGCTGTGTGCGAAATCGATAATCAATCGGAGAAAATGTGAGTGCAGACAGCGATCAGCAGTATTTGGGCTTGTGTATTACGCTTTGCGAATATGTCGACGCCGCTGCCGATCCACGACGAAAAATTGCCGTTCTCTGATGAAGACCTGTAAGTAAATAAGTCACGTCTATACGTATATAGTGCGAGAGATAACGCCTATGGTTCGCCTAGCCTAACACATCAATCGCACACACGCGCTTACTAAAAACTGACTTTTGACGTTGCGTTCGTTGCAGTAGCGAAAAGTACGATTGCTACGGTCGTACACCACCGCGCACTCGCCTCTTACGCAAATACAAGGAGAAGAAGCATCGCGACAAGGAAAACTTTGGGTGCGTAGCAATTGTTTTTTTATTTTTTTTATTAAAGCTTGATACTTAATAATGTCTGGTTCATCATTATCAGTCATGTGCCTAATCTCTCACTGTGTGTCTGCGAATTTTCAGTGTGAAAGCATCGCCTAAATTCACGCGCCGTATCGTAAACCGACGGAATACAGTCACCACCATGTTCGATGAGCTTATAACGAAGGCGGATAATAATGAAGCTGACGAGGGGAAGCGCACCAGTAAGCGTAATATTAAGCTATTACGTGGTGCTGAGAGGGATCTCAAGCTGGACATTGGTTCGGCTCAGCTGGTTGCTCAGGAAAGCCAGATGTCGAAGGATAGTGTCTTCTTCACAGTGGAGAGCTGCAGTCGGTTCAAGTGCTTAAGCTCACGACGAGTGGCGTCGTCGGGGAATAAACTGCATCAGGCTAAACCGGTTTCAACTCCAACCGGAAATAACAATATTGTGGAGGACTTTGAATGCTCGCCGAATCGGATTGAATTTCATCAGACACTCAGCATGTTGATTAAAATGGGTTCAGGTGATAAACCTGCACCTGATCGAAGTTCTCGGAGACATGTAAGTCACAAATTATAAAAAACAATAGAGACTAATTTATTATAATATCCTCAATCTAAAACAACGACAGCAATTGTAATTATTTCCTGATGTTTGCTCATATATTGTTTCCTCGTTTATCGTTATGAATTTTCAGATAAGTCGTGAAGAATATCTATGGCAGACTGAATTAAAAGATCTCATTTGGTTAGAACTCCAAGCGTACCACGCTGATAGAACACCAATGGAACAAGATGATTTCCTCTGTGCTGCGCGTGAGTCAATCGGACCGTTGCTGAACAAAATCATGTGCTACCGATTCAACCGTCATCGCTCCGACTGCAGAGGTTGTCTATCTATGTACTGCGAAGCGTGCATGCAGTCACAGAACGATGGCCTCAAGGAAATAGAAGCGATCCTGATGCAACTCGAAGCGGCTGAGTCACTGTTTCCCTCAAGTCGTGCGTTTGGTGAGTTGTTTCCCTTGTATGTCTGTCCCGACTTTGTGGGACGTGTGAAAGCGATGTGTTTATGGTACAATATGACTCGACACCACCGACTAAAGTTGGTCATCCTCGGTAAACTATTGGCTTTGCTTGAGAACAAAGATTACCAATGGCCGATGCAAGCTGATTCAATGGACTCAACGAGCCCTTCAGACAGCAACAGCTCAACAAATTCAGTTAATGACTACCTGCTGAATGAGAAAACACCTGTGGATATGTATAATGTTACGCCTATTGTGTCGCTAGTCACCAAGAGATTTGAGAAAGCTACGTCTCCCTATCGTAAATATATAGAAAATATTCTTAAAACTCGAGGATTAAATAAAAGTATGAGTTTTCTTGATAAACTGCACAAGCATGTGCTGAAAAAGGCTCAACTTACTCTGGAGAAACCGAAGGATGAAAGCATCTTCTCCGAATTTCCGGTTGATAGTCATGAGGAAGAGTTGCGACGTTATGGTAGTTGGAGTCCGGAAGCGCAATCATTGCAACTACCAAGTTATAAAGCATCTTTCCTATTCCTCGCCTCAGTTCCATTGGAAGTCGTTCACGAATTTATTCGTATGCGTTTAGAACAAAAGCCTAAGAACCCGTCACCGCTCAGTGTACGGCAACTCCTCCGTGAGTTGAAGGAAGGAATCAGGATTGCGTTGCACCAACGGGAGTGTATTATATCCTATATATCTACGCTGCAAGACGAAGGTGCGAAGCAATATACAATGAACTTGCACATTTTTGACGAAAGTCTCGAGAAACTATTCGAAGATTACCTTGAATATATGAGTGCCTGGGCGTTGTGGCAGCCGGAGACGTTTCAAAAGAACTTCTTCGAGGAGGAGTGGAACTTTATTTGTGATAATGTGAAACACATACCTAACGGATTTGAGATGGCAGGTGCTAAGTTTTGTTCCATTCTGGGAGCGATGATGACTGAGATTGAGAGGCGGTTGACAACGCGTATCGATGAATGGGTGAAGGCTGTTGATTCAAGAGAGGAATTTTACAAAAAACAAAACTTGTTTGTTGTATGTCGTGAATTACAAGCGGTTTTTAATATGGAGCGTGAAACGAGTATGAAAATTATTGCTTTTGCGAAAACATTGTTTCGTAGTGGAATTCCAATCAATAACGTCAAAGATTTCAAGGTGAATTGCAGTTTTAATTGGTAGTTTCGAATTGTTTTTAATGAATTTAATGACTTTCTAGACTTCTGTAGTTTCCCTGAAGTGTTCTCTTCCCCATACCATAGAAAAAGTACAAAGAATTTGTGATCCCAGTACGCTGGATAATCTGGATGAACCTGAGAAGTCGGCATTTGTCTCACGTTACAGGGAGATTTTAATGCAAGGATTCAGATTTGGCTTTGAGGTAAGTGATAGTATTAGCAGCATTAGATTATGTCTAACCTATTTGTACGAGCTTAAAAACAGATTGAAGAGAGCTCATTCACACAACTACTATCATACAGTCTATGCTTGAATGACTTTAAACAAACTCGCATTGACATCAAAGAAGAAATCAGTGCAATTAATGAATTTTCAAAGAAATTACTTAATTGAAATTTAACGTGGGAAATGAAAATTCGAAGCCCCTGAGCGGAATAGAACCGGCTACCTCTGGTATACTAGTCCAATGCGCTACCAACTGCGAAAACAAGAAGGTGTGATAGCAGTTTTGGGAATGAGTCAGGAAAAATACCTGCAATACTTTCAAACATGTTACTCCGTGGCGCAGTTTGTAGCGCATTAGACTAGTATTCAAGAGGCTACGGGATCGATCCCGGTCGGGGGCTTCAAATTTTCTCTTTCCACGTTAAATTTAAAGTTAATTTTCAAGTAATTTCTTTTGAAATTCATTAAATGTACTACATGATTACATGCTGCTCTTTGATATGTCAATGCTAGCAAGTCTAGAGTCGTTTATTCACGCAACTACTATCATACAGTCTATGCTTCATGCCCCATCCACACCTTTTTCCTTGCTCCCGCAATTTGTTCCGACAAATCAACATACTCGTACTACTTCTTTCTTTCACACACCATTCCTTATATATCCGCATATATCTTCACCAAGCTTCCGCTTTCCATTCTATTCACTCTCTCTCTCTCTTCAAACCTTACAACCCTGCTAACCGACTCCCATATAACAGCCATTCTCCCTATCTCTTGCAGTACAATATACCTGGAAGTGGATCTTTCGAGGCCCATCATATCTTTGATGAACCACGTCTGTTCCCTCTCTAAGGCTTCCCATTCACACAGTCCCGTCACCTCCACACCGTACAACAGTCTCGGCTTGATACATGCATCCCATCGCCATAATATCACATCCCAATTATTTTCCCACATATTCCCCCACTTCCGTTTCTAACACCACCATGCACTCCTTGCTTTTCCTTGAATCTATCTCACATGCTGTTACAATTCGCGCTAATCAGAAACCCAAGGTATTTGAAAACATCCACTCTTTCGATTATTTCCCCCTTTCCATTTAAAGCATTCTGCCCTTTTTCTCCCACTTGCATTCCTAAATAGCATCCATTTCGTCTTCTCCACCTTCTCACTCAGTCCTCTTCTATCCATATACCTTTCAACCTTTTCTATTATACGCTGCATGCTTTCCCTGTCCCTTGTCAGGAGCACCACATCTTCAACATACGCCAGCATCCATACTTTTCTTTTACCTATGCAACTAATGAATTTTCAGAGAAATTAATTAATTGAAACTGAAATTTAACGTGTAAAGAGAAAATTTCAAGCCCCTGAACGGGATCGAACTCTGGAATACTAGTCCAATGCGCTACCAACTGCGCAAACAAGACTGTGTGATAATAGTTGTGAGCTAGGAAAAATACTTGTAATACTCTCAAATATGTTAAATTCAACTTCACACACAAATCGCAAAAGTATTTATATGTATAGAGATAATAATTAAAATATTAATACTGACTTAATCCTTTATAGTTCCACAAAGAAATGTCCGAATTTGTACCTGCTGAACGCCGAGAATTGTTAGCATGCAGCATGGTACAATTTGCACAACTATGGATGAAATTTGCACAGGAACGCTGCGAAAGAGGTCGAGGAAAGCGTCCACGCTGGGCGTATCAAGGCCTCGACTTTCTTCTGACCGTCTGTGATCCGCAATATACACGTTTCCTTTCCGATGTCGAGTTTGAAGAGCTAAAAACCGCCATGGATCGATGTATATCGCATGTGATAGGCACGACAGCACCATCGACCCCCGACTCAGGATTTCATTCTGCCTCGCCGCGTGTCTCGCTTGAGTTGGTAAAGTTTCCCCGCAGCCGTGGTTCGTCTCCAAGTACAAGACCCACATACAAAAGCCAGCGAAGTGCAGGGCGTAAAACAAGCGTCGAACAAAACTCGCCGATCGCGGAAGTGGAATCCCCACAGTTCAAATGCGAAGATTGCCTGGAAGACGTAATCGTAAAGATACAACATTCACCAGCCCTACGAGCTGCTTCAATTCGGACAGCCGTATCTGCGCTTGATGATCACCTTGATAGCCGGTTACGACAGCAAGAGTTGATTGGCAAGTTGGTACCACAGGAACCAATTGGGAGCGCAAGTATGAAGTATCTACGCAAACGGAACGTTACCTTCAGTTGGCAGCGCGGTATCAAAATCGGCCAGGGTCGATTTGGCAAAGTGTATACGGCTATCAACAATGATACTGGGGAAATGATGGCTGTGAAAGAGGTTGCTATTCAACAATTTGATGTGTCCGTACGGAAGGTTACTGAGGAGATTAAAGCGATGGAGGGTATTGCTCATAAGAACCTAGTGAAGTACTACGGTTTGGAGGTGCATAAAGATGAGATGCTGATTTTCATGGAGTTTTGTCCTGAGGGAACATTAGAGAGTCTTGTTGCTGGTACCGCTAATGGCTTACCAGAACTACTAACACGAAGATACACCTACCAGCTTGTGAATGGTGTGGCAGCTCTGCATGAGCACGGAATCGTTCATCGTGATATCAAAACGGCTAATATCTTTCTTGGGGACGAGGGAAACTGTTTAAAAATAGGAGACTTTGGCTGTGCTGTGAAACTAAAGTCGCATGTGACTATGCCAGGCGAGCTGATTGGTACAATCGGCACTCAGGCGTATATGGCACCGGAAATGTTCACGAAAACTACAATCGATGGACATGGTAGAGCTGCAGATATTTGGTCAATTGGATGTGTAGTAGTGGAAATGTCTTCAGGGAAGGTAAGAGTGAATTTTTCGATAAGATATTGTATTATAATTCCCTACTTGTATTATGTATTACGAATATAGGTCAAAGGATCAGTTTCCTTTTAAGCTAACAAATGTATATTTTTAGCGGCCGTGGAGTAAGTTCGATTCAAACTTTCAAATCATGTTCAAAGTTGGTATGGGAGAAACACCGGAAGCGCCGAGCAGCTTAATTGACGAGGGACATGACTTTCTGGATTATTGTTTTCAGCACGATCCACGGAAACGTGCCACCGCACTGGAGTTGCTAACACACAACTTTGTAGCCATCGGCGATGACTTCTAAAGTGCGTCGTAGATTCAAATCAAGAAACAAAATAGGAGCCAGTAGTACAATTACAGATTTAAATTATATTGATAACAGTATTCACTTAAGTTAAACGTTGACATTAGAGATTTTTAAAGGTAGAGGTAATACGGGTGTGATATATATTGTTGAAAAAAATTTAGAAGGCACTCGCATATTTTTATAGACTATGATGCATGGTTCCAACGACTTTAAATTGTTTGGCAATGTTTTACGATGGAATGTTTCACTGTATTGTGCGTTGATTTGTTAAATTATGTTGTAATGATGTTCTCTTCAATTGTCCTCAACAACAATAGAATAATCTGAAATGATAAGTTATTGTATGTATTTATATACCCCAAAAATATTTTGGAGCTGTGGTCATCTATTTGCAATGTTTTAAAATACTGCAATTTTGGTACCAATAGTCTTTGGGCTCCCTCAGACCTCATTCCACATATCTTAATACGTTACCTTGTGGTGGGACGTAGTAATTTGCATCTAAAAAGTAGTTAATAACTTCCCCGACAACCCCTCGGTCTGGGATTTGCTGCGCAGCTCCATAAACAGCCATCTGATTAAGATAAATTTTAATAAAATAATGGAAGTGTATATGAAAAAATTTACCTTTCCATCGACTGGTTGTCCAGGATCTAACATAATCTCCGCAACGCAGCTCTTAACATCGTTAACGAACTGATCGGCAACGGTTCCGTCAGTGTGCAGACTGGTAACACAGAAGTGTATACCTGATGGGAATTGTAGAATATTTAAATTCCATCCTTTACCGGCAAGAGCGCTCTGTAATCTGTATATATCGAACACGCGTGATCCCATAGCAATCACGCTGGTTGCTGGTTGACCAAAGATGAAAATATCCTTGATTTCGCGTAGTCGTTTCTCGATGTGTTTCGTCGTGTAAATGATATCCTTTGTAGCTTGTACGTATCCCTCCTTGCCGAAGTGGAGTAGAGTAGCCCAGCAAGCAGCGATTGCACCACCGGCTCGGGAACCATTCACGGTGGGTGATCCATAGACACCACCAGGCCAATCCGTGGTTGTGGTGTATTGGTGGTGAAGAAGCCTTAAAGGTATTGAATTTAAATAACATAGGCGTAGCTAATTTACCTTTCGTAAACATTCCGACTACATATATTGACTCGCAATGATCATACTTGACGCAAATATTACGAGGTAAACATGTTATGTACATGTATGTTTACACCTTTTTTTGTATACGCAAATGTATTCTGCGGAGTATCCACATACTTATTCATTGCCGTCACGGAAAAGGGGACATACCCATACTTCATGAATACCGCACATACATCCATCATACCCGCACACACTTCATACACACATACATGCACACTTACACACACACACACACACAAACGTGCACCTCTCTACACACACGCACACAAACGTGCACCTCTCTACACACAAACGTGCACCTCTCTACACACAAACGTGCACCTCTCTACACACACACGCACACAAACGTGCACCTCTCTACACACACACGCACACATACGTGCACCTCTCTACACACACACGCACACAAACGTGCACCTCTCTACACACACACGCACACAAACGTGCACCTCTCTACACTCGTACACATCTGATACAAATAAACACAATACATACACCATACCCATACAAACACTACAAAATTATTCGCCACTCTTATTCACGACTCTTCACATATGCATATTCAACACGCACGTAAACCACTCGTGCATACATTTACATCACTGTATACTAAATATATAGACCACAGACACATAAATTTCACACACACATACTCACCACATATACACTACACACGTGCGTATATGCACACCATACACATGCACACTCACCATATGCACCACATACTCACCACACACTCTCATATCCACACACATGTTCACCCCGCACAAATATACACTTCACACATGTCACACAATTATACCAAACAAACACATCTACCACACATATGCACCAGTGTAGTTACACCACACACACTAAAATAATGTTAAATAGCTCATATACTAAAATGCATCTCACATATGTATCAGAATATAGTTATATCATAAAGTCACTACACCAACACAGTGTTACATCACACACGCACATTTACCCCACACGCATATCTAAATCACACACACGCACACATTTACATCACTCACAAGCCCTATGAAATGAATTCAACGCATTAACTTACTCAATAGTTCTATAGAGGATAACGGAGGTTCCTTTAGGTGCAAAACCGTATTTGTGTGTATCGGCAGAGATGCTCATCACTCCCGGCAGACGGAAATCACAAGGCGCTACTGGATAACCAGCATCATCCATGAATACAGTCAAAAAACCACCCAAACATGAATCCACATGCACGGGGATATTATATTTCAGGCCAAGATCAGAAATTGCTGTGATGTTATCCATGGTGCCATAGGGAAAGTTTGGCGCAGAACCTGCAAGCTTTAGCAAAATAAATTAACATCTTTATTTTTAAAAACATTAGCTCTAATTACCAATATAGTATTGCTATTAATAGCCTTCTTCATAGCCTTAATATTCACTTGATAAGTATTGGGGTCCACAGGAATACTTCTAACACGAATTTTAAAGTATTGTGCAGCTTTGTCAAACGCACAATGTACTGTGACGGGTACCACCATTTCAGGACGTTTAATTCCCTTCACGTCTCTTGCATAATCTCTGTAAGCTTTGCAAGCCATAAGAATAGACTCTGTGCCACCTGTAGTCATCTAAAACAAAACGAAAATTCTTTGGTTACATGTTCTCAATATCTTCTATGTTAAGCTCTACTTGTAAAATTCTTAAAAAAGTAAAACTTACTGTTCCACAAGTGCCTGTTTCACCATGAAATAGTTTGGCACACATTTGTATTACTTCACCTTCCATTTTACAGATGCCAGGAAATACATCTGCATGCAACGGGTTTGTATATGAAGCGGTGGCATACATTTCCTTTACTATATTTCTTAAGACATCATTGTTGAAGTACACAGAACCGGATACTCTACCCTCAGCCCATTTATAATTGCCTAGCTTTAAGTTTTCATCAGCCAGTTTGGAGATCTCTTCAGGTGTCTTTCGTTTATTTGGCAATGTTGTGATGTAGTTAGTGTCACCAATCCTCTTCGCCATATCTTTGCGAAATCCTGATGTTGCTTTTTCTAACTCTTGTTCCATTTTTCGCCTAATGCTAGGCACCTTTTTCATAAGTTTGAAAAATATTTTCTTCGTTCGGATGGAAAGTAGCTGGTCATCATTGAAAAGAAATTGATAGAACCATACAGAAAAAAGCACTGTACTCGCAGTCACAGTTGCAACAAACCATGGTTCTTTACCAGAAAAGGCACCGTTCACACTTGATCTGACAAAATTTAACGGCAAATATAGGGTACTTGCCATGACGATTAACTTCAAAATAAACTAAGGTTTTGCAAATTCAGTTTAGGTGCACCCCAGTAGATCTTAGCAACTAGGCTGTACGCCTTTGATTAGATAAAAACTACGCACCTGTTTGTACTTTGTATCACAGACTCAGCATCTTACATCGTTATCAACAAATTAACGCAATGACTTTGACTATTGCTATGATAATATGTCAAGTGTATATTTATTTCGTAATAAGACGTCCTTTATCAGGCTTTTAATTTTCGATGCAATGAAGGCAGCACTGCAATTGTTCATAAAATGTTTATTATTTCATTTTCTGCCACGTTTAAAAAATAATGTAATAAAACTCGTGCTCTAGAACATGCGATAAGATTTTTATCATTTTAATTTAAAATTATGTTTTGGGGTTATGTTTTAATATATTTGTTAGTGGGGTTTGATGGCAACATAGTGAACTGTGGAATAATATCAAAGATACCGAAAGAACTATCAGTACGACCAATTATTAGCAGGTAAAGTTAAAAAATGTATATGTATCTACAATCTTTATAAAATCCTATTCGACTAAATAATAATTGAAAAACATATCTTCGATGTCAACAAATTATTGATCTTTATCTAGTTGATAACTTATTGAATTGTAGGTTGCCTATGCAAGGGGATAAGTGATTTTATATGGACCGCAAATAACCTTGACATCCAATGGAAAACTTTGAAAAATATTAATATATGACATCAAGTGATTTAGGGCCATTTAGTGATTTTTATGTTTCAGGTTTCGAACCTGCATTAATTTACAATCGAAATCGGATATAATGGATTTAAAAATCAGTGAAAATTGCGTATGGTCGAAAATGAACAAAAATAATTAAGGTAATTTACTTTATCACCGATAGAAATGTTCATCGTCGGAAGTGTCATATTGACGTTATTCAAGGGTACCCTGTCAACTGTCACTTACATCTCAATTTGGTTAAGGAAAAACGACGTTATTGGCGGTCCATGTACTCATACAAATCTTACATGGTTTGTACAATATGGAAAAAAAAAGGAAAAAACGGAAAAATATACTGAGGTGAAATTATTGGCACGTGTATGGCAGTAAGTTATTTAGTGACATTTAGTAATTTTTGGGTTTTAGGTTTCCGATCCTACAAATACAATAATTTTACTTACAATTGAAACCAAAAATAATGTCTTTAAACATCGATAAAAATTGGGGATGGGCGGAGATGAACAGAAATAATAGGTAATTAATTAAATATAGTCAAGATCGGAAATGTCATGTTAACCGTGACCAAGGGTAAACTTCAAATTAAAACTGTCAATTTTCCTAACGGAAAATGACGTCATTGGAGTTATGTGCCTGAGGTTTTTACTAATCGAAATATTTCTGGACCAATTATATCCTTGACATGAGTCCATATCCCTATTTTTAATTTGTTGATAATTATGTAAAACCCCGCACAACTAGATAGGTCAGAGATAGGATGTTAGGATGACCCAATAAGAATACACTTCTCAATCACAAGATGGCTTTATTCAAAACTAG
>JAODAC010000012.1:1182690-1272594 GCA_027575185.1 Mimaenictus wilsoni | reverse complement strand
ATTTTCGCAAACCTCTGCAAATTCGCCGATTCGGCCCGGTATTCTTCGCTTAGGCACGTTCTTTTCGCCGGTACTAACAGGGTTAAAAAGTGTCGTTGTCACTGACTGAACTTTTTTCTTCAACATTAAGTATTCATGTTGAAGAAAAAAGATATTACCGGTGAAAGTTGCAATCCATATCACAAATTAAAGCGAAATTCGTCATTCTCTACAAGAATTCAGTTAAACGTTGTAATGGACATCATATACATAGCCAACAAGTGGTAAGTAACTTAAGTGGTTGTGCTGCCATATAGAAACAATGTTGCGGTATTAAAATGTGTATTTCTTAAGTAAACTTATTATTTAGATCATTGCTCCGCTATTATGCTTCGTCGCTTGTATTTCAGCCCGGGCAGCATCGGAACCCCAGTAAAGTTCAGAAGATACAATCTATAAATGTATACTGGTACTTTTATTAAAATTTTGTCATATACTATCTCTATCCTGGATTAGAGTATTATTTTATTATTTTTATTCATTTTATTATTATTTTATTCACAACGTTTTATTAAGAATTTGTGTATATCGAAAGTTAAAGTTAGGTAACTTAAATAACGTTTTCCCAATTTTAAGCACTGACGGCTGAATTTACGTATGCATACCATTTTTAATAAATCTTATAATAAAAAGGGATTTTCATAGTTGTTATATTTTCATAATTGCCTAAATTTATAAAAATCCATATCTATGACACTGATTAAAAGGGAATTCTATGCTAAAGAAGTTGCCTAAATTTAAAGTTTATTTATTTCCAGCTTTCCATCTTTAATGTTAGTATTTTATAAATCGTCACACTTCGACAACATCCTGGCATTCCTCAAAATTTTACCTATTTGCATAAAAATTATTCTAGATCATACATTAAAATCTACAAATTACCTACTTAACTACGATTTATACCTTCATAAAACAATTTCACATGAAAAACCCAATAAAACATAAATAGCGTCGACGTCTGTCGCGTAGGTCGACAATAATTACACATTAATACAAAAATATGCGTGTTCAACTCCTCAAAATAGCATTGTTCGGGAAATTATCTATTACTAATTCATTTACTCAATTTTTCTCAGCTTGAGCCATTACCGGACATCAATCAAATTTGTTAACCAAGTCTAGATACAGAGAGGTTATGTTCAATTCATGACAACGAATCCTGACCGTGTTGATTAACACAGACACAGTGCCAGGGTTTAATTCCTGAAGTTGATTTCTTATAAAAACCATTGAAAGGGCAGTTCAATTGAAATGCTATGTAAATGGCATGACTTTACGGTTGAAAGAGAAGCATCGTCAGGAACTGAACCTAAGCAACCCCTTCTAGACTAGGCACAAAAAGACGGCTTGGCAGAGGTTGTTTTGATACATTTCTTATATTTAACTAAGTTTTTTTTCACCTAAAATGATGCCTCAGCCCATGTCACACTTATTTACTGAATCATGTTGATTTGTATAGACACAGAGTGTCTGAGTTCAATGCCTGACATTGATTCCCATTCAAAATTATTGGAAGCACGTCTTATCTGATACTTTCTGATACTTAAAAGCACATAATTTCCACATAAAATTCACATGAAAAACCCAACAGAACGTAAATAGCGACGACGCCCGTCGCCATAGAAGATAATAAATACACATGAATACAAAAATATACTTGTCCAACTCCTCAAAATAGCACTAGACTTGACTACATTGTTCGGGAAATTATCCATTACCAATTCAATTACTCAATTTCTCCCAGCTTGAACCACTACCGGACATCACACGATTCTGACTCAACTTATTGACTAAACGCACCTAAAATTAGCCCATACAAACACGAAAGTTATTAAGTTACAACAGTGTGCTGTGCACATTCAGGATTAATTGATGTTATTGGGAAATTTTGTTGACGATAGGTACTGTGGTGTAATTTCCTAGACATGTTCAACATATCAGCGCAACTCTGGTGTCTGGCGTCTGGCGAATTATCCAGTTTTCACCGTATTTTTCGCACTTTTATTCGCTCATTTTACGCTGGCGCTGAAAAACACTAATGCCTGACTTTCGGCGAATGCATTAGATTCGCTTGATTAGTGTTGTGAATAAACAGCTTGTGTTGATCTTTCATTTGAAGTTGGTATTCCCAAAATACGCTTTCAAAATACGTAAAGTTTTTTGTTGCATTTCCAACGAATTTGGTTTATAGATGATTAAGGTGCTTAATATAGCATTTATAATTGTATATATATTTGTTTACTATGTTTTGAAATAGCGGCTTTGTCTCCTTTTGGCAGCATTAAACATATTTGGCAAGCGAAACCAAACATGAGTGGTCTTGATAGGAGGACACGGGTGTGCGGTAACATTTGGCAATTATTGAAGGTCTCTCAGTATGTCTGGAAGCCTCAAACATATCTAGAATTGATCATTTTATATTGGTAATGTCAATGCAGACTATATTAGGATAGGTTAAGTTCGGGTATCATCATTGTCATTATATTTTTATAATATTTAAGGCTATGATTGAGATTTGTTTGTCAATGGGACGATTTTAGGCTTACACAACTGAAATTAAGTAAGGCCATCTATCGTAAACTGTGTCAAACACATTTTTGAGCAAAGTCTAGATACATGGTGGTTGTAATCAACTCCTGACAACATTTTCTGACCTTGTTTGTTAAGATAGGTATTGAGAGCCTGGGTTTAGTTTCTGAAGATGGTCCTTGGAGCTGAGAACGGAATCACCGTCAGCAAATGAACCTAAGGAACATGTATCTAAACTGAGCCTAAAAATCGCCCACTGGTTGATCAGGCAAATTTCCTAACTTTATTTAAGGTATTTACCCCTAAAATGATTGCACAACCTGACTAACACCAATTTACTGATTGTGAGACATGTTGTATATTCACAATGTGCTTGGTTCAAAAATGATCGTACAACATGTGTAACGCGAATTTACTGGACCATGTTGATTTGTACAGACACAGACTGGCTGGGTTCAATTCCTGACGTCGATTCCTTGTAAAAATTATTGAAACCACGTTTTATCAGATACTATCTGTTAGTTACAAGCTTATTATCGCATAATTTATAATAATTATTCTAAATTGGTAATATACTTCAAATAATTATGTGTTATCAAAAAGTGTTTATTAAAAATTGGAAATTCCATGTTAATAAGTTGTATGTTTGATAATAGAATCAGAGGGATTGATGAACTGAACTTTATCAAATTAATTTATTCCAACGTATTGCTCTATAAACGCATACTACATGCGTTCAATTCCTGACGTTTCCTCTTAATAATCATTTGAAATATTCTCTTATCACTTCCATTCTGCCTCCCAAAAATCAACTATCACAGCATTTCCTATAATTATAGAATATCCCTTGTTTACTTTGCAATATTACGACTTATCATATATTTACTGAGCTATAAATAACTATATTTACATTATATTCCCGATAATTTTGCACATGCTGGCACACGCGTTTCTCTTTTAATTTTGCACTTGAAAATAGCCAAATATAAACCCATGCATGTGACCGCTTATCACCCAACTACCTTAAAAGTTTGACATTCCATCGATTGTGATTGTGATTTTTCAACTTGACGTCAGTATGTTTTGTGCGCATTTTTTATGAACCGCAATTATTTTTTACGATCCTTCATTGTAGAAATTCAATTACGTATAAATTTAAAATGACCAGGACCGAAAATAACCAGTCAATACACCATTGATTGATTAACCATCGTCTGAGCGCGACTCACTATAATATTCCGTGCGTCACTCGCAGTAATCAATCGAATTAAAACGAAAGTACTGAAAGATGTGCGTTTGGTTGGTATCAGCAACGCGATGCCTAGCATTGAGAAATCATCGCATGCATACGAGTAGTACACAAGGAAATTTCAAAGTCATAGAGTATATCCACGCGATATACACACTTATACTTTGTTGGAAATTGTTTACACTTCCGATGTTTGCACGTTAAACGTTTTGGGTTTTCCCGGAGCAAAAAAAACAGAAGTATTAAGTTTATCAGGAACGTTTAGGTTATTAATTTGCTTATGTTTCTACATGTTGCATTTTTATAGGTTAGATATGTTAAACAGGTTGCATAGAAACAATCTTTGAAGGAGAAATCCTAAAATAATTGAACGGCAACAACTCCTTTCCATGACGCATTTAAAATTACTCTATAACAAACAACACATCATAATTGACTTATTAGAGGTTATAATAAAATATATCAAAGCATCCCTGAACGCCGCGCCATCGCCACTACATTATCAACTAAGAATGTTGTTTAATTGGCTGTTTTGTAAAATGGAATTGACGCAAATCTGAAATATTATGATCCCCTACTGTGGTGTTACCATGTCGACCAAAAACCGCATCCGTAATCAAGCTTCCGAAAAGCACTATAGGAATTTTACCAAACGCAATCACACGATAACATTCGATTTTACGAAATACTGGGCGCTTTACTAACGCAAACAATTCCCTCAATTGGTTTGTTTAAATTGCTTTATCATTCGGTTAGTAACGTATTTTTTTGATGGAAATTTTGGTTTTCTGACCTCAACGTGCGAATTATTATTATTGAACAAATGTTATCAAACAATTTGCATAAATTAATGTAAATAGAAAACAAAAAACATGTTTTTTGTGCGTTTTATCTACTTCCCAGTAATTACAAAATGACTTCCGATTTCTGCGTTTTATTTGCTGATATTAACAGCAATCTTTTTATGAGATATCAAAGTTATTGAAAGAAAGGAAATTAACATATTAGAATTTACTTTTTTCTATCCTAAGCTTGCAGAAAACGCTGATAAAATTCAAGTCATATGTTAGTTTGGTTGCCTATGCCTTAATTTTCACTAGCCACATCTTTTATACAGTATTTATATGACGTAAATGTACACGTGGTTAAGAATCTTAAATAATATAATGTACTAGTAATGTAGTAATAATATTTGTAATTTGAATTAATACTTGTAATAAAAATACCAAGTATATCGCCTGTAGTCGTACGATGTGCCAACGACTACAAGCGTTGCAAATGCAAATGGCACGAATAATAACTTTTATACTCTTGAAAAATGAGTGGTATTCCATGCTCCTTGTACAATAGTATATTTTATATTCTGATGCAGAAAATCTTTCAGAAAAAGAAGAAAATACAAATTACTGGTTAATTTGCAAAAAAGACTCATTTTTGATGACATGCGATGCACCTTAATTAGTTCTTTATTTTGGTACTAATTTCAATGCATTCAAGGCATTATTTCTTTATTTAACTCTTTCTCCTATCTGCATCAACTCGATCGTGATTTTTTTTTCATCAGCATATTCCTCTCTGAATTTGCAACAACTTTTGTTTGGACATCTTGAGGCACCCTCGTTAAGTTTCGGAGAAAATTGAGTGAATATATTGACGGATCAATTGAAAATTGCATATTTTAATCGTCCGTTTAAGGCACTTGCACCGAGTCAAAAAAAATGGCCCTGTCAAAATTTGTATTCATTGGGGTCATATAAACAACATGTGTAAAGGAGAAGGGGTACGTTCAATGTTTATTTTTTATTTTTTTCTTATGGAAATCTAATAAAATTCTTTTCTGGGATTTTTTACTAACTTCACAGCGGTGACGCATATATCTTTTAAAAATCTCTTTGCGCAATAAAAATGAATTAAAGCGAATTTATTTATAACCATCAAACAAGTATTGTAAAACGTAAAAACCAAGTTTATACAAACGATTTTTGTTCCTTTGTGCAATATACACGAATAAATGGAAAAGATCACAGTGGTCGTAAACAAATCATAATGGCAATGAGCAGCAAACGCTTACAACACGCGCGTGATGATCCCGTGCTGCTGTGGGTTGTGCTAATTACACTTCAAATTAAATGAGTCACAATTATTAATTCATGTCTCGTGTCGCCTTTGGCTAACTCCTCAAACGTCGTCCAATTTTCGTTGCATGTCTAAAATTAGATATAAACAAATTTAGCTATACAATTATAAAGTAATCATCATTTGATTCTTTCATTTTATGATATGGATTTTATTATTTTATATTTAATGTTTAGTTATATTTTAAAGTGTAATGTTTAATTGAATTATGAAAGGTACGATGTAATGCCAATAAAGGTTACTTATTATTATTTGATATGAGTTCTAAAATTTAGATGAAACTTTAACTTTTGCGTCACTAGAGGAATAAGTTGCTACTTTAATAAATAGATTTTAATGAGTCACGCAGGTCATTGAAATAATTGTAGTAAACAATAATGAATCAATTTGAGGGGTAGCTACCGAGATCAAAAACATTACTTTAGGTCGTAGACTTAGAAAATATCAAATATTTACTTAAACTTTATAAACATGCGTAATTTTCTCTTCCCAAACATTTTGCAAACTTATTTTAGGTTAAATTACACAATACTTAGTTTACCTTAGTTTATTAACTTCAAAAGTTCAGGTATAAATAAACTATCATTATCATTACATTTTATAACGTGTAGTTAACCAGGTGAACGATGTAACTATTCGTATTCTTCTTATTGCAAAATCAACATAGCCCTAATATACAGGTACTATAGTTATTGGTTATATGTATTTTAAAGATTATATTTATGTGCCCCATTGATACTCATCCAGTTATAACTTGCTTTTCTAATTTAGGAACCACGTACTTTAGACGCACATGAGGATTATCAATTTAACATTTCGATTTCGTTTGAAATTAATCTTTGGCTTAGAGAGTTATCATTGCGCGGCAAATGTCAAACATGCGAATATTCTATCACTTGCCTCCCATGCATATTATTTAATTATGCAATATCATGTTGAAATATTTGCATTTGCTGATACTCGAAATTTTAAAAACGCAGACGATATTTTGTTATTTATTCGAATAGTTTCGTGAAAAAATACTAAATAGTTGACAGAGCTATTTAAAGCAGTTTGGGTAAGATTAGAATATAACTATTAAAATTGTTTTTTGTTTACTTTTACTACTTTATAAGAAATGTTTGAATCTATATGATTTAACTGTGTTTACGGTATTATCGGATATGGAGGATTGCTATAATTGGCATGTCGGAATGGAGGAAATAAATAATTTATAATATTTCATTTTTGGTTTTACCTGTTTTTTTTTTCATTGTGTATTTGTAGAAATTGTGGTGTTTTCCGGAAATGTCCATGTAATTAAAGAGATAACTTTATTGCCATTGATATAAAAAGTATACATAAAAATGGAAAATAATGTTCAAGTGTCATTATCGATAAGAAAAGTAAAATTTCACAAAAAATATATAGAAATATTTGGCAGTTATTCCACTAGTATGCATATCGGACACGAGCAACTATTACGAGTATTACATAATTGATCTTTAAATTCCCTACAAAAGTTTGAAAATTGCAAATATATTTGGAGATAACACGTTTATCAATAGGATTATAATATACATAGAACAATACCATACACGTGCTACTACGACATTCCTTGCATAATTGAATTCGTCTTTAAATTTCCTGCTAAATGTTGAAAATGCAAATGAAAGGGGCAAAAACTTTTCAAGATAACACGTTTTAAAGATGGATAATCTATTTTTCATTTGCTAGTTAGTCTAATAATCTTGTAATACCAAATAATACTGCAAGCGTAACTTAATTGAATTCGTCTTTAAATTTCCTACAAAAAGGCGAAATATGCAAATTGAGCAGAAAAAAACTTTTCAAGATAACACGTTTTAAAAATAGCTAATGTATTGTCCAATGTAAAAAACCTAAACATTTTTCGATAATACTCGTTTTATTATGCTTGAGCAATAAGTGTTTATGGAATTTTTCTTTTTGTTTCATTTCACCTAGTTGTAGAGGTGGTTGGAAAATGTATCGATACTTTTGAAAATGTATTATTTCGGCGTCATCTTGACAAATAAAATATTATCAACATTTGTTTATTTCTTAAGAACCTGCCAATAGTTGCTGGAAGTGTGTTCTTCCATTTCTAGATTTATTCTTATTGTCTCGGTACCGTCTTCTAGCATTTCAGGATTACGAAAGTGTATTGCTGATAATTAGTGTGGAAATAGCAAATATTAATTTCACTTTCATGTCATTCGTTTACAACCGCACAAACGCAATTATGACGACTCGAAGTCGTACCATTCGTTGCAGAATTACACAACTTACAATCCGACACTCTCTTGGCGTGCACTTGGAAGATATTGTGAATTACAAAGCGATTCGAACAATCTTAATTCGCATACAATAGCAACCTCACGATTCAATTAAATCGAAAGCCACATTGCGTCTTGCGCACCACACATGCACCTTGTAATACTCCTCTCTAATCAGTTGGTAAGTAATTATGTATGTCATTGGGTCAAGCTGCTTTTTCCACGTTTAGTAATCGTGTTTTTGCACCTTTCTGTGCTCTGACTTGTGAGTCAACGTGAAGTTTGCGCAGCTGAAAAAAAATGTATACACTATGGGCGATAACGCCGTACAAACAATTGTGTTTTGCACGACGCGGCGCGGAGTGATGCAACATTTCGCAAAATCATTGGCGATTGTTTATAATATTCTGATCAGATTGCAGGATTGTTTCCAAAGTGCATAGCGACGGTTTTATTATTGGCGATTATGTGACTTTAAACAGAGCGTGGCTTCCGTAACGTCTCATGAAATTGTTGTTAAGTTTAACTAGGGACATCCATGAATTGTCCGACTTCGATTTGAATGAAAAATTTTGTAGGTGTAGTTCACATATGGAAATAGTTTATGTTAATGGAATCTTTCAAAAAGTTTCGTTCAATTCGAAGTCGGACAATGCGTGAATGTCCATTGTCCGCTGGGTGTATGTAGAGTTGCCTACCGTTGCCTACCGCACAATTATTTGCGCCAATTCAATATATTCATCAACTATCTCTAGTTTTTTTTAATGTGACAGAGGAAATGTATCTCAAAACACCATAATAGTGCTTGAAAATTAAAAAAAAATCTCAAAATATTATAAAACACTTTTTTTACATAGTTATCTGAACGTCTTATTGCCAATCTCAAATAACACGTGATATCAATTATGTGGTCTAGACATTAATTATTTGGTACATAATGGATATACAATTTATGTCCTCCTGCCATAATCAGCGAATATTAAATGTGTTTGATTGCGGTCGGCGATCAGGCGCGTTGTGCGTGACTTCGACGGAAAGCAGTAGAAACCAGTTAGTGAGGATTTCGCTGGAAGTCGTGCCGACGACGGACGGCTTCTCCAAAAAGGTAGAAACCAGCGAAGAACATTGGCGCCACCGGTTCGTGAGAGTTAAGTCAGAGATGGTGCCCACGGCAGTGACCAGCTGGCTCCGACCACAGAACCAAACTATATATTGGCTGTTATAAACAACGTTTCATCGTTGAATGTTTTTTTAACATAGCCTTTCATGAACCTAACCTACCTCAATGTCGCAACTCTTTTAGAGTTTATCCTAGGTTAATTTCAAATCGACGAAGAAATTATATGCATATATTAATATATTAGCAAATCTTAGGAAATTCAAGAACGTCTGATTCATAATCCAAAAGTAAAATTTGGAGGATTAACTTTCAAGGAATTATAAATGTGAAAGTGGTAAAAATATTGCAGTTTATATTTAGCTCTTTTGTGCATAAGTTGGTCATTTGTGTACAAATTCTTTTAATAACTAGTACCGAAACAATCATTGTTAGATGAAACAATAGACTATTGAAGGTTTATTAGTTAGCAGAAAATTGAATGTGCTTAAACTTTCCCAATAAAACCGTAAAAGCAAATTCTTGAAATAGTTTAAAATTTAGTACGTATTTAAATATGTCGAGTTGTCATGAATTTTATTTGCGTAGGACATGTCTTAGCTGCTTAACAATAATTTCTGTGCATTTTTTCAACTCATTCATTTGCCAAGACAATTTGTTTATGGTCAATCCAGGAATATGCAAAAGACAATTAAATTCTTATCAATTACGTCAAGGCATATTTGGGCAAAGCATGAATATGCCATAACCTTAAATTTGTTTAACCTATCCGATCGTTACGAACCTGAATTTTAGTGATGCTAATCAGATATGTTCATGTGGTAAGTGAATTTCGTATCTCATTTCGTATATTGTTCGAACCGGTTGATATTTCGGGCCTCACTCATATGACAAGAAATTTTGTTTTTCAAATTCAGAATTCAGGAAAATGTTTAAAAACGATTAATTTTTATCAATTACGTCAAAGCATAGTTGAATCGTTCGAACCTCATCTTTCATCTTAACCAACATGCATTTTAGACAAACTAACCAAAATGGTACGGTTCGGAAGTACAAATCCTAGCTACTAAACTTATGGCGGATCTTTGATTGGGTCTTCAGGCGGCCAAGAAAATCGAAAAATCGCAGAATTGTATATTTGTGTTCAGCTATTTTTTGCATTTTTAAAGTGATTTTCAAGTGGTACATCCTTCAGCATTCTGAGTAAATTACATTTTTATACCCTCTTATGGATAATCCCATGTAAAGATATATACTTTGATCGGCCGCCAAAAAAATCGCGGAATTGCATATTTGTATTACCTAATCACCCATATCAATAAGTAACATATACACATCACAGGTGAGGTTTTGTAGTTGTCTTTAACCGAATGCTGCAGGAGTATGTGCCAACTACATTAGTTCCTAAGAAATATTGCTTACAAAAACTTGTAAGATGTTTACTAATGGGTTATGTATTTATTGTTTATACTCGTTCACATCTCCAGGTAATTATCAAAAACAAATGAATTTTTAACAATGCCTTTAAACCTTTCATGACTAACAACATAACCTAGTTTAACATTTTTAGCACAACGTGGAAGTGTCTTACAATTAGTTACTTATAGTTTATACATGTTTATGTTTACTTCAACCATTCCTTTCACAAGAAATTTCTGTTTTCAATAATTCCAAGAACTTATAACTCATTAAAGTCATATCAATAACGTGAACATCTTCCATACCTTGCCGTAACCTATGAAAAATACTATTGCCTTTACCAAATTCTTTACCAGTCTACCAAAATAAACTTTATCCAATTCCATACCAATGCTAATTGTAAGACATAATATATTATTATTCCTCCGTCAGTAGTAAGGTAGTAACGATATTTATCAATCGTGTTTTATAACAAACATAAGTATACTTTCCACTTCTCTAATTCCACTTTTTATGGCCAACGATAATGAATGAATCAGCATTGTTGGTTGGATGTCGGTTAAACAGTTGTATGCTAATCGTAGACGAAAGAGAACACCATACCTAGCACCACATCTAGTAGTGAAAGAATGAGATGCCAAGTAAGCCAGGCGGCTCGTGTGACCACTGTTTCAATAAAAAAGCGGCTCCGCCTAGCAACTGTTATAATAATCATAATAATCGTGTGTAATAACTGTGCCAAACCTACATCCACGTTTACTACCTACTATACATCGCCTGCCTACACGTTTCTGCGACCAGACTTGTACGGAAATTACGCCTGTAATTGGAAGTTACACGCGCGGCAATAGCAATCAGTTGAAGGTGTTGAACCTGATTGGGAAATCTCTTTGATTAATTTCTATTTCCACAGCGGGCCTTTAATTAAGCCTGGGAGGAGTGTGGGGATATTAGAGTTGATTTTATCATTAATCATACTCTATTAAGAGTAGTAGTCATGCTGGTCTTGCTTGCTTCTTTACTAACTAGGAAGATGTGTGTTATTTTATTGAGCAGAGTTTACCAAACTTTTTTCATTTAGCTAATAATCTTACATAATCTGTCTTAATGTAACCTAATATAACCTCACTTGAACTGACGTATCATAGCCAAGCGTTACGTACAAAACTGCAGTTTCATTCTTAGGAACAGAGTTTGTAACCATTGCCATAAAGAAGACTCCTAAGATTAATTCCCCCTAGATATATTGAAAAAAACAAGCCCGTATCGTCATTAAATTTTAATCAGCCATCTCCAGCCATTATTAACACATTAAGGAAGGAATTCAACATTAGTCTTACAGACCAACTTTATTTAAACTCACATTCAAGTCACAAAGAAGTAGTAAAAGAGAAATGCAGTTGACAGAGCAGTCCTTCTCACACTTTCGACACTTCTAAAGAGTGGTTCCCAGACGAAAAAGGTACAGAACGATTTAAGGACGTCGCGTCGTTCTTTGAACGGAATGAATTGATCAAATTCCTTTGCGCTGTGCTTTGAGTTTGGAACAACTAAGCTCATTTTGTAGACCTGTATCCAGTAAAAAACACGTGCATCCGAAGAGGGATAAGACCTGCCATCTCGGCATTAGCCAAGATGGGAGTTTAACGGCAGCAGACACATTTCAGAAAGGTTGTTAGCACCACGCATCGTCGCTACGCCAACAAAACCCCAAGTTACGCATGTGCATCTTATACAGAGCACGCACGAGTTTCGTCTGTTCGTTCTGCTCGTGAGCTGTTTCCTTTTGCCGTCGTTTTCTCCACAAAACTCGTCGGGAATATATATGGCAAAAACAAGGAAACGCTTTTCCTCCTCCCGGGTTCATTGAAACTGGTGTGTCTTGGCTTAATTGCCGGTTGTCGCTCGGTCATGGCCTGGGTTCAGCACCACGTGGTACGTGTTCCATGCGAGTGTGAATAGTCGGTGTTTAAAGTATAAACCCGGTCTAGATTGGGTTGATGAACCCATTTTTCGACGAATTTAATTGTCGGGTCGGCATCTGAGCCCTTTACCAGCCAACCCTTAACGAAAAACGTCAAAAAAAACTCTAAAATTTCGCCATATTACTAGTAAATCCTTCCTAAGCCTATACCAACGTAAATACAAACGGATATAGATAATTATGTGTAATCGTAGGTTTTTAATTGAGACGAGTGATAACCGCTATCAGAGCAAATTCATTCATGGCTTTTTATCATCTGCTTCGTAATTCCCAGTTTCTTCAAGCATGCAATGTGTAATTAACGTTTGTGAGGCTCCCCGTGGTCAGTGTAACTTGACCTCATCAGACGTATCCGACTGGCGAATCGGCCGCACTTGGCAACCGAATGTTATATTTAAATTTATAAAAATAATGCCGTTGCCGCAGACGGCTCAGGCCAACTCGCAAGCGCCACATGATGGCAGGCCTTTCGAAACGATCCGAATTGATACTTCGACCAATAGTCGGCTAATCCACCAATAGCCAACTTAATTGGCTTTCGTGCAATTACGCGAATCCTGTCTGTCTGTTAGCGATCGTTATTTTTAGGCTGAGATTCAGATAATGTCTTTTAATACGCGTCAACGAAATAGAGAAATTTAATCTTGTGAGAGTGTCTCCACTTTAGTAAGCTAAAATTAGGCAAATCGGCGCATGCCGGAACTAAATTTAACCACCAAAGAGTGTAGTTGCTAAGTATACTCAACTGAACTGATAGCACCGCCAACTCAGGCGTGCATTCACTTATTTTCTTGAAATTATGGGATAATTAAAGTATGTCCAAGAATAAAATCGGGGAAATTTAATTTGAAACTAGGTTAGTTGAGTGTGAATATTCATAGGAGACGTCCAAAACACAAGATTATGGAAAAGTGGTAAATATACACCAAAGGATCATGTATTCCTTTTGGTTTCGTCTTATCCTCTCCAAGGATGTCTGATCCATTTATCAATTACGATGAATCTGAATAAGGTCAAGAATATAACCTAGACTCTTACGATCTTATGTAGTTTATGTTCCCTGGAGTAATGAACCAAAATCACGGGTTTGTATCCTTATCACAGAGAGCACTTCAAATCAAACTTTATTCCTTTCCCTATCTTTCCTATGTTTCTTGGAGATAGCCCTTGAAAGATATCTGTGACTTTCACAGTCTAACTGGTATTTATAGTTGTCTGAGGGACGTATCTACCAGTATTCGCTCCTTTCTAAGTGACAAAATCCTGGGGAAAATGAATGAAAACGTAGACCCAAAAAGTAGGCAACCCAGGTCACATGCAGGTTGTGATCGTTCTCATGGCAACATGTTGATTTGCCTGCGAAGCTCTTCAGTGAACGATATTTTGCTACTTTCTTAAATATTTGTTTGTCATTCTTCTAATTATTCATAGTATTCATACCCGCCTGTGGGACGTACCTTGAACTGAATAGACCCCTTAAAATACCTGATTGAGTATATAACATCCTTTTTCTAACCTTTCTCAAGTTTTCTAAAAATAATTACGTGTATCTGGTTAATGAAATGTGTACCTAACATAATTAACAGTCTATCTTACAATTAGAATATTTCATAGTTCTTAATAATTAAAATATATAATTAAATTTTATCTAGAACGTAGTATATTTAATATTTAAACCTATTAATGACGTATACGCGTCAAACTAAACCTGGCAACAAAGTAATCACCTTACTGTTAGTTCAGTGATTTCATGCTAATCAATTCTCAAATTGGTAGAATATTAACTATTATATACTTTGCCAAGCAGAGCCTATGATTTAAATTCAGGCAAAAAGTCGGGAATGTCCTCGAAAAAATATCATGCTATTAGAATAAACTAATTTAGGTCTACACGACATGTATGCAAAATATACGACGTATATTTTCAACCGGTTCATTACTCTACTATGGAAATGACCTAAGTCACTATTTCCCGATTTCAAGAGGATGATACCAGAAATACATTAAAGGAAATGCAATAAAATTTTACAACTGCGATACGAAATTACACTTATAGGCTTAGACTTGGTCCTACAACCAGCCTGCTTGGCTTTTCTGTTTTAATGAAACATAACAATGTGTTTGAGTAATGTTATGTGCCTGCACCTTAACATTTAATATGACCAAACTTTGATTACCGTTACAGAAGGAATGATAAAAATATATATTTATATCTTCCCGTTCCTTTTCCTTTACAAATCAATAAATCACGTCTGTAAACGAAGAAATGCGTATTTGAAACCATAAAATAAATGTATTTCCTCATTCACTGTCTTATAATAAGGATTCGTTGACACTCAACTCGAGCGATTTGCCTCGCGGTATAATATAAATAAATTGAAGTATCCCATGACGCCGATTAAATTTGATTAGCTAAATTCATCGAGACCGATGTTTACACATGACATAGAGACAAAAAGTGGTTAGTTTTTGAACGAGAGCGTTAGGCGAAGCGAGTGTAGTGTGAAAAGGTTCTAATACAGTTGTGCTACTTGTGCATTTCCAACTGTTTCTAAACTTTATACCGGCATGTGGAAATTGCCAAGCTACACACACACACATATACACGTGGACAGGTATAAATTATTCTGGTCTCAATATCAATATCGATCAATGTAGGTTATTTTTGATTTTCTGCAGCTGCATATAAGCATCAGAATATAAGAAAACATCTGACGATTTTTACACTGGCAAACCTGCTGTTTACTTGAACTTGCCGCGTGGAGTGGAATTTTTTATTTCTAAATGATAGACAATTGCGGCATGACTGAGGTTGCGCCACATGTCGCGTGTCATTGTCATTGATTTATCATTTAATTGAAAGGGTGTTCTCACATACAAAATATAAAAATTCTAAATAATTTAAGTTGCAGAAAGCAGTTAATACACATGTCAATGTACATCGTCCGATTTGGGTTCTAACAAATGAACTAATAAACAATTTATTTAACGTCCAAATCGACTAATCGACGTGTTTGTTGAATAATTTGTCTTCTATTTTCTTGGGTCAAACAACAAATAGCTGTCCGGAGATTGTTGTTTAAATAGACGCACATCGCACGTTTTTAAGGCGACAACAAATACTTGCCAAAAACCACAAATATTGAACGCGAAAATGCATTGAGTTAACTGTTGTTAACCCAAACTGCGCGTCCAAGTAAACTCGAGTAAACTGTGCGTCCTTTCGCAAAACGTTCTTTGCTAATTTTGTCCGTTTAACACTTTCATAATGTGGCAAAAATGCCATCTGTTAAATTGAACTATGGCGTGCACTAATTGTTCGCTTACATAGTGACTTTATTGTTGGTAACACAAGCCGTTGCCGCTTAGCAACGTTTAAATGTTGTTGCATCAGGGTCCATAAGTTGGTTAATCATCATCAGTTTTCACTAGCGTTAGTTAAATATTTCGACTAATTTTTTACTGTTTACTTGGAGATTGGAGATTTTTTCAAATATCTATTAGTTTCTAATTACGTTGGCAAATTCAATTTCGGAGTTTCTAAGTGTCATAGTCTAATTTGTAAATTTGGAATGAGGTTTATCAGAATAACCTTGAATATTTTTCCATTTTTGAGTTCGGTATAGTGTAAAAATTCGCTAAATCACTAAAAATAACATAATTTAGTCAATAATGAGTATATTTTATTAGGAGGAAATTAATTTGGTTCTATGGCACTCTAGGTTACATTCAGGCGATGGATGTTGTCGACACGACAGAGTTCATTGCAAGGCTTCGCCCAAAAAGTTCTTTAAAGTAGAGCTTCTTCCTCTAAAAAGGTGTTTGTGACCTTAAATTAAAAAAAGAGTGATGAATATTTCCTTGCCCTACAAACAACCTTAATAAATGGTGGAAACAAGGATTTTCAAACCAAAAAGCACAAATAGTTTGTATTGTTTCCTCAAAACTTTCCTCAAAGCCTGCGACTTTCTACCTAGCTGTATCGACTGGAAGTGAGATACATATTGGTTTCCAGTATTTCCCTTGCGAAACGCGACACATATGGAGTCGAAAGAGACATTGTTATTACTTCCTGTGTGCCAACAGCATTCACGGCGGTCGGCGTGTGTGTGCCCATTTGACACCCATTCGACGCTGTATATTAATTTGCACATGTAAATAATTCTCGCGTACTGTTACCAAGGCGTGCTCGCATTACGCAAGTGCTCCATGCGGTTCACTCCCACAACATTGCCAGCTCGCGCTTGGAAATCGGCGAACAAAGCCACGAAACATGTCTGTCGATAATTTTAATTTCTGAATATCGGTATCCTAGACGTGTCCACGGATATGTTCCACTCGGCTGCCTTCATGATTTCGCCGTTTTCATTGCAACAGAAACGATTTCATTAGGAATTTTGATGGTACTAATTGTAAATGTCTTTCTTTGCATATGTTATGTGTTATTACTTGAAACTATTGAAAGTTCTATAGAATTGCTGCTAATTCCTGAGGCATTATCCATGCTAGATTTCCCTTGAGGTTGAGGTTTCCCCGACAATGAAATTAGCAACGTGTTTTTGGAATGTTAAAAATAGTCATGGGTTATAGTTACGAACAAATAGATAACAGTTCATATGCAAATATTTCACTAGCATGCTAAATTGATTTCCATTAAACAATCAATAAATATAGAAAACCATTTTATGTGTTGCTATGTTAGATCTTTAAAGTATGAATAAGTCTTTATGTTCTTTAAAGTTTGACAAAGGCTTTTTCGTAAACTCTGAGAAAACTATTAAAGAGCTTCACAACATGAGGACTATTGTCATTGTAGAGAAAGGAGGAGGAGCTTCGGAGAATAACATTGACTTCATATCGAACACATACTAGGAGGAGCCTCGGAGGGTGAGAAATTAAGGCCACCTTCTATATAAAACAACTGTGCCTATATTTAAAAAAAGTAATTCATCAAAAAACAATGATTTGATGAAATTTGATGATATCCTTGCCACCATCAATCCTCCAAACCACTATATTGTAAACTAGTCACTGTCGCTAATTAGCAAAACTCTTTGAGGCCATGCAATCTCTTCTATTCAACGACAAATAACCATGTTGTAACGATTACTCATAGCCTGCGAATGAAGAACGAGGACGAAGTTGTCTGGTCTGACTTTGCAAAGTCAATTTTCTTAGGATAATTGTCTATATTCAACATGAAACCAACATAGAGACATTTACAGATGCTCTCAAAATTAAACAATTAAAATCTACACGACAACTTCTACAATTACCAACGAGAGGAGATGATGACTTATTAACATAACCTCATAATGCTGCTCTAACCTATTTAAGCATTAATGATCAGTTGCATGGTTTGTTTGTCTATGATTATTTTAATTACATAGTTAACTTGTTCATCTTCTTGGGCGTGTTTTCTCAGATGGCAATCTATTAACCTACTTGCCACGCAAACTTGATCATTTACGATTAAACATGCCTAAGGGTTGCCACAGTAACGAGTGGTTTAATTAGATTCAGCCATTTATAACTGAACTGGAGCATTTCCAAAAACATGGTAACCCTGCAGAAATATTTAGTCCCCTGCGTTTTGTGTCGATTACCAACAGGAGATTTCGCCACTTTTCATATCTCGGAATTGTTAATATCTTGCAAAATAATTAAAAAATACATTTGTTTAAAGTATGTTTTAATTATATAAAGTTTTAAAGAATTGAAAAAACTTGGTTAGAAAGTCGAGATATTTTTAATAAGCTCTTTAATTTCTTAAATTAAGCAAATCCACGTTTTCTAGCTCTCACGACATTCACACGTGTTTAGATTTAGATCTTAAAAACTATTAATAGCAAAAGATTATTTTGGCATCTTGCAAAACAATTACTGCACAGACTACACGTGGTAGCATTATTCCAACATTGAACTAATCCGTAATGCTAAATATATACAGAGAAAGTCTGGGTTTACCGAAATTATGACACAAAATTGGAACACGTTGGAAAGTGCTGCAATCTTATGCAACCCAGAAAACGTGTGACGGCGTTGTAAAGGACGTAAAGCATCTTCCATTAACATGACTACTCTTAAATCATTGCTATCTAGCTTTGAGGTATTCACGTTGTTTCTTTAATGATATTTTAATGCATGTCATTACTTGCAGATGCTCCCAATGAGAGCTTGTACATGATTGGCGGGGTGCTGATTGCTATGTTCCTGGTTGGTGTGATCATCATCCTCTTGGCCGTGACAATCAGGTAAGTAAAGCAATTTAATGTCGAACTTCTGATTAGCAATCAGCAGACATGCACATGAATATTCAAACGAAGCCATTTTATTTTTGCCGTGATTAGAAACGAACGTGAGCTGATTGCTAATTAGACATTTTTAAATATTGTTTTTGTAAAACGCTGAAAACGAAGATAGCAAGGTATAAAAAAGCCTTTATAATAGTCAACCGGCAAGCACAGTTAATACACGTTGTCCCAAATTCAAACAGTTCAGTTCGAACATGGAGGAAGTTGTGGGATGCCTTAATGAGATTCAATCCTTCCAAAATTGGTAAGCTGTAGATTTAAAGGCAGATTTAAAGACGCGTTGAACATTTCAGTATATTTGTAATTGCATAAAATACTTTCTACCGAACGGAAAGTTTACAAATGTAGTTTACGATGGTGTAAGGTGGAGAATTTGACTCACTGATGCTATAAATTTTGGGTTTTGGGGACACATAATCACAAAACTTTCAGGTAAATCAAGGTTTACAAACGTGAAAAGGCAACAACACTGTTTATAGTTATAGTTAAGCTATATAAAATTAAATCCTAGAAAAACGAGCTCTAAACATTTCAAAAAAATTCCACAGTATTTCCTCAAAATATGTAAATTCTTACATATTTTTGGAAGACTGAAATAACAGATGTGAAGGATATATTCACGGTAGAAGATAAAACGGTAGAACATGACTCGATGAAGATTCATTGACTTTTACTTCAATCAATTTTGACGTTTTCTGAGCGTATTTTTTTCCAAATTCGAAGGTAGTCAAAGGTGAATGAAAGTCGTTTGTCTAGGTAGACCGAGACAGACCTTGAATTCCTCGTTTCCAACCGTCAAAAGGTTTCTTTGAATCTCACAACACAAAAGAAACTAGTTACCTACCTCTGATACAAATGGCCTAAACATGGCCTAACCATCGATGCAGCTGCTTAAAATTTATTCCCGCCATATCGTACACCTCATCTTAAACAAATTAAATTTCTCCTAAAAATAAACAAACATTTACAAACGCCACGAGTATTTGCTCATACGTTGTGTAAACAAGATAATTGTAAAAGAAAGTTAAGTACCGAAAATGTGGCTGGCAATTTATGAATCATTGAGTATCAGAATATTATTAAATGTTTTGTGTACTATTATTCAACTTTCACTAAATATAAACAACAAAGAATTGTTATGAAATGTGTAATAGATGAGGTTAAGTAAGTTTTATGCAGGTTAGGTTTATAAAACTTGAGAAAATTGACGTAATTGTTATAAATTACTGGAAAATGTTATCTTGAAGTATACTTGAAAGTATTATCCACCATAATATCACAAACTCATGGTAAAATTTAACCAATTTTTGAGATATTGTGAAATTTAGTCGTCGACTAAAGGATTAGTCATGAATTAACAGCGCCCGCGTATGGCACATGTTGTGGTAAGCATATGAATGAGTTGTTTGTACCGTGGTATCAGAAATTGTCGTTGGATCCGTTTGAACGCGATGGGAAACCCTAAAAAATTCGTTTCCATCCGGTGCATGCCACTGTCACATGCCACACTCACATCGAGTGTAACATTTCAACATGTGTGTACATACGCAAATAAGTACGCCATGTTTCGCCTGTTTTTGTCATCGTGATAAGCATAATCCGTTAAGTTTCGAATACAATTGTGCTCAAAATCGTATTTCCCACTGACTGATTTTCCCAACACCTTCATAAACGTAATCGTTTTAAGTTCGTTACATTTTGCTAGTATTTTCCAATTTCCTACTCAATTTGCTTGAAGTGCCCATTAATAAATGTTAATCAATAAAATGGAAATTAGTTTTGCAAATTATGGAGTAAATTTATTCATAGGCAAGATTAAGATTAAATTTATCGAGTAAATTCCAAGTTTACTGTTAATTTATAGCAAATGTCGACATTATATTCACAGGTTTCATTTTCATATTTCTAATTTTCATATTTCATAATTCTAAGAATGGAAGTGTGCAATTTTGTAACATTTGCTTCGCAATTGAATCTAGTCAGAAATTTTCATTTCCAGTTCGGACTAGTAACAATGAGACGTCATTGCTTGTCAGCCTAAATTTGCATCCTGAATTCCTTCCAATCGTTTTGATCAAATCTTGATGCAATGTGCAATTAAACTTTTCACTTCGTGACATTCGTTTCAATTCAATCAATGATTAAGTAATTGATGAATCACATGATGACGTTCATGATGGTGTTCTTTTTTGGTTATTAATTTTAAAGGAATACGTTTATGTATTGCAATTAAAGTCTATCCATACATCTAAATCTGTAATCACAAAAGGAGTGTTTAAAGTTTAGTTTAAAAACTATATTGGTATGGAAACAGAACTAACTATTTCCTTGTTTCAAGAGTTATAACAGATTATATTTTTTTCAATGTATTAATTCATTTTGATCATTTGAGAATTTGGTTGATGGTCCTATCTACTACATTGTAGACAACGTAGACACGATTTCTTCTGTTCAATTAATTTATTTACCGTAACAGCAATGGGAAGAAATTGCGTTCAACGTACGCGAAAATATTCCGTTCGTCAGCGTCTGCTTGCTTGTTAATGGAATAAATTGTCATGGTCAATTTCAATCTGGTGGTTTTTCATGTCTATCTGCCTAGCGGGATCTAAATTTGTATGATATTTATCGAGTGATCTCTATTTGACTTCGTAAAAATTATATGTATGCGTGGAAACGAGGCTTTGACGAACACTGTAGCGTGTGGAAACATGGATTTCGAAGTAAGCGTGCGTAAAAATCATCAAGCGGGCATTAAAATCCTTTGTAGCTCGCTCGAAGAAGCTACTAATGAAACGCTTTAACACATGTATTGCGCAAAATCGCCATTTCCACCCTTGTATCGTTATATACTATATTCTAAGTTAATTATCTTTTTGTCAATGAAAACACGCTTTTAGTCAATAGAAAATTTCGAAATGACATTCATGTGAAAGTCAGAAACATGACGGTTTATTCCATAACAAATTAATAAAATACAACAAAAGCTTTCAATCGAAGACAAATATTTACAATTGCCCACGCCAACGACGAATGACACCAATCGGAATCAACAAATAGAACCTTCGACGTGAATTTGCAACAATTTGCGTGCCAATTGTCCACGCTCAAAGGCACTTGGAGGAATAACAATTGAAGCTACTTGTACTTCTTTTTACTTACTACCGCCTGTTAAGACTTCCTTATCGAAATTTTACGCCAGGCGCATACAACCAGTAATTTCATTTTCACGTTTTACTACTCCGGAATCTATTGCCGGAAATAAGTAAACAATCTTGCTCGATTATTAGCTATGGCTCGTGGCTTAACTTAACCTACTAAACTGATTACATTGTCTACATGACAAACATAAGTAGGTAAAAGTGTGGAAAACAAAGAAAGGATGAAGTCAATTCAAAAGATGTACTCTGATCGAGCTGTTTGAGCATTTTTCGCGTTGATTCGGTTTGATTAGAACTTGTTTAAACTGGCTAGGCTCATAGAAAACGTGGTTCACATATCCCCCTTCAAAAAATTCCACAAGTGAAAATAATCGGGTGTCGATTAAGTGCTACTCGCGATGAGAATTATTTTATTTCAGCTGTTGCATTCCAATATAGATAATTGAGTCTATAGATCAATTTCTGTGTGATATTTTGAAATATGCCTACTCATTCACATTTAATTGTAGAAATTTTGATATAATTTATTCAAGAGGAGAGAAACAAATTAATTGCATTTAATTATAACTGGAGATAACAACTGTTAATTTTCAGTGATTGCATTTTTATTTGTTTGATAGAGAGAAAAACAAACGTACTAGGTTTTCTTAGGTTGGTTTGGTTACTAATATATACAGACGATCAAGGTTTGCATTAAATTTAATTATACAGTAAATATCACAGACCGGAATTGAAAACTTTCATTGCCCATAATGCGTTTAATGCATTATATTTCACTTACTAATTGTAAGTCCGGTGCTCAACTTATTATTTCGAGGTGCACGCATCGAGGCGTCAAACCCATCAAGGTGAGGGTCGAACTACACACATTAAGCATTTCAAAGGTATATGAAGTATGACTACATGCCTATGAACTAAGGTTGAAAACAATTGTTACAGTAATTTGTTCCACCAGTTCTACATCAGTAGTGTCCACTAATTTTTCCTTCCTTATAACAATGTTAAAATACTAATCAACCTTCCACAGAGCTCATAAGATCAGAACCAAGTTAAAATATGTCTAGACCGTCATTTAGGTAATTTAGAAAGTTTGGCCCGATTAAAGTTCATCCCAGCGATGATTATGTATATCAGCCAGACTCTAAACGTTTAGCAATGTGCAGCTATGTGCAGTTTAGCAAAGTATAGCTAGACGTCTAGAGTCTGACTCAGCTCCTAAGAAGTCACAGAGTATTAGAAGGATTTGGCAGATTAGGAATATTAGACGAAGGGAACTATGATTATCAGGTATAGAGGATTGCTCAAGATCTACTATTACGATAACTTAATTTTGAGAGTACCTAGGAATTCTGGAGTTATATTTATTCCCCGTAGTTTTTGCATTTGTTATTATTATCCGCCCCCGTGTTGAAATGTGCCAGTTTTTGTCAGAATACACCGGTGCCGTCTCGTGTACCTACCGTCTGCTTGTGGCTCAATTGCTCAATGCGCTTCGTAGACTTGGCACAATGCATTTTGTCGGTCGGCAGAAGGAATTCGAAACTTGGCCGGACGACAGGACGCCATTGCGACCGGTTTATGCCGAGATTTTTTTCTGCTCCTTTTCGTGATGACCCGGCGACGACAGCACCTATGACATAAGTTTTGGACCTTATCAAAATTCAAGTCTACAAATGTAGACTATAAAAGTGTATAACTTTCGATGGGAAATGATAATATTAACGAAACATCGTTAGACTTCTACCTGTAAATCATTCAACTCCTTGGAGTTGTATGAAACTAATTCTAACAAGTTTAATTGTTTACGAAATAATAACATTCACAAAAAGTAAGAATTATAAATTATACAAAAATTTAAACGGCAACACGTGTAAAAATTATATTCGTTTGTAAAAGTAATTAAAAAATATGTAAACTTATCTTTTACATTCTACCAAATATTCAATCGCAATAATTATTTTATATTATACTTTAAAAAACTGAACCTATACGTCAGAATATTACCATTATCATCAACAACATATTGAAACATTTAAAATATTTATAATAACGTAGAACTTACTGATACATAAAACCCACTTACGTCACAGTGATATATCAAACATATTTTTAATTTGTTCATACCTTTTTTTCAACATAAAATCGGCTCATAACATTGATTACACCTATAATATCATAATTATAAAAACTTAAATTTGTTCGACATTATATCAATACTATCAATATTATTGATAGTATCTTTCAATTTATTTCAAGTATATACGTGCGCCCAACCTGAAATCTAGTGCAAATTGTGAGCAAAATACTTATCTCTATTTTCCATCAGCCTTTAACTTCAATATTGCAAAATCATCATTTTTTGTGTCGATTTCAGTTCGTATTGCAGATATGCCAAGGACAATAACATACTTACCCTAAAATCTACTTCTTAAAATATAAACAAATGAATTAGGAATTTCTAGTAAAAAACAATATTCGTGGTTTTATAAAGAACGTATTTGATATGCAGTCGTGGAAAACATTTGTCATTATACACAGAATTGAGAAACATCAACGGAAATCAACACAGACAATGTGTTTGATCAACACGTGTTGTTGATAAATCGTCGCGCATATTGCAAATTCCACAAATTTCACAATCGTGACTTTTTATTAATAATAGCGAATGAATAATAGCGAAGTTCGTGTTGACAATCCTTGGTTCTTATCAATTCATTTTGTGTTATTGACTCCGGAAGAGATTCGCAAAACATCACTTAAACGTCGGAATCGTGACAAATCATTGTTAAATTATTGACATTGTGATAAATTGCGAATGTAAGGATATGGACTTTTTCGACGTAGAAGCAAAACACTTAGAAAGTTCACCGTGAATATTCGTAATCAGTTTTTGTGAATTACTAGGTTGATGTTACTTTTGTTATGTTTGACGCACAAATCACTGTGTTTTACTGCTATTAATGTATTACAAACCCATTAATAAACCCGTCAAGTAAGAACTATTTACGCCAACTTGGAAAATAGAGAAATATGTGTAACAAAGAAAGATAATAATGTGCGTAGTAGAAACCTAGTTGTAAAATCAATCCTAAATCGATAGAAATTACGCGGCACATCTTTGATTGTCTCTAGAACATCAATCAAAAGTCCTTGAACTCGCTGCACTTGACTGTAATTTACATCCTACGATCCTCGGATTTCCTCAATGCCAAACTAATCAAAAACCAGTCTGCTACCGATTGCAAATTACCAAATTCACGCAATCACACCTACGTCTTACGATGTTGTTGGAATTCTTCTTCTTGGAATTTTAAATTTTCGCTCACTTGAAGACGACAAAAAACCCAATATTGAAAAACCCAAACCATTCCCTCGGTAAATTAACACGTTTCGCAGAAGTAACGCTATGTTAATGAATTGCCGTGGAGCTTTGTAACTTTACACATATTGACTTTATTGAATAATACCTTGATTCATTCATTTAATTACGTTTTCCCAATCGCTGTTGCAAATTTGTGGAATTATTTAACGAGGAAATGCAGTTCCAGAAATTCCGTCGTGAAAATATCGTGTTGTGATCATCATGACAAAAACAACTTAATTTCCATGCAATTTTTTATTTATTCACGGTTAACAATATTTAATGTATCGAGGTACATAATTTAAAAGTACTAGAACGAAGTCTGAGTCATATATTTTAAACGAATTTATTTTAAAATATACGTTGCATTATGCCGAATAATTTTCTAAATTTATGCCTGGTACATTTGCATACCTATAATTGTCGTAAAGTGTAAAGCACAAAGGCGTGATGACGACAAACGAGAGCCATAAAAATCAAAGACGTTTGCGAAACTTGCGGGCGCGAAAAAAACGAGTAATTGCAAAGAAATTGACGGTGTTTACATTGAACTATAGGATTTTACGTAAGAGATGGAGTTTAATGTCTTCAATTTGTATATAATCGTGCGCAGCATGCTGCACAAACACGAAGTACGTAAATCACGTACATAAATCTTCATTAAATACCAATCGATTATTGATCTTTACATGTTAGAATCGGGATTGAGTTTTGAAATTTCGATATTCAAGACTTGATGTAACTTTATAAGGGTCTTAAATCAAAAGGTTATGGAGTTTTTAAAGAGAATGTCTGTATTCTGCTATTAAACGTTGGAATAAGTAAGTTTTTCTTTTTGAATTTGTTGTAGTCTGCAATATTCTATCTAAATGAGGGTTATAAAAGTTTCTAAAGAGGTTAGGTGTTTTTTCGAAGATCATTTAACGGTTCAACTGCAAGCAATGAAGCAAACGATTCCAATTTAGTAAAAATTGATTGAAATGAACTTGGCGGAGTAATTTTGAAGTCATTGTATGTTAAACACGTTTCTACCGTTACCACATGATGAGCAAACTGTATGAGACTAAAGCGGTAAGATCAACTTTCGGAAGTGTCTAATCTGTTTCCGTTTCAAATTGGCAGTTCATAGTCTAGGCATTTGGAGGCTCGTCTGTTTAGTCAGGTCAATAGATGATAAAATGCCAATTAACAATAGGGACGTTAACGATAGGGACGGTTTCCAACTATGCAAATGTTTTTCTATCATATAATACAGTGACTAGGAAGCCTAGGAGGGTTATCGCTAAGTCGAAACGTTGCATAGAGGTTTGGAAATTTTGAGCCTGGGCCTTTAGAAGTTAAGCGAGGCTAGTCGACATCGGCTAGTCAATGTTTTTCGTTTTGCCGATAGAGACCCTAATTTAACAAAACCGTCTGTTCATGCCAGAGGGTTTCCTTCTTCGAGCATTTGGGGCTTTTCGACTGCTTGCAACTGCTGTATGCATGGCGGTACGTGCATTTCTCTTCATCTCGTAGGATTGCAGCTTGTGCGAAAGGGCAATCGCCCGACCGCCGAGCAAACCCATCGAAGGGAAACGGCAACAAACGGGTCCCGTGTTTGTTAGAGCGCCCAGGGTGTGTTTGTTCACATTGCCTCGCTTCGTGCGCACACGGCATGAGGTCGACGGTGAACTGAACTCGAAACGTTGTCGGTAGCGCCTACAAAAGCAAACGCGTCGCGCCGTCGTCGTCGTTCGCGACTGACGCCAAGCCTCGTAAACCCCGCGCTGTCGTCCCCTCTGCTCAATCGTGCCAATCGCTCCACCAGCTATATAAAGCCGTTGGCAAACGCGCTCAGCATTTAGACACGGTGCGGTTCGTTTTGGTGAGAGGTTTAGCTTGCGCACTCTACACGCTAACTCGCTCTCCATCGTTCGCACGAACGTCCAGCCAAAGTTCCCATACAAAAAAAAACGTGCATTCAAAAATATACGAACGCGTGTTATAATCAGAAACGATTCTAGTCACTTCTAAACAAATACCAACCAAACTGTGCTGATTGACTGATAAACTGCTAAAACTGTGCTGAAAGTCTACACACGTTCTTGAAGCGTAAACCTTGTGATTTGTGTCCTACAAGAACGAACTATTACAAACTTGGGATTAACTCCGTACGGCCTAGCCGACACCTTGGATTACGCATCGCTTTCATCTGAACTCGACGCACGAGTTCGGATCGAACCCCTTTTGAGACAGACGCAGCGTAAAGGCTTAAAAATTGCTATCTTCGGTTTTACGCGTCGCGGCCCCTCGAGCAAAATGGTGGGCAGCAACGGCACCATGATCGCCATCCGTCTTGTTCGCAGCAAGCTGCGGAAGCGCGAGGAGCACAGCAACAGCGTGCATCCCACGGACGTGGTGCTGCATCAGACGGCGACACCGCCGCCGCAGACACCACCTCAGGCCACGCAGCAGACGACGATACAGAACAGTCCTTTGAGCGTCGTCGCCAACGGCCACCAACAACGTGCCGAGCAGCCGCCGGCAAGCAATACCAACGGCGAATCGGTCGCCTTCCGAACGCCCTACGCCCTTTGGCAGTATCCACCCCAACCGCAGCCTCTGTACAACAATACACAGGTAGGCTGCGTGACAATCGCGAATTCGCTACTCGTATTGGCAACTTGAAAAAAACGCAAAACTTTGACAAAAATGATTTTCGACCATGCACCTCTCGCGCGCGTTAGGTCTCGCTACGAGTTTGGCCAATCTGAAGGAATGTGGAGGACCGGAGGACGAGCACTTTATTTTCAGAAGGAGCAACCATTGAGGAAGGAGAGACGGAAGCGTTTGCTTTTTGGTGTTCATCTCATTACTCTCAGGCATTTCATTTTTTGTGTCTTTAACGGTCGGGCATATAACGGACTTCGTACCGCGTAAAATATGGCAGTTCGAGCAATGAAACCGTTTTTGTAGCACTAGGTCACGATATGCAACGTCACTTATCGAATTTCGAACGTAGCCATTTTTAAAAGCGTGTAGCACAAACGAAATCAAAAATCGTGGTACGGTGCCATGGCCCGTCGCGCAAGGACAATTTAACCGCCTTTCAACGGCTATCGGCTATCAGCCTTTTCGACTATATTTGTTTATTTCCAATTTATTTATAATTTGAAAGGCACACGCGATTTGCAAATAATACGCCACTTTTTTGGTATTACAAAAATGGTTGAAAGTTGCTGCATTGACTTCACCACAGCAGCTTTCACCATTCGCGAGTTTTTTAACGGTATTCGAGAATGGAATAATTACCTATCTACAAACGATGATCGACGTTAATCACCGCTCTATGTCTATCAAACACATTTCAACTAACAACCATAAGAAAGGAAACAATTAAGCATTCTTTGCATTTACCCCGCATTATTGTGTCGCAAAGCATGTTGAATCGTTTAATCATACATTGCAAATATCGTTGATTAACCATCCAATGCCAATTTGATTTATTGTTGTTGTTAATTCTTTTTATTGAAATAAAGATATTTAAAAAGCAAATTTCATGCATGAGTCATCATGTGCTGTGTCTGTTTAATTAATTGTTTCTTTCCAGTCGAACCATATGCCATCGCAATATCTATCCTTGGAGGCAATTATAGGAAATTTTGGCAGCCGTCGCAAGCGATTTAATAGCACGTAATCATTGTTGATCTAATTGTCAGTTAGTTTTTTGTCTGTGGGTTTAGTTTCTTTCATTTTACTGCGCAATAATACGCTTAAAACTTTGTTCTTTTTAATTAGCAGCCCACGGTCCCAAGACATGCAATCGAATGTTCGAGGAAGTGCTTCGTCGATTTCTCAATGTTTTCTAATTAGAATTCCATCTCGACCACCATCTCCGTGATGTGTTTAGCATGAAAGGACGTTGAACGCTGTCGATATTTAGATCTCAAGGTTTTCCACCTGGCATGATGGATCCTGGCAGTACGCTTGCAAAATTTCTCTATTTGCATTCATATTTTTTGTTATCACACCCAGGTTTCGAAACATTTCGTGCTCAATAGGTGCCCAGTCCAAAGTCAAAGGCCTTCTCCTGCCATAAATGAATATTTGTTCTGTCGTCCTCGGCGGCCATTATCGTTTCGTGACGGTTAATTACCGTTACTGTTTTTTTTCCTTCCAAGTATTTGCATTTCGTGGTTTTGCGTTTTTTTTCAAAGTTGTTGATGTTTTTGTCGAGTACCTGCGCTGTTTTATGCAATGGCAAATTACTGACGGTTTTCTGTTTGTCTGCAGGAAGTGAACGTACAGAACCTGTCAACTGAGCGTCCCGGCTTCGCTCGCGGCTTCCGGAAAAACCTTGGCGGCCGATGGCGCCGCCTGGTGAAGAAGAAGCCCGAGACGGAGGTGTACACGATACCCGCCGAGCTGCGGCCGCAGCTCAAGCAGATCTACGTCTATTAGAGGCAGCGCTGCGCCTAGAATTTAAGCACAAATCAATCCACCCTCTGAAGAACCATCAGCGAAACGCATCCACAAACGTCTCCACGTTGCTCCCCAGGAAACATGTGGACAACTGTTGACTGTTGGCTCTTCATAATTTAGTTAATTCTGCGCGTGCACCGGCTGCACGCCAAGTTTTTACCTTCCTTAATGAGACTGACTATTATCAAAAAAAAACTAATATTGATGTGATTACGCTCGTAATAAACACATCAATATTGTACATGCGACTAGGACTAGGTTTTAACAATTGCCACGTATGAATTCCCCTAGAATCTATTCGCTATTTTAGTCGGGACCTTCGTGGAGTATTATCTAACGAGTATAGTTTGTACATAGTTAAACAAAAACTTCGTTTGCATTATGCTGTAAAACGCATCGAAAAACCTACGAGGCAGTGAAAATTGTACACCTAGGCACAATTTTCACAAATAGGCAACGTTTTTAGAAGACAACTACAAACGAAAAGATTATGTGATGAGTTGTTCTTATTTTTAAGCTAACTTAAATATTTAAGTACTGAACGAATGGGCTTGTGCGCATGGAGGATGTAACATCGCAACAAGCGGAATGTATCGATGAATATTTGTGAATAATCAATCATGTAAGATGAATTAAATTAATTTAAACTTGATTGGAGTGTGAAGATGTATCCTGGACAGGTCAAGACCAATGTAAAGTGCTGAAGAACAGGATTTGATGCAAATATTTTTGTAATGAAATTCTGAAAATATGAAAGATGAAAATTAAAGACAGAAATAAATTGCAATAATCGTTTTATTATGCTAAACTTATTGGTAGCTTTACCAGAAAACTGATTGGGAGCGAGTTGCAGCTGTATAATTCCATACATTTATTTTAATCCTACTAAAATTAGGATAGCCAGCTATTTATATATTGTTCTAAATCTATGTGCTATTATTTATCAATAGCTATTTAGGAGCTAGTCAGAGTTGTAGATGTGACCAAGATTTTTGTCATATGTATATAAAAATCGAAATTATGGGTAGGTTATAGGTAACAAGGATCTGCGCTCTAAAAACTTGCGTTTTGCAGTAAGATAAGTAATTTGTGGTAACAAATTCGACAATTGTACATAATTGCATATGTGATTTGTAACATAACGCATATTATATTTGTATAAACAGTATATAAGTATATTATAATCATAATAATTCTATGTGAATTAAAACATTTCGATTTTAATAATTATTACGTTAATAAATATGAACAGCCACAAATTGCAACAGTTTATTACCAAACATCTGTTTTTGCAAAAATTAATTCTCTGTAATCATTTCTCTAAAACATCCTTCAATCTGGTGTGAATTTCAAGAAAATTATAGATAATTTTAAAAATATATTCAAATATATATAAAACATTACGCTACCACCATCTAGATTTAAAGAGCGAAATCTAAAAGAAACACTTGAGATTCCAACAATTCCTTCAAAATTTTAAATATTGTTAAATTTTTCATGCTGAAAATTACGTAATTTAATTTAGATAAATCGGGTTATGAATTGATACGGCAAACTTGCAATTGGAAAGGTTCCGGCAATTTCTTTAATAGTCTATAATAATCATTATGGCGCCATCTAGTCGTTAATAGCAAACTTTACAGGAAACTAGTTCAAATTCGTTCTCTTTCACCCGCCATTCATGCAAAATTTGTTAGGTTATTTTTAAAGATCCCCAATCCCTATTTTGGCCTTAACCTGTTTTGTGTTCGTCCTTTTAAATCAAAGTGATGGTAATTGTGTCGAATATCAGCCGAAGATTATGCCTAAATCTTTATAGAAAGACAAGTTCATCAAGACATATAATGACTACCCCACTAGCCAAAGCTGCAAAAAAAACTGTAGAAGACCTAGAGAAGAATCCTTATTATGATAAATATGCAAAGAAAATTGCGGAACTCCAGAAAACATCTCCTGAGGAATTCCTGGCTCGTGTCGAACAGAAAAAGAAGCAAAGTGAAAAGAAGGCTGAGCTCAAAGATAAAGACAGGCAGTTTACTTCGCTGCTGAAACCAAAGGAGAAATTGGAAGGTGCTGGTGAACAACAGCAGGAATCACTCGACAAGTATATGAAGATTGACACTGTTAAAGATATGACAGCTGAGGAGATTAAAGAAATATGGCTCAAGTATCATATTCAAAAGGAAGTTATTGCTGCAACAATTCCTGCTGCCGAATTTGATAAAATGATGGATCAAGCGAAGAAAACACCTCTGTTTTTACTGCCTCTTCCCAGGTCTCAAGGATATGAGTTTATTGTTCTGCAACATCATTTTAACACTGTACATTTTACTCCTTTGATATGTTATCAAGTAAGTTCAAAGTAATTTATTGATAATAACATTGATAGTAATGTTCTTCTATTTTTAGGTTCACAAAGAAAATGCGCCGGAATGTTTAACAATAAGGAATTATACAGAATTCAAAGACAGCAAAGGAATGGTGTTGATGAGAGGTGAATTTGATAAAAATACGATTGATGCCAAAGAAGCACAATGCTTAGCAAATCAACTACAAATGTATTACAATCAAAGGGATGAAGAAAAGTTGAAGTTGATGGAAACGTTTACGAAACAACCTGAGTCATTCAAACATCAAGATTTGATTAAACAAATTGAAACGTTGACATTGTAAACCGTTGTGATTGAAAAATTGTAATTATATATTATATATATTACAATCATATTATTTTTAGACCTCAGGCATCTAATCCTTTACATATAAGAACTAAAATCCCTTCGAAGAACAGTTTTATTCGGAATAACAGTTTTTTAGCTACTCTCACACAGCAAGGGAGGTAATAGAGAACATACGTTAAAAGCAGTGCCAACTGTGCTTCAATGTTATCATGCATGCGTTGAATGCCGAGTTAAGTGAGAGAACAGTTGCAAAGGTATATACGTAATTATAATGTTATTACTGTGAGAGTATCTAAAAAACATTGAAGCACAGGTGGCACTTCTGCTGACGTATGTTCTCTACTACCTCCATTGCTGTGAGAGTAGCTAAACAACTGTAAACTCATCCTACCCGCTCGTGCTTGTTGCAATACTTATATACCTTTCCGCCGGCTCTCCCGCTTAACTCAGCATCCAGCGCATGCGTGATAACCTTGGAGCATAGATGGCACTGCTCTTGACGTATGTTTGCTACTATCTGCGACGCTGGCAGAGCAGTTAAAACAGTTTTAACCGCCTGTCCTTGTTGCATTACTTATATACCTTTCCAAATGTTTTCCCACTTAACTCGGCACCCAACGCATGCGTGGTAACATTGAAGCAGAGGTGGCACTGACATTGACGCATATTCTCTACTACCTTCCGCACTATTAGAGTACTTAAAAAGATTGTAACTCCCACTACCCGCTTGAGATTTATTACGTTGCTTATATCCCAACCTGTTCTGCAACTTGTCTCGGCATCCATCGCATGCGTAATAACGATGAAGCAGAGATGACTCTGATATTGACATTTGTTAATTGGAAATAACTGTAATATTACAATAGAAGGATTTTTGCGCATGCACTCTCAAACGTTGTACGAACGCCCGTCGAATTTCGATTCCCCTTTAGGATTATATCTCATTGGTATCCGAATATCATTCATACATCCCTCATATTTATTATTACTATTTAAGTTATTGTTTTCTATTACGTTGATATCTTCTTCATAGCAATAGTAAATAGTTTCTAATGTGGTTAATTGTATTGAGAATTCAATAGAACTACTGACCACAATAGTCTATGTTCACACTTCCTAAACCATAAAAATTATGGGCATCGTTTTCTATAAGCTAACTTATGCTAGCTAATAGAGAACCACATAATTAAGAAACAGTCAGAATGATTCAGTAGTTTCCATTGAAAGTGAGACAAGTTTTTATTCCGGTTTGCAAATAACATATCGAAATTTCGCTGTCTAAACTTATGACCATCAAATTTATCAAACTTGAATGTGATTTATAAATAAAGATAAGTATTGCTGTTGATATCACTTGCGTTATATATAATAGATAGCATTTTGGCAATTGCGTGTACAGGATATTCTATCCATTTCAATTACGTAAACTGTTGATTAAATCAACGAATCAAATACTGCAAGTTGTACATGCTTATGGTCAGTACTAAATTGATACTCTAAACACACGCACGAACATTTTATATAACATGTCAGCTAGACAATTCCCCAAAACGTACTTGGAGTTTGAAGGCAGGAAAGTTGTTGATGGCAAGCGAAGACAATTCTGGATTCAAGATGCCACCGAAGATATGTTTCAAGAGATTGAAGATCAACTTTTGGGTCACTTTATTGGTGATGAACCAACTACCAGATATTTAAGTACATCCTAAATGAATTCTTTCTATTCTCTATCTTATATTAAATTATTCTTAGAATGCAAAGATGACCCGATTAGTTTGGAGGAATTCCGTGTTATGTGGCAGAAAATCCTTCAAGAAAAATATACGATAGTGTGCATGACCAAGGACGATGAAGGAAATGTGAAACTCGCTGGTTTTAATGCATTGACCGAAAGTAAAGCAGATGAAAAAGATGATTACAATGTATACCATTAAGTTGTTTATATTACATATGTTATCTAATTTATCTCAGTTTAAGGGACAATGTACCAAATCATTGATCAAGATTCTTAAGTATTGTGAAGACCAGCGTAAATTTCACGAAGAGTTTAAACTTGCCAGGGTTATGAAGGCAATGGGATTATTCGTCCTTCCTGAATATCGTGGAGAAGGATTGGGGGAACGGATTCTGGATGCCCGTGAACTGCTGTGCAAAAATGTGGGAATTGCGGCAAGTCTCACTGCATTCTCATCAGTTATTTCACAGAAATTAGCAGCACGAGTTGGTTTTAAAGAGTATTATACCATTGAATATGAAGAATTAGGAAAGATTGATCCCGAAATGCATATCCCTGATATTCACAACCATTCCAAGTACATGAAATACATGTACAAAATGTATAATTAAATTTGATTTGTTGTAACAAATATATCTTGTATATATTTATATACAAGAAAGTATGTACATTATTTCAAAGAAATGTTTCTAATTAAGCTGTAGAAAATTATGATAGTATATAAAATACAATAATACATTGCTAATAAAATCTTAAATTTCGAAATTTTTTCGGTAGATGACTACAACTTGTTGACGAGAAAAACATCAATTTCAAATTAAATATAGCCTTGGACATAAATGTATGTATACTTTTATTTCTATGCAATACATCTAAGTATAAACCATATAAAATCGCCTGATACATGTTTCTGTAGCTCACTCATTTTTCCTCATAAATATTATTCATGTTTACTCAGTAATATTGTAATAGTATTCATACAATATATTTAGCATCACTCAACTGTGATAAATGTAAATTGCCGGAAAGAGAATTAAAGATAGGTACATACATACCGTTTGATAAATAGTCTTAAAACATATCAAAAAAATTGAACTCAATTTTACATTCTAACTCAAAAATGTGGCAATCATTTGTCTTGTATTTTGCATAGGAATGACGCATACAAATGGAAACTGCTAGAATACGATTGCAGTACGTTGTGAATTAATCTAAGATATAAATAATATATTCCAACTGTAACTAACGTAAAGCGTTTCTTTGTAAATAAAATGTTTCGTCACATTTGGCACATCTACTCTCCCTCAAGCCAAATTCTGTTCTTGTTTGTAGACAGCATGGAAAGCATTTCGGATCAGCGCATACGGGAAACACGACTCCAGCAAATCCATTGTAAGAAATGGTGATTCCTGTACGATCTGATCGAGGAGGAGGTAAATCGATTCACGATTTCGAATCGCTTCACGATCAGCCTCCTGGCCCAATCGCAACAAGCTCGACGATGCAAGAGCGAGGAATTCCTTCATTCTATCCTCAATGTCACCTTGATTGCAGATGGTGAACAACGCTCCGAAAATATTATTAATTGCAAGCGCCATACAATGAATATTATTTGAGTGCCCCTCAAGTGACGCTCGGTAGAACGAATTTTCAGCTCGAGCGAGTCGTGGAATTGAAACCGCAACAAAAACCATCAATAGACATACCAAAGAATGATCCTCACCATCAGCATCGGTCTTTTGTTGCAGTTTCAAAGCGTTTACTAGAATCGGATCGACTTTACAGGGCAATCCAGCCGCCGAAGTCATTTCACTGACCACTTTCATTGGATCCCCGCTGGGTAAAGGATGGCGGAAGTCCAAAATAGAGCTCAGAAGGAACGGGATTCTTTCCTCGAGGACATCCGTGAGAGCAGATTGTGCCAATTGCCTGAAGCTCAAAATGACACCGATGATCGTCATACGTTGTAGAACGTTATCAACGTTCTTCAAGTTCTTAAAGTTCTCTTTCATCACATCCGGCTTGTCGAAATTAGTGCGTAGACTGCTCAGAATATCCTTATTCATCTCCGCCAACTTCTTCAGCTCCAAAACTTGGCTGGCGATATGCCACATGAGAGTTTCGCTAAGTTGTCGAAGGCCATAGGGACCGATCAACTCGGCGAGCGCGCGCAGCTCATTAATATCGGAAAATTCTTCAGCGTTGAATGGAAATGCACCATCGGCAGTCAAACTGACAAACGCACGTTGATTCATCGAAAAGCAAATATTACCAGCGCTCACTCTTCGCAGCAACACTTCACTATACCATTGAGTGTAAAGTGCTGCAATGGTTTTCTCGCCGTGCGAATCCAAGTTTTGCGTTTGTTGTAACAGACAGTTGTTAAACACACGCGTAATATCAATGTGTACATAGTTCTCTACAGTCTGAAGCACATTCATGTAGGAACGCACGCATGCAAGAAGTTCGCTGGGTTTTGCAATTTCATTCGTATCTTGTTTATACATCACCATTCCTACCAATGCCTGCGAGAAACGATTTTCCAAATGCTGATAAAGATACTCCCTCGGAGCAAACGTATATTCCCACACATTAATCGTCGAACAATAATTAATCGCATAACACAGCTCAGTGAGAGCCATGTGTAATTTGTCCATAGTTGTCAGATTCTCTCTTGTTTTCCGGAAACTTTCCCCGCCCGGTTTCTCAATCTCAATAACATGCTTCTTATTCTTCTCCTTTTTCTTGCGCGTCATCTGCGACAATAAACTAGCGCAGTTTTTCGGCAGCAAACGATCACTCATTTTGCACTGCTCATCGCAGATAGCCGTAATAATATTCTTCGCCTCTTTCGCCATCTCCTCAAGGAAGACATTTACAACACTCAAACTTCTCTCCCGAATATGATGTCTCTCCTCCGGGCATAATTCGTGCGTGCAATTCTGAAAATGGCTGCAAATCAACGGAAATGCAGTTATGAAGCGATTTTGCGCGGGGAACTCGAGACACATGTGGAATTGATCTTCGAAATTACGACTGTAGAAGCAAAACAATGATAGATCAGACGTTTCAGTGGTGATCGCGTCGAGGTGATCCACCATGCGGGTGTGGAATTGTACGCCGTCAAGAAAACGCACAATTTCGATATTCTCCATCAGCTTCATCTGAGCTCCGGTGGAGGAGATGAATGCCTGCAAACGGAACCAATCCAGACGGAACGGGAAGAAATCGAACAGCTCGTTGTCCTCTACTTGCTTCAAGGATACGCTCGCAATGGTATTGCAAAGTGACGATAAAATCATGTGTTCGTCTTCACCAGCAGCTTTCATGTTCTGCATTAGTTGGTTTAACATGGGAGCATCATACCCATATAAATACTGGACGTAATATCTGGTTTAAAAAAATTAGAATTAGAAGTTAAAACGTAATAAATTAAAGCTTTAAAATCGTCTTACCTTTGCATAACTTGACTATACTTCCTCACCAACGCTCTTAACTCCTCCATATGAAACAATAACTCCGGTAATTGTCGATCGATCAAATCCTCCGTTGATTTCCCCTTTCCTTTCTGATGTGGCGGACTGTCGTGGTGACTCAACAACCAAAGAACTTCGTCTCTTGCATATGACAACGCCATGAACACCACTAATGCCTTCGGTCCCAACAACCCAGGCTGGTCGGTTAAAATCAACCCCAATTCCTTTAAAGCTGTGCGTAGATACTTCCTCCTTTCGCGATGCTTATAACCAGCCTTTTGAAACGCCGAACTTTGACAATCCTTCAACTCGGTGAGCCTTTTACTCATACCTTTCATACCCTCTAAATATTGCTGAAGATACGGATGAATATAGATCACCTCATCGCGAAATAAAGGAATAACCCAGAGATTTTCCAATGCACCCACCCACATTTGATTGTAATTCCGATCTTGTAGATGCTGAGGCAGCAACGCTAGACCGAAGATAATCCACTTGTGCATGACTTCCATGCTGAGAAACTCACACGAGATGTAATCCGACAGCGTAGGTTTAAGCAATGCGTTCGGATTCGCCACCAAACTCAATTTCGAATCATTACGCATTTTATCAGCGGGCACATTTCGATTGATATAAATCGTATGTAATGACTCAAGAGCGTTGCGAAGAATATCAGCATACGGTCCAAACTCTTCGGAGAGTTTCTTAAAAGGGTTTTCGTAATCCATAACCATACTTCCCAATCTTGGGAAGCTTTTATCCGGTTCGCCATGCATCATTTCATGTGCAGCATTGAATAATCCAAGCACCGCCTTCCTATCTTCGACTTTCGACAGAAGAATCATTAACGAAACATACGTTACCACAATATCCAGATAGTTTTTCGTCAATTCAAAGTTCAACGTAATGTCCAACTTCACTTTCTGTGTCGCAATAGTAATCAACAACTCAGTGACTTTGTCCTTAAAGTCCAACAGATCCACAAAAGTGTGATAATACAACGAGAGCGACTTGATAACATCGGCTTTGATGCTCTGCAGCGGTGACAAACTCTTGATGTCGATCTGTGGAAACTTCTTCGTGATAGCTTTGATTGAAGACTCTAAATTCTTGTCGGAGAGGAAACTTGGCTTGGATTTCGCGTCTCCACATGCTTTCTTAATATTGTAGATGCGAGTTAACATGCCAACTCCTCGATCATTGAGGATGATCAGCTTCTCTGCCAGCTTCAAATCAGCTAGATTGTTAGGCCTCATTTTGATTCTTAAAAAATTAGACATTATTAAAAAAAAAAGATATTAGTTGAAGAAGAATGATTGAAGAGGAATGGTACAAGAGCACGGATAGAAGAGAAAGGATACATTTTCTTGTAGCATTTGACTACTTACATATTAATTTAAATTGTAATTATACAACAACTCCCAGGTTTGATGAGTTTTAGGCGTAGTTTGAGGTTACTTGGCTATATATTGATTAACAAATGCATGTCGAAGCATTGTTACACTGCGGATTACACCGAAACAACGCACACATTTGAGGTTTATTCGCAAATTGTTTCACTACCGAAAGTGTTAGTTTCTTGCATTGTTTATTGATGGAACAGGATGTGTAAACTGGATAGTGTTATTAGGCGGTGCCTGGCAATCACAAAGTCGCAAACATGGAGAGGAAAATTATACCAGGAGTTTCGCAAACTTTCTCCTGAGAAGAATCAATGAACGATACGACACTAACGTTACTGAAACATTGAGTATATACATGGAAACAAGGCAACTTTTAGAACTTTACCGCATTACAAATTGCCTAACGTTTAACGAAAGTGTCAAATCAGACTAAATGTGAGACAAGGCGTTGTTATGATTTTCGCTTCGTCGTGTTTCATCAAAATATGTATGTAATTATTAATGTACATCGAAGTTTTTAACATTCTACTTAATTCGACAATAACAATCTGTAGCTGTGTAGAATTTCCTAGCAACATGACAACAATCAGACATAAAATCCAGGAGGAGATCTTCCAGCCAACTGAGGAAAAGATTATATCAATTTGCCATGCCGATAAGTTCTTGAAAAAGAAGAAAAGCTCGTTTTTATGCATCGTAAGTACAATCGCCAAGCCTATCAACATTAGCGTGGTCCAAGTGAAGCAATCAGACAAGTATTTTAAAAGAAAACGAGCTTGGACGCTGGCAGAACTTAAAACTGTTGATGGTAAAAGTGAAGAGGCAGAAAATGCAGATTTTGATTTATATATGGATAAAGTCTATCATTGGACAGCGTCAAATCTTCAGGAGAGGCAGAATTTCATTATTACCCTGTACAGACAAGCAAACAAGTATATTTTGAATGAGAAACCGAAGTTTAAAAATGTTCCTAAATCATGGATTGTCGAAGAGGATCTTACTCCTGAGAATATAAAGTTTGCAACGTCTCCTTTGATGGGTTTAGATGGTGATCTCTCAGAGGATTTTCAAGCAATTACAGATAAAGAACAAGAGGATTTGTCAAAGTAAGTTTAAGTTGTCTTGTAAACTAACCTATTAAATTTTAACCTCTTCTGAAACTATATTTAGATTAACATAAATGTTTTAAGGTTAATGACTGATTGTGAGTTTGCAATTAGTAATGCAGAAGCATTTATGGACGTACTTGCCCGAGATTTATCCCTTCTGGACGGTGAGAATGTTCAATGTGTGTTAGATTCTCAAGCAAAAGTGGAATCATTAATGCAACAACTTGAGTTGGCAATCAGTGAAGCTGAAAAAATCGAGAATAGACTCGATACTTATGATGAAATCCTCAAACATGTCAGAGACACTATGAAGAATATGGAGAAGAAAAACATGATGATTGAAGTTGCAGATCGGAATAACTCTAGGTTGCTGCAAGAACTTGAGAAAATTGTGACACAATTAAATCTACTCCAGAAACATGAAGATGCTATCGAGGAAGCTGACTTAACTACCCCTCAAGGCTTAAAAATTGCTATTGAAGCTGGTAATGCTCTTCGAAATTCGATGAACTCTCAGCTAGATCCTGCTTTGCTTCGCCTTTCAGCTGTGCAAGAGCAACGTAAAAAGTTTGAGAAACTTAAAGAGAAACTCTCACGTACCATCAATCGACAGTTGAATAACTTATTCATACATTACGGTAATCATAAGGGTGAAGGTGAAAGAACGACAGATGGCTTGATTCTTCCTCAGCATAGTGCTGTTCACCGAGAGTTGAACATGTATACAGAGTTGATGCACTGGACGAAGGTGATGGATCGCATTGCTTACCAACAATTAAGGAAGGTGTATACGGATTCGTTGGGTAAGCTCTACGAACGAGATTTAAAGCATTTGTTCGAGGCTGCCAAGGAGAAGATTGCTGTTTCTGGTCCGGTTACGACCCCAACCAGGAATACCACTCTCTTGGGGGTGGACAGAGAGCAGTGGTCGTCTGAAACGCAGCATAGTGATCGTCAACGTTATGATTCCACGTTGGAGCAAGTGCTTTCACTTCTAGAGCCGGTATGTTTACAGGAACAGCAATTTTGCGTCAGTTTCTTTCAGTTGGATGTACTCTGTCCAAGTTCAAAGAATACCCTTACGACTTTGGATGGTAGTGATGAACAGCAGGTGCTTCCTGATAAGAAAGCTGAGAAACAGATCAATGAAGATGTGCGTAACATGATGGGATCTCTTTTCTCGGGTTTAGAGGAGGAACTTGCAAGTTTTATTGGATATATTGAGAAGCAGGATGCTTTGTAAGTTGAAAATTTTCGATTATTTTATTGAATTGTCAGGAACGCATTATATCAGTCCGCTCCTTCGGAAAGTATCCCTACTATTTGATGATTCGACACAATATTTTTTGATATCGATATATTTTTGATTTGAAATAATTTAAAATTTCAGCTATTGCATGTACGTCCTTGTAAGACTCAATCAGCACGTCATGTCTGCTCAGAGTTCATTTTTAAGCAACACATTTGCGTCAGTACTAATCCAAATCAAAAGATCCTTGGATCGTTTTATGCAGACCCAAATTATGTCAATTCAAGAGTGCAAAATGCGTAGTAAATCAAAAGGTATTCTTCCATATGTGATAAATCTCGAAGAATTTGCGAAAAACGCGGATGTGCTCTTGAAAAGCGAACGTCGTGCGGATTTAGAGAAATGGTACACGCGATTAGTTGACATAATGATCGAATGCATTGCTCTGCAATCCAATGATAGCGCTAAAGCACCTTCCCAAGTCATCAAAATGGGTAAGTTATCTATTCGATCTTAAACAATTGAATCAACCCAAAGTAACGTCTCTTAATTTTTTTCTTAAGAGAATTATCATCATCTACATTCCTTACTCTCTCAACTAAAGATTGCTGTGTTGGATTCACAACGAAAAGATGCAAAACAACGATACAACGATGCATTAGCAGCATATGTCACTTTATACTTTGGAAGACCACTTGAAAAATTGAATGTAACTAATTTGCACCTATTTTTATTCAATTATAGAGCTCATTTACGAGTTTTTTTGCAGACTTTCTTCGATGGCGTTCAAGCCCGTGTAGCAAGCGGTGTAAAAGCATCCGAAGTAAGCTACCAACTCGCCTTCAGTAAACAGGAACTACGAAAAGTTATTTCACAATATCCAGGAAGCACTGTAAGTTAAAAGAAAATTACGTTTTTACTTGACATTTTTTATTGTGATTTCTTTGTGGCAGGTTAAACGCGGATTGGAATCACTTTATAAAAAGGTCGAGAAACAGCTCAGCGAAGAGAGTAATCTCCTGCAGGTGGTGTGGCGTGCCATGCAGGAGGAATTCATCCAGCAGTATAAGACTCTCGAGGATTTGATACAGCAATGCTATCCGGGTTCGATGATTCGCTTGGAGTTTGAGATTGATGACATTCTGAACTTTTTCTCGGACATTGCAAGGTCACACTAGGTGAGTTTCCTTTTTTTTTACTTTGTCATTTGCTGTTTGGTATATTCCCATATGGCTAACGCTCCTGCAACATGCACATTCAGACTTCTGATCATTCCGAATTGTGGTATTTCCACACAGTCATCTAGTAGTGCTAGTAAAGGAGCTGGTATTCCTGCTCTTTCATTCCTGCAACATTGATTTACATGTAAAGATACTTGTGTGACACCTCCCCCTATTATAGCTGTGGTTTAAAAAATACATACCCTAACAATAGGACGGTCTTCTCCTTGAATTTATAACAATCAATCGAGACACTATTAGAAGTTTGTTCGATACCGACAATTCGGTAGTGATTTTCCTTGCATTTGTTAAGAAAATCCTGTAGATTTCCCCCCTTAACTTCGATAATATTAAGCCATTTCTCGCTGGTCATGCTTAGATTACTGAATTCCTTTTTTTGCACCACCGAAATGTTATCAACAACAAGCATGTGCCCGCCGAAAATTTCACACGTTCTTGATAAACCTCCCAAATTTGCAGGACTCTCAATAAGCGATGTCACAACAATGAGCTTACCAAGTTTTTGTGATTTTTCTAAAACATCTTGGCGTTCTAAAATGTCCTGCCAGGGCATTATCTTTTTCTGAATATTATCATGTGTATCTGCTGGATTTAAATTTTCTCTTAATTTCTGTTTGATAAGATTTTCACTAGCATAATATGACCAAAATTGTTTGATTTTAAAATATTCCCATTCACATGCAATCACATTGCACACCTCTGGAATATGGACCGTCACAATAAAGATAAGTTTTTTCTGATCCTTCCACGGCTTTGCTTTGTGGATATAATCAACCATGTCAAAGTCTAAGTCATCACGAATCGTTGTGGCGTTGATGGAAGCATCAACTGCTTTGTATATCGATTCGTATTTTTTAAACTTGAAGTTGTGTTGATGTCTATGACATACTTGACGAATTAGTTTCTGAGCATAGTAACGTAATTTGAAATGTGGTCCCATTGTCCATATTAAAACAGCATCGATGATTTTATGACTGAATTCAGGATGATTTTTGATAAGGTCCAAGGCGTAGATTACGGGTAGGAAACCGGTGATTGTGGACGTATGCGTTTTGTTGGTGCTTTCTAAAGCACTGAGAAGTCGTTCTAATGCGTTTGATTCTTCTTTCAGGAGCTGTGTGAGTAAATATTGCATCAACAATCGCACTGATGGCTGGTGACTCTCCTGGGTGAAACTCTCGATGAGGAACATTATGAGGGTTTCCTTCAGTTGTACCGATATTGTTATACTTGGTAACATGAAGATGAGTATTTGCATTGTGCGTAATTTATGCAAGTGTAACTGAAAATATATTTATTATAACTTTGATGGTTATGTAGGATATATGATGTTAAGGAAATTTCATAGTTAAAACTATTAATAAAATAATGTATTTGGAAAAATTGTTATAAAATATTTATAACCTTAGAATTTAAAAAATATTTCCCGATTTTACATAGTTTCTCGTCGTGTTTGAGGTTTCGGTGCCATAAGGTTTACTCAAAATTTCGTTTTATTTATACATACTCAGCAGATCTATATATTCAAAGCAACAACCGTCACAGGAAACGGGAAGTTAGAAAACTTCGAGTTTCGGGTATTCAAGGTTCAAATGTTTAAAAACGAGTTTTGCAAATTTTTGTATGAAACCCTGGTTTTGGGTATTCGATTGTCAGTTTTCATGAAGAGGGTAGAAACGATTGCACAAACTTCAAATAAGCCTCTAGTAATGGCAAGATCTATTATTTTGCTAATGAAATATGAAAGGTCAAATTTCGTATGAAATCCGGGTTTCCGGTATTCGACTCTCAGTTTTCATGGAAATCTCGAAAACTATTTTTGAAAGAAAAGGCAAGAATTAAAAAGATGTTAATTTAGAATATTCAAACTATAGAGGCAAAACACCTGACGTAAAAATTGTCAAATAAAATACCATTTCTTACAGTAAACAAGATGTAATTTAAGAAACTTACAATAGAATCCGGAAAATATCTCTTGTTGAACGCCTTTCGATAGTTATCCAACAAATAATGAACACTTTGGCTTATTTTTTCAGAGTTTTCATCGAAAAGTATATCTTCGAGAGCCCATTTCCGTATTTCAGCAGCACGAAAATATGGACTAGAGATTTAAAAACATCAACAAAGGTCTCGTCAAATTTGTAACAACCAATAACATACCTTGTAACATGTAAATCCACATAAATCTCCGTACAAATCTCATATTCAGCCCTGTAAACCAACATTTCCTTTTAAATTCCTTTTAAATCTTTATAAAATACTCACTCACCGTTCATTCTTATTCAATATAGAATTAGGATAAAGAAGAAACTCGTACATGGGAAAAACAGCCGTATCAAAGTTCAAATATTTAAAATACATCGTACAATAATAAATCACAATATCGCCGGATGCATTCGCACTCTGGTACAATATCTTTAAAAGGAAGTGAAGCACTTCCTTGTTAATCGTCCGATAATTCAACGCAATACTTCTTACAAGATACCTCACGGAATTATCAACATCCTCCCTGGCTTTCAAATAAAATAATCGATTCATAGCAACCTCTAAGAAACCAATATGTTCACTATCAATATTCTCCAGAATGAAATCAAAGTTTCGATAGACTTTGACTAGAACATCATCACTCTGACAGTTAAAGAACTCTGTGTAAACGTCTAAGAGTCGATCGAAATTCTTTTTACCAAATGATATTGGTATTTTTAGCAATAAATTAACGAAATTCAACGCAAGACTTGATGAAATTGGTTGTTTTTCATTCAATATTTTATTCCACCAGTAATTATAGACATTAATATAATTACTTTTCGTCATATAAAAGAGGATTTCAAAGGCTAACAATTGCTGATTGCAAGATTTATTGGAACACAAAATACTAATTGATTTTGTAATCAATTCGTAACTAGGTTTATCCATTTGGCGTATCGCATAGGATTCTTTTTCACAATTAAGTCTTTCCAACAAATATTCCTGCAAATCAGTTGCTTTAACCAGATATAAATAAGACAAACGATCCATAACAAGAGGGCAATATTTCCTCTCTTTGAAGTCACAATATAAATTTTTGACTAGAGAATTAGGCACGTCTTTCCGCTCTGTTATCTCAATCAAAAAATCAACTTTTGTTCGTAAATTTGTCGTATTTATATCGGTTAAAACTAAAAGTAACTTTTCCAAAAACTCATCAGTTACTACTAAATTTGTTACGTTTATCAACTTCGTTGCATACCGATAGCAATTTTCATCTAACATCAATTCCAAAATTATATTCACATATTTCTCGATTGAAACCTTTTCTTTGACATTATCTTTAATAATTTCAAAGATAAATAACATGATGCCTTGACGAATGTACTTATGAGGCAGTTTTTTACAGTTTTTAATGATTGCGAGTGTAATTTCTAGGTTCATATCTCTAATCATGGTAGTTTTATAAAAATTATAGAAAGCTACTGGATTCCAGTTGATTTTCAAGCTAAATTTCATGAGATTTTCATAAATTTCGGTTGTTACTTGCTTGCAGTACTCCTGTAAGTCCGAGAAAGCTTGTTTACTCAACTTTGACGAATCGTTTTTATTCAAAGCTTGAAATAATCCGCATAAATCGAGGTTTGGCTGTGATAAAGATGTTTTTATGAAATAACTTACAGTATAATAAGCAACAGCACTGTGTGGATGGGAAAGAAACTTCTTATAGATAATATCCAACCAGACAGTTGGTAAATCTAATTTATTTAGCAAATGCAAAGAAGGTTCGATTAAATGCAATTGTTTTTCGCAAGCTACGTCCATGAGAATGAAATAATGATCGTAACTCTTACTAAGTGGTATTAAACTTCCTTTTGCAATGTATTTTTCATTAATGTTTGATATTTTCTTTGTTGTGAGAACATCTAGGGAGCTTCTAAACAAATACATTGAAGCTTTATAATTAAATCCTTCATATTCTGATAGTCCTTCAACTAATAACTTCCAGAATGTATCAGTGGAAATAATTTCACACCATTCTCCAGAAAATAAGTAGTTTGAAGGAATAGAAGTAATAAGTTTCAATGATTTATCTTCGATACATTTTGACCAGAGGTACATCAATGTATTTTTATCATTTTTTAAATAAATCGGCAATATATTCGCAATAAAATATTTATATTCTTTTTCATTAAGTTGATGACTTAAATATACTTTGACTAAATCACTTCTGGTACATTTGTGTTCAAGTAATGTTCTTAAAACTTTTAAAGTTACTAAAGAAATTGGATGGGTTTCAGGATTACTAAATTTATCCATTACTTGCATGTATGTATCAGTAGAGGACTGTATTTGCAAGGCACATTTGAGAATTCTGCATGCTTCATTGATATTATCCTCTGCTAAATTGCAATCAGATAATAGAAAGTCTAAAGAAAAGTCGCACTTATCTTTGGTACCATTGCTAATTCCGTTTAGGTATAATTGGAAGTAAATGTAGAGCTTTCGAAGATCTGTCTCGTTGACAATTTGTTGGATTGCATAGTTTGCTGTGGTTGAGTGGAATGTTAATAATTCTTGTATAGAAATATGGTCACTTTGTTCACACATGTTTAGAGTTATTAATTAGTTAGTTTTGCAACAAGTATTTTGAGCGAAACACATTGGATGGAACTTAGGTTAAAACGTGCTTGTTTGGTTGCAGACAGTAGGTATAATAGCTTGGTAATATACATTAATTTAACTATTTTTGAATTTAGAATGATATTTTATTCAATAATTATAATATATTGAGTTTTCAATTATTGAAATGCAATGTTCTAGTTCATTTTGTATATTTCCCTATATGAATGAAATTATTAAAAAAGCTAGATCATAGATGTCGCTACGGTTAATATTGGTAATTTTTTTGCTGTACTTTTGTCGCTAGCCTGTGTTTTATGTACAATTTATAATTTATACTATTCAATTCATGTACCTTATCATGTTACTTATCAGGACGATTTTAAGAGCTTTTAATTTCCTGGTAATTTAGCTTTAGTTGGGCCAAATCTACTTTTTTTTCGTGAAAAAAGTCGAGAGGTCGATAGCTGCAACGGTTCAAAAACTAAAACGTGATTTCCGAACATTTGGCAAATATTCGCCAAAATATATGAGAAAAACGTGTTCAGATGTGCTAAATCGACTTATTTTCGCGAAAAAAGTTTTTTAAGCATATCGAGAGATTGGTAACTGCATCGGTTCAGAAACTAACTTGCGATATCTGAACCTTTGGCAAATATTCGCCAAAATATATGCGAATTATTGGGAAATTACTGTATTCTATTTGATTTTCAATCTAAATCTCATTACCTTTCATATTTTTTACTATTTATCGTTTACAAACCACTTCAAAATCAGAAAAAATGTATTTGACTTTACTTTGATTAGTCTCTTTTAATCCTAAACTTGAAACTAATCCATCAAAACGTTGCGTAACTCGGCATATAATATACATTCACATTGAAAAGTAAATTTGGATAATATTTTATGCTTAAGTTTACGCCCAGTTCCGGTGTGTAATGTGAATAAATCTTATCAGTATGTTTAACTAGTCGGGTTTTGGCTCGCTCTGTGTGCAATATGAACGAGAAATATAAATCGCATATTCGTAAATTAACGACCAAAGATTTAATACCAATTATAGAAAACGTACGTTTCTATTTCTAGGATCTAGTTTTTGTTACAAACTTAAACTATTTCAATTTCAGAGTAAACATGTCATGCTCGCGGACACAATTAGAGACTATCAAATTACTGGAAATGATTTATTGGTAAGTTTTTAAACTGATGTTATGCCCTTTCAAATGTTTTTCTTTTCAGACTCTTACAAGAGATGATGTAATTTTGCGATTTCGAAATAATGCTAAACAAAAACCATTTTTGGATTTGTTGAAACATGTTCAGACCACGCCCGAGGATCTTTTTCAATTGAAAACAGTCATAAGACGGAAATTAATATGTCAAAGCAACCCACCATCTGAATCTGAATTGTCGGATACATTTGCAAGACGTCGAAGTAAATTCGAAAATGATAATCCATCTACTTCATTGGCACATACTAAACCGAATGTGGTTTCTAGAAATGAAGTTCGTAAGGAAATTACGAGTAAACTTAATTTTAAGCCTAAACCTCTTACACCCAGTAACATCGTTCAGAAAGAAGGTCTTAAGGGGCAGGGGAGATCAACGTCATCTGTTATGGCTCCTTCCTTTACCAAGAGCGGGGGAAGTGGAGGACGAGTCGTACCAAGTCAGGAACAACACTCAAAACCAATAGTCGATAAATTTGAAACTAGAAAACCATCTCAGGAAACTCTTAAGAAGATATCATCAACGTCAATTGATATGGATCCTTCCTTCACCAAGAGTGGAGGAAGTGGAGGACGCGTCGTACCAAGTCAGGAACAGCAATCAAAATCAATAGTCGATAAATTTGAACCTAGAAAAGCATCTCAGGAAGCTATCAAGAAGATATCAGGAAGATTTGAGGAGGCAAGAACACCTTCAAAATCTGTGACTATCTCTAAAAGTCTTTCGAGGAATGTACATCCGAAAATACTGAAGCCCAAACAACCTTCACCAGAGCCTGAACCTGAAGTTCCAGTCCGTGAGAAGTCTGAAGAAACATCTGGGTATAATATTACATCAAATTTACAGGAATATCACAATCTACCAACAAATAATTCATTGTAACTATTTTTCGTCTTATGGGACTTCAAATATTCAATTAATTTGTCTTATTATCTAATTCTGATAAATGAGCTTCTAAAATAGGTATATTTTAATCTATGCACAATTTTAGGTGTGTTCCCGAAGAACATGAGGAGTTCGAAGAAGAACTTCCAGAATATATTAACATTACAGAACAGACCAATATTTCAACCCTTGCCCAAGGTCTGAAAGAAGCTGTGGCAAAGTTCAAACGAGAGGAATATGTAAGAATCCTTGAAAATAAGGGAGTCAAGTTAGAAGAAACGTATCAAGTCCATGAAGCGGACTCTGAAGTAATCCATGGGAACATTAGTGAAGATGATTTCTTCAGTGATGCTTCCCAAACTCCTGATTTTTCTGATCCATTACAAGAAGAATCTCCTGAAGAAGACCAACTCCAAGAAGAACCTATTCAGGATGATCCTGCTGAAGAAGAACTCCTTCAGGATAATCCTGCTGAAGAAGAACTCTTTCAGGATGATCCTGCTGAAGAAAAATTCCTCCAAGTAGAATCTGTGCAGGATGATCCTCCTGAAGAAGCATATGATGTCCCTGTTCCTGTTCCTCTACGTCCATCACAAATCAAAATGTCCACTAACACTGGAATAAAGATTATAAAACGCTTCGGGGATGATAAGAAACGCATTACTCCTAAATCACTTCCGGAAAGACCAGCCAGTGAACCTCAACAGAACGCGCCGATAAGTGTGGGTCAGGGAGAGTATCACCCCTTACCGAATTTAGGAATCCAACAGCCACCAGAAATACCACCTGATCCCAACATTCCTGAGGACAACGAATATGAAGAGCCAATTACACTAGATACTCCACAGTTTGTTATAAGACGCAACAAGTTCTTCAGGGAGGTGACCCGAACTGAAGGAGACATGATATTGGCACATCGACCGGTTGGCACGTTTCTGATACGTCCGAGTAGACAACATTTGGCCACTCTGATGTTTGTAGGCAAGACTATGATTAATAATGTTCCTATTTGTCATGATGACATTAATAATGAATATCATCTTGGGACTGTCCCTGGGACAATAAATATGGAGAGATTTAAGAATATGATGCTTTTGTTGAATTATTATTCCAGTGCTCCCATGTTAGTTGAAGAAAAGATAATGGATCCTGATTTAAACAGTTTGGATTAGATTAAGAGAGTTAAAAAAATTAACATTAACATTATACACCGAACGTTCTGAGATTTTATATTTATAAATAATGGATGTTAAAGAATTTATAGGTTTTCTTTTAATTATTTTTATTTTCTGGTATATTTTAATACAGACATTATCAAAACAAAAACATTAAATGTGCAAATATTAAATACACCTATTAAATTAAATAAACAACAGCCATAAAAATAAAAGTAAACGCGTGTTCATTTGATTTTTCCTACAGTTCAAAAAAATATTGGCACAAAATGTGGACAATATGAAATTCTTTATGAATTTTCTAAGAACGGCGTTCCTGATGATTTTGCTTTCCGTTTTGGGTAAGACATGACATATTAAGGTCTTCACTGAAAAATTTAATCACATTAATATTTTTAGTTTTTGGAATACCAACTAATGATAAAGCTGGCTTGATTACTATAAATTTATTAAATAATGTGCATATTTTGGATGGTGATACATTACTAGGGACCCAGAAAACCACTGAAACTTATCAAACACAGGCAGGTTACCATACAGGCCACCATCGTAAACCAGTTCATCATCACCCAGGACATTCGAATGGTCCTACGCCTGAATATCATCATAAACATCATTATAGAGTTGAATAATGATATTGATTTATATTTAAATATTTCTTAAAGTATTAACGATCTTTGCCATACTCCCGACCCGTTCATAGATGATTAAATAGTGATTCACAATAACGAAATTTTATTAGTACAAAGTCATTGATTACTACAGTTTTAGTACCATTGAATTCAAGTGGATTCTTTACTAACTCCTGATGATTGTTATCATCATTTTTCGTAGCGTGCGATAGCTTACTTGGAGTACTACTGTTGCGAACCGTTAGTGCACGGTCGATGTCTATTTTCCAGAATTCCTATAGAAATTATTTATTAAATTTATAAGATAATTTATGGCGTGTACATTTTTCTAGTTGGGTGGCTCTTTTGGAAAGTGTAGCAGATTTGATGGTCTTTTGTCCGGGCACGTCCGGTGGAACGTTATATCCGTCAATGACCGCTCGCCGCGGGCTGGCTTGACTTGCCAGTGGCGGTATGTACGGAACAGATGCCTTAGCGGTGGTATGCGTAAGGGTAGCATTTCCTGGCACACCTTGCAGAAGTTGAGAGAGTGGTAGGCGGGGTGTGCCTGGATTGATCGAGGATAGGCGTGAAGAGTGGACGTGTGAGGTAGAGATGAATGGCGTGGGAAGTTGGAGGTGTGGACCTCAGGCGAGGAGTTGTAACATTTTTGTAAATAAAGTTAGTCACATCTGAAACTTCGTCGTATCAGCGGCTCTCTGTAGCTAAATCTTTACTGACACGGATACATTATGGGATTACTGCAATGGGTTTGTTTATAAACAAGGATAAATCGTTGAAAATACATATTATTGACTCGTTTGAAATGTATCTTACTTGGATTGTGATGCGTCGAGGATTATCAGTTTTACAGGGAATGAATAGGTAGCTCGAATGTATTACTGAAAGTGGACTTATCGATTATTATTTGGGTAATACGACTGTAACGAAGTATAAACGGAGTAAAAATAGTCACTTTGTTACTATTGGAATTAGTCATATTTTACTTGTGTTTATTTTCTATGGGTGTGGGGTGGTGATTGCATGTGTTTGTTTTTCAATTGAGATTATGTTGAATAAGATTACAATATGATTAATTAATTATTTCTAATGTAACTTTTTGGAAAGATGTATTGGAATGATGATTAAAGTGATTGCAAGCATTTTCCTGTAGATATATGGATATAATTACGTGTATATGATCAGAAAGACTGAAATATTGTTCGGTATATTGTTTCAACTTGAGAGATTTTTATTTTTTATTGGTGATTCCCTGAGTTGCGTGAGTATTATAATAAACGTAATGCGAAATCGTTTTCCTTTAGTATCAGGATATGCTATGATATTTCATGAATCACGAGGTAGAACATTCAATAAAATTGTTTAGTGATATCAAAGGACTCCTCTTTTGATATTACTATATGTTCTTTTATCACGAGTTACTAGCATTGAAGCAGTGTTCATAGTGTCAGAAGACTATGATAACAAATATTCCGAATTTTGATTCTATTGCGAAATTTAAACGTAAAAATGTTTGATCCGTGCATCACTTGATTCCTAATAAATTATCGAAATTTTTCAGAAATCAAATGATGTCTCTAATATTGTAACTTCTAATCTTCATTCCAAAATATATGTCTCGTCTTTTTTATTTATGTTTCTATTTATATTTTTGAAAGTTAGTGACTCAAAGACAATTAAAGTAATTTCAAGCATTTTATTGTGAAATGATTGAACTTAGATAGCCCCGGGTTTTTGAAGTTATATCTATTAGTTTACAAAATGTGTCTTTGCTTCTCAAACGCTGATATAAGAAACTTGAGATGAGCATAGCCTCGGAGGATAAACACACGCAAGCGGCAACCACACTGGCATATGCATTGTTTCTTCTTCGCTTTGGAGCAGTCTAGCAATTTTCACAAAGGATACCTACTCACAGTACCCTGGAAAAACCTGGGAGCCTTTACACTAGAGATGTAAGGAAAGAAGTTGTGTATTGAATTTTAAAGTTTATTAAATTTTGAAATCATGTACTAAAAGTGCAACTTCCTATTAGACTCCTGGACAGCAGCCAATATCTTCAAATAAAAGGTCTTCAGCGTTCAACCATTCACGTTTTGAAGAAACTGAAACAAAAATAAGTTATATTTGGACATATTCTGCTGAAGTAAAATGAATAAAAGGACCCCTAGCTTACTGTCAAAACCAGAAGCACCCAAAGCCTGGATTCGACAGAACTACATTAATTTTTTTTTGTTTGATTTTACGTACGAGTATCGACTGCTATGGTAATTAGCTCTATTCAATTCTTTTTCAATGTAATTAGTCATATTAGAGGCTAACACTATTGATAAGAAGAAGAATTCACTTTAATATGCATCCCCACCGAGAATCGAACACGGGACCTCATGGACAGTGGTTATCGACCATACCACTGCGACACTTGGCTGGACAACTACATTAATTATTATAATTACAACTTAATAGTGCTCCGAAGGAGTCTCCTTAAGAGTGATCTAGAATTATAACACGAAATGACTAAATTTAAGCGCTTCACAATGAAGTTACTACAAAAATAAATGAATCAAGTACTTTTAGATGGGACAACAAGCAGCTTCTTCAAATAAAGGGTCTTCATCATTCAACCAAAGATGTTTTGAAGAAACTGTAATAAAATAAACTTATTCAAACACAATCTACCGGGGTGTACTTTTTATATTTACCAATATTAATAAAAACAATGATGAAAACGAAAGTGATACTGAAGCGATGCATTTTGCTTACAATTAGTGATACAGTTATTATTCGTCTCATAAAATTTCTCCTGAGACTTTTATACTCATCTGAAGAATAATCGCTGATTATTACAATGAAATTTCTTAATACGGAATAAAATTGACAATAAGTAAGTAATATGTTTAAACAACCATTATAAAAAACAATTGTTATAGAAACAATGAAATCTTGCGAGAGACAGTCAACATTTATTCAGTTGGATTTAATATTACATATCTTTTTCGATATACTCGTACATAAATCATTCAAAAGAGTTTCAACTACCCTGTACAACTCTTATGATAAGTGTAACATTTTGTAAGAACTTCTCGTTAACCATACTTAAAATCTCAAAATATTACATCTGATAACAAATGTAGGGGTATAAAGGTGTGGTGAGCTCATCATCAGTTTTTGATTAGGCGAGGATATCACATTGAGTTTGGATGCTGAGGAGGGTTGGTCAAATGCGCGATTACATTAGGGCGCAGCAGGTGGCCTCTTCAAGATGGGGTCGTTCGCAGTCGTTGATCGTGAGCGATTGGCCTTTTCTGCCTGGAAGCGTAGCAAGATCAACGGCGGTTTCCATGCGAAGCATTACACGTTCCAGTAGGATATCTACAGCTCGGGCTACGTTCAATCCCGTAGCTGCACTCGTTTCCAAGTAGATCATACTATACAAAATAAGTAATATTACCTGTATATGGTTAGATAGTGTAGCTTCACTGATTCTAGTCTGTCAAGGCTTCTAGAGATGAAGGTAGATGGAGCTACTGATATCTAAAGTTTTTGCGCAAGTTTACAAGTCTAGAAATATCAGAAAAAAAGTACAGACATGCTTGACAAGGAGTATTTATAGAGATGTGGCCTCGAAAGATTAAATTGCTGAGTGTACTTTAGGTATGGCCTCGACATATTGAGTCAGATAAAGCGATTTAAGTGACGATACTTCTATCTAAGGTTCCAGTTTGCAAATGAAATTTTGTATAAACCTACCTAACATATTGGAGAAAAGTTTTTATCGCCATCAAAGGATTATATATCTTACTAAAAGTTCAAATACAAATTACAGGTACGTTAGAGTAGTGTTTCCCAGAGCGGGGGCACACGGGGGGCAATTTGACTGTTAATGTGCAATACGGAAATTGGCTCGGCTAGATGTGACGGGTCCTAGAAAATTCAGAATTTGAACTCAACGGATAGGGGGTCTATCTTGGATAAGCAGTTTTGACCCGTCCGATGATCATTCATTGACGGAAAATTAAATCTCGGCCAAGAGAGCCAGGAGTGGGGACGCAAATATCCCTCCCTCTGGACGTAAATATATTGAGACGTCTCCCTGTTCACATATAAAACATAAAAAGTTGAGAAACACTGCTCTTGAACTAAATAGCTTCAAAACCAAAAGCATAAAACACCTAGTATCAGTAAAACTACACTACTTACACATAACATTACTACATTTACTAATTATTGTATTTCTGTTGACCTACTTGTATTTTTCGGCAAGTTCTCGTGCTCGCCATTCCGGAACGACCCGTCTGTCCTCCAAATCAACCTTGTTCCCACACAGAATAACATCTGGACTCTCACAGTAGGCGTGCAACTGTCAATTATATTATTATACTCATTGAATAACGCGCCCACATTGATTACCTGCAGCTGATCGACCCAGTTCTGTATCTCAAGGAAGGACCGCTCATTGGTGATGTCAAAGAGCAGCAGGAAGCCCATCGCATCTCGATAGAAAGCAGTTGTCAGGCTCCGGAATCTGGACACACAGTATCCCCATGTAAAAGACGGTTTGCTCTATACAAATCTTTGCAGAATACAAACCTTTCTTGTCCCGCAGTGTCCCATAGTTGTAGATGAATTCTATGATTCCTTCCACTGGACTGATATAACTTTGATAATTAAAAAAGAAAAATTATGTAGTGAAGAATATGAATTAACTTTGGAAGAAAATTTGTTTTCATACCATTCGCTTTTCACGAAAATCTATCCCCACAGTTGAAATGTATGTAGATCCAAAGGTTCCATCTGTATATTGGTACAAAAACGAAGTCTTGCCAACTGCTGAATCACCCAATGCCAGAAATTTGATTAAATAATCGTAGTCCATTTTTCTGGTCTGTAATTGTTAGCTTAGAATCTGAGGAGATATTTGAGGAGATATCAGTCACTAAAATATGAGTAAACTTCGAACTAGTACTTTTAGAAATAAAAATTGAATAAGAGTTTTTTTTTAAGTGAAACAAAAAATATTTTTGTTTACACTTCACAACCTGTTGATGTTTAAGAGGCGGCTACGACCACCTGTGTGCTGGCTCTTGTGAGAGTGAAAACTAAACTGACGCATCCAGGCAATGCAACCTTCGTCGAAGTTCAGGTTCAGCAAGGACAACGCAGGCGCAATACGAGCAATCGATATCCAACAGGGCCGCATTTCCATGACCTTGGATGCAATTTCGGGAATTTGCTACACTGCTGCGTTCGTCGTGCGAAAATTGACTGGGAAACGTTTCAAGAATTTGCGGAATGATGTGTACATTTTATAGATCTGGGGTATGATGGTGGCATGATCTGAGGGGAAGAGGGATCTTTGTTAGAAAGACGAATGTATGGTTGAATGGAGCTGAATGGTTACCGATCAGGAAATTTTGATAATGTTATTTTCAATTGAGATTCCGTTATCATGAATTTGAAAAAATATGTTTATATTAATAAAAGTATATTTATATTATATTATTTATTATAATATTATTATTATAGTAAGTCTAAATAAATGTATGTAATAAATGAGGACTTGAAATTGGTTTATCATTTTATATAGAGGGTAAGAATTAAATTGAATTTCTATTAACTAGAAGTATAGGTAAATGATAAAAGTCATGGTAAGTACAATTATGTGGAATTTGTTTGAATGATGCAAGGAAGCGTGGATATAAGCTGTATCTCTACCCAATTACGTTTCAGGATGTACTTGATTTTAAAGATGAACTTGAAAATTTTTCCCAGAAAGAAAATGTACCGAATATAGAATAATACACATGCTTATATAATTATTAAATTCGAAAATATAGGATTAAATGCCCACCTGGGCAGCCTAGTGGTAGCATCTCCGCTTACCACGTAGGAGTCCCGTACTCGATTCCCCGAGGTGGGCAATCCACCGGGTGAATATTATTCACCCACAACTTACCACAAACACAACACTAAAACATTCAACACTCAACTACTAGTACACAACAACTATTACACAATAAAAACAACACAAATTTTAAACATACAAATATATGTACAAACACGGCGGAAAAATCTTAGGGTTGATAGCCATTAAAATATATACATTAATTTTTTAAGATTAAATTAGAAAAGTAGATTCACCGATTCTATTGCAGCTGAGCTTTTGGACCAGATGGTAGATGGCGCTAAAAAGAGGATCTGTTAGGCGTGGCTTCGAAGGATTGACTCGTTATGGCTTGTTTACAAAGCAAGCAATAGGTGTGGCCTCGATAAAGATGACAGAAACTCCACTTTTCAATGGAATTGAATGGAATGGAATTGAATTTAGAAATAACACAATGAACTAGACATAGCCATTCGACGTATGTTCAATAGAAAACATGAAAAGCTTAATTATGTTCTAGGATGCACTTAATTATAAAATATTTCTACATCTTTATTATCTGAAACCAACAAAAACCTTTAAAACTTATCCTAAACAGAAAGAATTAGAATTCATGATTGAGTATTTATTAAGTAACAGATCAAAACATACATATTAACATTTTTTTGGATGATTTGAATTAATTTAATTACATCGTAATCTGCCCATTGATGTCCTCGTATTTTCTTTGGTTTGTATATAATCTTAACTTTAATTAAACATTAGATATTTCATAATAAATTCGATGTATGTACAGAACTATATTTGTTTCCAATTTTGTTAACATTTGTTGTGTCATTTTTCAATTATGTTATACATACGTTTCCTTATCTTATATGATCAGAATTATGGCTTACGGGTGTTTATACCTATTTTCTTTGAGAGATTCTTTAAATAGTCCGTTTTTTGGATACTTTCTTTATGTCACTAAATCGTTAAAATGAAAGCATTCCGGTAAAACTATGGATATTGTGCTGGGCACACTGCCAGTGCATTTTTTTTTGTAACTACTCATCGTACAGTCAACGTAAATGTTTAATCAAATGCAAAGCAATTAATAACGCAATCAGTATAAATGCGCTAAAATTCATTTTATGGAAATTGTAAGAAATGAAAGTGTTGATCTTCCAAAGAAAAGTAATAGAAACATTATAAAATATTTACAATTCAAAGGTTCTTAATAACAAATGATATTCTTATAATTTCGCTTAATGTAACAATAAATATATAAAAACAATTATATATTTGACATAAAGTAAAAGTTAACAGCGTCTAGGCAAAAATATAAGCAATTAAAATGAATATAACAGATTTTAACAATTTGAAAATGGCCAACATCGATATATTTATGCATTCACAATTATTTATCATTTCGGATTCGGATTATTATAATCTCTATGAATGACTAATGAGCGTTTTATGTCTAACAATAAAACTTGCGCGATTTGTGTGTTTGTGTAATATTACAGCTGCCTTTAATGAGCTTTAGTATTTTCTTTGCGTATTTCCTTGCTTTGCATTGATGTTAATCATTAAATCTAGTTGCTATAAGGTACACATAAACACATGGAATGCTTATTTTATTTGATGTGCGATTCTATAGCGGGAAGTTCAAATACTTGTTCTCGGACAACTTGTCTCTTTATTTTACACAATTTCATGTATTTTATGTAAAATATCGCAATTTGAACCTCCAAAAATGAGATATAAGTGATTTCAACCAATATGGGAGGAGAACCGATCTAGAACCGAACTAGAACCGATCAGAAACCTAGTCTCAATATAAATACAATTTTAAGCAATTTTAAAGCAATTATATGGGTAAAAACATATTTTCATAGAAACGAATCGCCGTGAACAAATCCTTGACATTCCCAACTATATTCCAAAACCTAATATTGGAAAGATCTTTCCAGATTCAGAACAAAAACATGTAAGCGTGATTTGCAAGAAGTGGCAGTAGACCAACTTAAAATCACAACAAATTCTTTAAAACGAACAGAAGAATGTGACGAAACCTAAAACCAAACATTGACAAACAAGTGTACTTTTTTGGGCTAGAGTTAGTTCGACCAAATGATATAATTGGCATTTGAAATAGAGATATCTCAATCTGGCTTATCCTCAAAACAGTTTCGTTGGTTTTAGGTTTGGTGTACTTACAAGTAGGACGTATCGTTAAGTCGTTAAAGTTAAGGATAGTTAAATAGTTTAATTATATAATAAAACACTCTAATCGTTAACGTCAATAAACTATTCACGTTTAGTAAAATTTGCACCGCAATCAGCTATCAGCGTATATAATATGCCGATCGACTTACTACCAATAAAATCGCATTATTAATCATCAATAAACATTTACAAAGGTAACGAGTCGATCAGCACATGTATTTTATGATTAATTCGAAAATAATTGTTACTATGTGTTAATTAGTGTCTTATTTCTTAAAATACTTTATCTAAGCAGATTTAGAGATGAATAAATACACTCAATCAAGTTAATTTCAGATAATAAACTTTATAGTTTCTAATTTCGATTATATAACATAACAATAGATAATTCTATGCATACATCTGAGCATAAACAAGTAGGATATAAACATATGTTTCGCTTTAGAATTGAGTGTATTTAAATAGATAAATAGAATATAAACATCTGTGGGAAACATTCATTAACTACAAATATCTTTTAAAATCAACATAACACTAAAGTCTTAATCTTTAGTTTACGATAATGTTATGCGCGCGTTTTGCAGTTATATAATGAATGGATACACACGTAGTGCCTTTGTTTTATCGAATGAAACAATCACAGGGAGTTACGCTTGTTTGCAATGTACAAATTTTGCGGATTACTGCGTTTTTATGCTAATTGTCTACTCGTATATGTTTTCAAACGGAGAGTGTCAGATGACTACTAAATGTACAAAATTAAAAAAATACCGTGCTTGTCTGTGGGTGATTTAAACTGGTATTTATAGTGATTGAAGTTGGGGAATTCCCTATCCAGAATTTGTTGAATAAAAGTCTGTTCCCTAGATTTACTATCAATTTAAAATAAATAAATAAGAAAGTTCTATTGGTGTATCAGAGAACCACTATGAATTCTGGTATACATAGGTAGAAGTAGGAAGTTCTTAAACTTGGTTGCCATGGTTATTCCTGGGAATTGCTAAACCTCATAACTTGGATGTTGATACCGTCATCTTGTAATTCGAAGAGTTGGTCGATAAAAATTCCAGAAATGGCTATGATTACTTAAGGTTGCAGGACGACTTTGAATATCGACTGTGAAAACCAATTGCTTAATAGAAGTGATCCTCTTTAACAAAAATAGTTTCGTTCTCAGGAAAGTTCCCAGGCATGGAGAAGTATTCTTGGTTATTCCCTGGGAACTTCTAAACCTCATAATTTGAGTGTTGATTCATCAACATTTGTCATCTGGTCACATGTCATCTTGTACTTTGAAATTTATGTCGATGATAATCCCAGAAATGACTGTGATTACTTAAGGATGCAGGATGACTTTGAGTATCGAGGATATTGTTCTGATCTGTCAGAGGAGATTAAGGACACCAGTCAAACTCTAGACAGAAATTTGTTCTGGGCCAAGACAATTGCAGGGAAATGACTGGATATACCAGAATGCCAATTTCCTATGATCCTCTTTGACAAAACAAATCCTGGTTTCGATCTCATGTAAGTTCTCAGGCAAGTTATTCATAGTTATTCCCTAGGAACATCTAAACTTGCAACAAAGTTGTTGATATCACCATCAAATATTTGAAAACGCTTGGCCATGATACATCCTAGAAACCTATGTGAATACTAACAAGTCTCGAAAAATGTCCTTAATAGATTCAGGCCTTAGAAAGTTTCAAGAAAACTGGTCTGTAGATACTACCATAAATAGATGATGTCTTAACAGCGATTATCCCAAGAAAATTTCAATTTAAAATACTTTTGTACTATAAATACCAGTTTAAATAAAACAAAGACCACGTAATTAATTCAAATAAAAAAAATACCGTGTGAGTATGCCATATTACCAAGAAAAACAACCTCTACCACGAAACTCACACGCTCTTGTGCAATGCCAACCTAAATAACAACGATAGAAAAAACATCTTTTACTTATCCATATTTTATACAATTGTATTAAAGCTATGTCACTAATCAAATAACATACAAATAAACTCTAAACTTTTGTTCATATGCAACGTGTATGTGAAACATTCATAATGTGTAACAAAGTCCTCTTCTATTAAATCTAATCATCATCTGATCAGCACAAGAGTAATTTTGGCGAGTATCTCTCAATATAAGTTAGAAAAAACGATAGCCAGAAAACATAACCTAGACGCAACGCTAGTGAACCCCGTCTTAATCTCTACTCGCTGTTATACTCAATGACAAGTTAGAAACCTTTCGAAAACGTATTCACTATACAATTGGTTTTGCGCTTCTTATACTTTAGGGTAGGTAACGCTAACTTAGCTTATCATTAATTATCTGGTAATCGAGTAATGCCTTAATCATAAGTCATAATAAATGTTTTGGTACCCTATTTGCATGAATTGTATTTTCGTTCACGCACGTGGTTCGTACGTAGTCTTTTGCGCATCGATACAATCAGCGCATGATCATCGCGGTTGATTGCGCGCGTCAATCCGGTCGTTCATCAAACGCTTCATGAAACGTTATTAATCGCACAGCAGTTTAATCGATTTCTATTCGCAAATCGTCGAACTACGTGTCACTATCAATCACGTATCGATGCAAAAAACATAAAGAACACAAAATCAACGAGTTCAATCGGCTTCTTCATCAGCATTTATATATTTATATATCACATGAATTTATATTTAGCATTCTCTGGTTTTTGTTTTTTATTTTTATTTAGTTTTATATATTCTTGTAATAATTCTTGTTTCTACGTTTGTTATACGCTCGATTTTATTCTCTTATACCCGATGTGAGTTTGTATATAAATATTAGTTAATGCACTTAATTTTGTTCAATTTTCTCTTTGTTATTTTGCATGATTTTGAATCGCGTGTTTTTGTTCAGATAACTGTTTTTTATTTCTTTTATTTACATTCTATATAGTTAATTCCGTTAGGACTAGTGCATGAAACGCAAACAGGTCAGAATGTTGCAAGTTAGAATTAAATTAGTTTCTCCTTTTGTTTCTCATTTGTGTGTTGACTGTCCTTTCGTGATCAACGCGTCGATTGATTCGTGTATTCGTGGTAAAAAAGCTAAAAAGGCATATCGTATGCGTCCACTTGGTTTACTTTGGTTATCTCAAGGTTTATCAAGAAGAAGAGTGACGAAAAATATGTCATTGCATTTATGTGCACATATATATCGTATGTAATAGTTAAAGCATTCGGTAGCATTTTGTCATTCATGTTTTTTTATAGTTTTTTTGGTTAAATATAGGAATGAAACACTCATTGGCCGGTGAAGATATAACCTGATCCGTTTTAGAAAAATATCTTACATAACCAAAAATCTCGCGCAAAATGTGATCAAACTTTAAGGTTATGTGAATATTCGCTAGTCTTATCAATTAGTTATTCAAAGAGTTCGTTAAGTTTTACGAAAATCTATTTACAATGCGTGTAATTTGCTTTTTGTTCATTGATTCATACTTAAAACAGTACATTAAGAATAAAGGAATGAAATAATTAACGAATAAAATAATAAAAGAATAATATTATGTTAAAAGTAAAAAGTTCAAAGTTAATTGTCAAAAGAAAACTATTACTCGTAGTAACAAGAAAACGAATATATTTTTGTCAGAATGTTTGTACGTTTGCACAAAATTCGTTAAACCACAAATAAACGTGGATAGAGAGAGAGAGAGTGGGTGTGAACAAGTGAGTAAAATCAGTTCCAAGTTCCAAGTGTCAATCCACAAAATTGCAGTGTTCAATCAATTACAGGCAAATTTGCCACACTCTTGCATGTAGACGAGAAACGAACAACAAAGAAAAAGAAATCACTGTGAATCCTGTGGTTATGCTTAGCAGGCTTGATTGCGGTTACGAAATGAGGCTTTGCCAGGATGCCAGAGTCTCTGTAAGAAGGTCATCTTCGGATTGCCGATGATATGTTTGAGGTGCTAAGCAAACCTTTCCCGAAGGGTATATGTTTGGGTTCGGGTGAGCGTTGTACTAGCAATGGCTGGTTCAGTTGAGGTCCTCGCCGTAGACGTTGGTGAAGCTGTTGTAGTGATAGAAGAAGAAGATCAAGAAGACGGCGAATGCGCTTGGGAATGTGATCCGGGCGATCACGTCAATCGTCTTCGCGACGCGTATCGGATGCGGCGGTTCCTTCTTGCGCACCTGAAATAGGCAAGACTACTCCAGGTTAGACCTTTTAGCAGGGTGTTTGGTGTCGCGGCCGCACAAGGAGGAGCAAAAACGACACCAAAACGCAAAAAGAAACATGGAAAACGTACTACGAACGGAACAGAACGGAACAGAACGGAATAGAAGTTTGTATTTTTGGCGGGAAGCTGACACACCAACTTTGCTGGGCCTCCCACGGCGATCTGAGGTCTACTTTCTTAATATGTTTGTTTTTTGGTGAAAGCAGCAAAGCAATAACGTTGTGTGCGAAGGGACACTGCTCACGGTAGTCAGGAACAGTCGGTTGGTGTTGGTTTGTGTTTGATTTATACGAGTTTACAGATGTTTTTGATTTTTGGTTGTAGGTGGTTGGTATTTTGGGCTAAAGTCAGAGTAAATATTACCTCGGCGCATCCGTTGTTCGCCGCATGCGTGCACGGATTTGGTCCACACGTGGTGCACGAGACGATTTCGTTGGCCACCGTCGCCGAGTCGCGCTTCTTGTCGCTCTGCACAGATAGAAAGCAAAAAAGGGACGTCCGCCACGAAACGCCCAGCATTAGTTATCACCCGGGTGCACACGCCGGGCAATTCAACAAACACACGCAATCACATTCGACAATCACTAATTCACTCTCGTTTTCATTGTCATCATCAAATCTTACGAGTATTGTTAGTCGGAAGCGGTTCTTGTGAAAGAGGCTAAAAAAAGCAAAAATTAACGAAACCAAAAACGCAAAAAAATGCTTTCGGTCGATGGTTAAACGCCTTGTCGTTAAAACTAAACTTTCGGATGGCCATTAAAAGTCGAAGCAATTTGATGCAATGGTTATTAGATTACTTTTTGGGCCACGATTAGATACGATCGATGTTAATTTCCACGAGCAATCTTCATCTCGACTTACGAAACTCGAGAAAGTTGGCTGTTCCCTTGGAAAGGTCGGTGTATCAGCACAGTATGCCGAGAAAAATTCTTGCTCTATCGAGTCCTAACAGAACAGTCATAAAGTCAGTACATATCGACAATCAATAAAATTCGCGTTCGCATTGTCAGATATTGTTATTAGCACGCACTTTGCCACAAAGTAATCCAATTGTTAGTAATTGTCATGTAGTAAGATGATCTAGAAATAGTGCAAGTGTGCAGGAAACTCAATATAAGCGAAGAAGAGGGCGAAGAAACGTACAAGACAACGAAAAAATGTAGAGATAGAAGTAGAATAGAGATAGAACAGGCATTTGGGCATGCAAGAACAACGTGCGAGTTATGTACAAACACTTACCCATCGAAATTTAACATGCCAATTCAAAACACGTCAAAATTTGATCAGTTTTTGGGTCTTGATAAAATCATCAATTATTTTTGAGATAATATTGTGTTGCAAAATCGCAACATTTTCTTTTGCGTTTGTTCATTTCTTGTATGTTTTGGTTTTTCTTTAATTTTGAGAGAGATGGGGGGCAGAGAGGGACAGCATGCGCATGCAAAGCTCGCTGTGCTTGGACTTATTCAAATGGGGCCTTATTCCAGGGTTTGGTGGTAAAGATAGCGGTATAAGAGGGGCGGTGGTTATGGGGCAATCTTGGGGCAACTTTAAGAGGACATAAAACCAGGTTATTTCAAAATAGAGGCTATAGGCTGAGAGGGGTGGAAGGGTTAGTTCAGTATCATTAAAAGAAAACGTTGAAAAGAAAAAAAAATATGTGGTTATGTATAGTGGTTGTGAGTATAATTATTGAAAGGCTGATAGTGGCGTTCTCAGATCGTTATATATGTTCAATCATAATATATAAGGGCCTTTTTGAGATAGAGAGATAGATATAGATAGATAAATAGAGAGAGGGATTTGTTTGCTAGATGGCTTACCAGGGGACTGGCCAGGATAATGCCTATCCTGCTGAGCACAGCGGGCAGTCGCTGTAACATGACCAAAACAACGTACATCTTATATGACCACACATGCTCTCATAGTCATTGTTTTTAATGCTTTTGTATCTCTTGTTTTTTTACTATAAGGTTTGAGAATTTTGTAAAAAAAATATGGTTTTGGAAAGTCGTATTACCAGATTATTGTGTGTATTAACACGTGTAACTATTGACAATTTTGCACATTTGTTACAGTGTTTAATTTCATCGAGATTTATTTATAAAACAAAATAACCAAAACACATGTTGTGTGAGAAGGAGTACACTAACTATGTGATTCAATTATTCGTTCTGCAACGCACTTTTAGACTGATATTCATAGTCAATTTTTTACATTAATGAACGAATATAATCATAGTTGTCTATAAATAACTTTAGTTTTTCATAGGCTCTAACAAGCCTTAGGATATTCTCAGGAATTGACTATGAATACAATGTATGTATCATGCTATTTTTCTGTAAAATTTTTATAGAAATTCTGCAATTTTTGTTGATAGATTGATATTTCTTTAAAGTTCATCTGGATCTATCAAAACTTCCTGATCTTCAGAAGAACCTCATTTACCAGGTTGGAAAATAGTTTCACGATTTTTTCTCAGGTGTTATAACTCAAAACGTTTTGAATACTGCATAGCAATTTAATAAGTACAGTGTAATTTTTTTCACATTAATTAATTGTCACTTAAGTTATACACAGATAAATTAATTCGTTTTCTAATTCGTTCAGCTGTGTACACTCTAGCATGTTTAATTTTGATTGAAATGAAAAGCCTAACAGGATTTAGAACGTTTATAAAATTTGCTGGAACATGACGTGAAGTATTTTCAAGAAAGAGTTAAGAATGTATGTTTTCATATAGTTTTAATGATAAAATGCATTATACATACACATTAAAATCGACTGAAAAATGCGAAAAAAGGTATATAAATATACATTTCTTCAAAAAACCATTAATGTCATGTTCAAAAAAATTTAAATATCTATTAGAATGGTCTTAATTCAGCCGACTCAGTTCAGTAGAATTTTCTTAATCGTGCACGCAACTTTAAAATTGATCTGACGAGATTTTCAAAAAAATGAGAGTTTGGCCCGGTAAATGATGTTGTTCCTTAGGAAATTCCCAGGAAACGACTAGGAATACTAGTGTAAGACTTTATTTTCTGAAAATGTAACATGAACATGCGTTGGCGGAACGAATTCTTGAACAGTTTACCGCCATGAGAAAATCGAACGAATTGAAAAAACATTGGCATGCACTATGAATATATTGGTTTGGCATGCATATATATTCTCATAATAAGATAGACAAGATGATAGATAGCCAATACACGAAGGTAGATATATAGAAATATTACTCAGAGAAATTTGCAATAATTGTCAATAATAAGTAACAATAAGAAACAAAACAGGTAGAGTAAAAGTGTGATAAGAACGAACACTGTCACACAAACTGGCACAAAAATATGTGAGATTTGCTCTCTTTGAATTGTCTTAGTTTAGCGCATGTTGAAGAAAACAAAGGACTAATGTAAAATCCGCTCTTTCTGGCTGTATAAATCGCAATGAAATTGATTGAGTAGTCGAGAGTCATATAGAAAAAGACAAAGAGAGGAGAATCCATAAATTCCGAGCAAGGATTTGAGTTTTTTTATTGAATTGCATTGCAATTCCTTGAATTGAATTTTTCTGCTTTCCTTTAACACTTTTGGTAGTTTGATATCAAAACGGAAAAAAAGAGATCAACGAATAATCAACAGGCATGAGTTTTGAACTCCCAAACAGTCGCTGTAGCCTATGTGGGGTCACATGGTCTGAAAAGGGTTTAATAGCTCCCGGAAAGGGAGGGCACACGAAAAGGGTTATTAATGATGGAGGAAATTTGTATTAATTAGTACCGGCGTTCGCCGGGCTAGTCTTGATTTTCTGGCATATGACTTCAGAACGTGCTCTGCGGTTTCGTAATTACTTCTTGGTTTTGATGTTTTGACCCTAATATTACAAGTTCTTAATCAGATACCATAAATATCTGAAAGTACTGGCACTTATTGCATTTTTGGTTTTGCTTTCTCTATATCGAGAAATTTTATATCTAGAAGCATCTCATAAGCTTAATCAATTCTTAGAAAGAGGTTTACGTTAAAATTCTTGAATTTTAATGGAATATTATTCGTTGATCCTTTTTTTCATCCTCACTGAAATTTGTCACTAAATCATAATAATTCATATAAATCACGAATAAAACCCAAAATAAAATATATATTTTAGACGTTTGTTTGAATACCCGAAAACAAAGATATGAAAAAAATGACATCAATGGACTTAAACGAGAAAAAAACGGTGATGAAAAAAGACTCACTTGCGTGACGGGATTCTCTCCGGGCCTATAAACGACGTTGTGCAGGGGCCGCTTCCGACCCACGTAGTTTACGCAGACGAACTCCAGCAGGGAGGCGTAGATGAAGCACATGCACACACCGTCCCACACGTTCATCGCCGTCAGATTCGAAACCACCGGCAACGTCGAGCGGAAGCCGTTCGACGTTGTGAAAAAATTGAGCATCGTTGTTACACCTAAAACCGTGCATTTTAAAACCCAGCCTAAGCGAGAGCTATTCGACATCAGATGGCGCTGCTAGCGCCGCAACCTCCTTCCCAAAGACATTACCTATCATGACTCTAGCAGGTACTGCGTTCCATTCCAGCCAGAACGTGATGAACGACGACGTCACGAGTATGATACCCGGAATGAACACCGTCGTGAAGTAGAAGGCGCGATCTCGAGTGAACTTTAAGTCTACTCGTAGGCAACTGTAATTGCCTGGAGACAGGTTGGACATACATGTACAGTAAATGGATTAAAAGTTCTTAAAAGGGATGAATCTCATTTACCAGGTCAAAAATGTATTAATTTTTCCACGGTTTTAAAACTTAAAACGGTTTGATTAAAAATGGCGGTCATGTTACATTGCCTTGTTTGTTGAGTTGCTCAGCTGCGTACACTCATAATTTTGATCTAAAATGATATGCCAAAATGTTTTTACAAAGTTAATAATACTATCTTGAATACGACATTGAGTTTTTTCAAGAAAATGTTAAAATTTTATATTTTATGGCAGTTTTATATTTAAATGTCGCTTTTCACTTAGAAAATCGAATTAAAAATACGAAAAAATATAAAAGATATAAAACTTTCCAAAAACAATTGTCGTCATATTCTAGAGAATTTAATTATCTATTAAATTAGCCATCATACAGCTAAATTGGTTAAGTAAAATTTTCAGAATCGTGTACGCAAAATCAAAAAACGGTATTGAGAGAACGCGTTTAAAGTTGGATAAATATACATTTTGTATTAGCTTTATGAGCTATATCTTCTTAAATACTACAGCTATCGACTTAAAATTTTGAGGGAATATTCTAGAATAGTTTACCAATTCAAAAATACTATTTTTTAATATTACCAAAAAATTATTTTTCTGACCTGTTAAATGAAGTTCACGTCTTAAATCATTAGAGCAGCAATTTTTAACTACAAAGGAACGTACAAAAGAACTGTTCACTTTAACTAGGTCCTACTTGCTACTTTACCATTTACTCTACGATTTTTCTACTACGATAGATATATCTACTCAACTTAAAACTACTTAGTGAGAAGAACGTGTGGTGAATTTGTTGTTTTTTTTAAGTGTATCTTTTGAAACTTTGATTCCCAAGATTGTGATCACATTCAATGATTTGAACAACCGGAAGTTATTCCGGATAAGACGCATTGTGATTGGACAATCACGTGTAGAATGTGTACAAACGTCACATAGTGCAGACGCAGATATATCGAAGATGTTAAGTATAAGAATTCAAAAATTGATACAAAACCAAAATAAAACTATAGGTACTTGATACCAAACAAAAATACAACTGAGAGTGAAAGAGGTAACTTGTTGGTACCTTGCTTTTCGAAACGTTTTTGGCAGAGGTCGCAATTGAAAATCCCTCCGTTAGTGCTGATTGACTTTCGTCCTGGAAATACCCATCAATCAAATCGCACTCGTCCGCTTTCAATTTGGCAAACTTTACGAACACAACGAAATTGCTCCAAAAAATAATAAAACACAAAAAAAATCGAACAGAAAAGAACAGAAAAATCATAGAATTGAAAAGCAAAATTCTTGTGTACTTTGCATCGGAGACAGATATTCGAGATGTGTGTAATTATTCAGACTATGGCTATTCAAATCAATTTGCCTTAGGAATCAATAATATCAAAAGACTTTCTCACTCAGTCAGAGAAATTAACAATAATTTGATACGATGAGAATTTGCTAGTTTTCCTCACAAGCACACAAGACAACGCTCGCAAAATATTCGCAAATTATAGCCGGGATCAAATGTATAACATTACAGGGAGGGACGCAAGAACGCAGCAAAAAATTGAGGCAAAGCGTTCTGCTGACTATGAATGTTGTTTTTTATTTCATTTTTTACTTTTTTACTATGCGGTCGTTTTTTTTTGCAAATGGGCGGTGATTAGCTGGTGCTCTAAACTACGGGTCTAATGGAGACATTTCGCCCGCATATATGTCTCAATTAGTCCGCTAATAATGAATATTACCTCGCCAACTGGATTTAGTTGGGCAGATCATGGTCTGGTTCTCGATCAGATAGGCGTTCAGCGTCGTTAAGCTTGGAGATTTGCGTAGCACATCTTCTCGGTTCTTCCATACGTATTTTATGGCTGTTTGTTCATAAGAGACTAAAAAAGAGGCAGAAAAAGTACACAAAGTTTGTAGGATTAGTAGAATCAAGTACTTTAGAAGTTGGCAGGAAATGTGAATGAAAGCCATGTTTGAAAAAATATGAAGTCTTTAATTAAAGACAAGACTCTGATCATATTTAAAATGGGAGTCAAAACATTAAATGTTAAAATGGCAATGTTTCATTGAAACCCGGGTTTCGAGTACTCGTGTTTAGGAAATTCGATTTTTGACTAATGTTTCATATTCATATTAAAATAGCAATTAATATGTGAAAATGCATTAAAATCCGGGTTTCGGCTTTTCGAGTTTATGCTATTCAGGTTTTGATTAAACATCTTTCGTGTTTATTGCACATTAGAAGTTTTAGCATCTAAACTTTGAAATGTGAAAATTTCACCGACACCCGTGTTTTGGGCTATACGAGTTTAGGGTACTAGAGTTTGTTAAAAACCCGTAAAACTAAGTTAAACTAATACTCTATTCATATTCACAATTGCACTTGAAAGAGCATTACCTATTAATATAGAGAACTTTGATTGAAATCCGATTTTCGAGTTTACCAGTTATTCGGTTTTTATTTGAGAATTTGTTCGCGTTTAAAAGTATAGTTGTAGCACTTACATATGAAGAAGTAAAAAATTCATTGAAACCCGAGTATCGATGATTTCAAAATTGGTTTTGGTTTCTCGAATTTAGAATATTCAATTTTGATAATATGTTTAAAATTGTAGTGACAGAGTGAAAATCAATGAAATTCGAGTTTCGGCATTTCGAGTTTTTTTTTATCAAAACTCATATTAAAAATGATGGTTGCAGAATTTAAATCTTTAAACATAAACATTCCTTTAAAACCCGAGTTTCGAGTAATAGGTTTCGTAATATTCGAGTTTCGATTAACCGGGTTTCAGAACACTGAGTCGTCTTAAAATTGAAAACGTCGAATGTTTTGTATATCAATGCAAAAACCGAAGGAAATTACAATATCGAAAACATTTAATCTGAAAATATTTAAACTCCCGAGCTTTCTGTATTCTGTTACAAACTTTATATCGCGTAGTGCCTTGTTCGAAATTTTAAATGACTGTAGGACTGTATTATAAGGACTACACAAAAATTCGGTTATTTCCCCCTCATAATAACATGCAAATATCAAAGGCAAACATGCCAAAAAATATCCAATAACATTTTGGTACACTTACTGCTTTCCATTGCGAAGGAACACAGCGGATCGTCAAACGGGAATATGTTTAAACTGCCTTGACACGAAAGGATGAGATGCCGTCTGAAACAGGAACGCATCCACATCAAACCAGAAAAGGACTGATATTGACGCTGCATACCTTCGTTCAGGTATACTATTCAAATGATGTGTAAAGAAATATTCGTCGTCATACAAACAAATTTGAACATTCAGTGGAATATATATATAGAATCTTTGTTAAACTCTGGTATGTTTATTTTTTTTATCTCTTTATCTTTTGCAAGGTTGAATAAAAGATGATCAAAATATGCATATTACCGCATGAGATAATTGACGCTGCCATTGCGAAAGATTTTCACCGCGAAATGCACCGGAATGAGCGGATCCTTGAAGTCGCCGTGCATAATGAAGTACGTGTCGGGCAACCAGATGTCGTTGTGATGGTGGATAGCATTCAGATGGTCGTATTTGCTCTTGGAGTCGTACTGCAGACGTGGATCGAACCATTGTTGCTGCAGCAGGAACTCTACTTCGTATTTCTGCAAAGCAGATCAGACCGCGGAAAAGGCACGCATGAAAGATGTGCAAACGTGACACATTCGAGACCAGATTTACTGACGGAAGGTGTGGAGTAAATATAGAAGGAGTTTATGTAAAGAAGGTAACTGGATAAATGCGGGAGAGAAGTCTCAACTTTGTTTTCGTAAAAGGTTCTAACAGAAATAATAAAATATGTTTTTAAAAAAATTTAAACTCGAGTTTAGGATAATGGAATTTAGGATAATCAGGTTTAGGGTATTCGTGGTCTCTTAACGTCCAATATTTCCGATGCAGGCGCTTTAAATGCTAATATGTCTCGTGTGAGTATTCGAGTTTAGGATATTCGAATTTACGGTATCCGGGTTTTGTCAAACTCAATATAATTGTTATTTATGACTGCAGATGCTCGAACTTTGAATATTAAAATGCCAAAATTTTATTGCAGCCCGAGTTTAGGAAATTAGTGTTTAAGATTATAGAGGGTAGGGAATCCGGGTTTTCTCAAACTCAATGATTTCAGATGTGGGAGCTCTGATTGTTAAAATGTCGATATTTCACTGAATCATATGCTTAGTATATTAGAGTTTAAGATTATCGAGTTTAGGGTAATCGAACATTTCAGATGAAGGAGCTTTGACCGTTAAAAGGTTGGAATGGCATTGAAATCTGTGTTAATGGTATTCTAGTTTAGCATATTCGAGTTTAGGGTATCTAGGTTTTCTCAATCTCAATATGATTGTTATTTTTTTTTATTACAGATGCATGAGATCAGAATATGGAATTATCAAAAATTCATTGAAACCCGCTTTGATTTTAATATAATTGAGTTTAGCGTGTCCGAGTTATATCAAAATCAATACTATCGTTATTTTTAAGATTGCAAACGCATGAGCTTTGAATATTAAAATGCCAAAATTTCATCTAAATCCGAGTTTAGGTTTTTCGAGTTTAAGAGTATCGAGCTTACGTTAGCCGGGTTTTCTCAAAGGCAATGCTCAAACTCAAAGATTTCAGATGCAAGAACTTTGAATGTTAATAATTTCATTTAATCCCGTTTTAGGGTATTCGAGTTTAGGATATTCCAGTTTCGTTTATCCGATTTTTCCGGAATCAGTGCTTTTGTTACGAACTGTTTCACATTTTCATCGAAGGAAATCATGACAGGATGGTTAGGAACCTACAAAGACGTAATTGAATTTGTATTGGATGAAGAGACACTTTGATATTTCTAATTAATTACATCACATTCCCATCAATTACGCTACAATCATGCAATGCGTACAAATAGTTTCGAAACCAATTAAAGGGTTGACACTTACCAAACTAGATTCGTCCGGTGATGCTAAACTTAGCAGGAGGACACTGACGTTAACTGTTAGAGTCCCTACAAACAAAACAATTTCTAGTTAGCTAAAATTGACTATTATTACCATAGTTATATATGTAATATGTAATATTAAATTGTTGTCTGGTGATTTGAGTAGGAATATTCACGTATTAAGAAGGTATTTGCACTGAGATTATGGTGAAACATTCGAAGCATGTCACACGTGCTCAACACGTTTCTTTCCCAAGGCAATTCATTACTTTCTGGCACAATAATTGGGTTCTAGGAAAATCTATAGTACCTAAAAACAGTTTACGAACAATTACGTATTTCAAAGGGAACGTATGAAAAATTAAAGCTGCCAGAATGGATCGATTTATCGATTGTTAGTACGTTGTATGTAACCAGACCAATTTCTATATATCTAGTTAATTTCTACAAAATGTTCTCGTATATATATATATTTAGTAATCGGATAATTGGCTTACTGTAATCTAAGCAGTCTTCAAGGAAATACATTTGGAAATCTAGAATGTATTCATAGACATAAAAATAGGTTCTAATCATATTTTTATCGTATATAGTTTGATAATTTATATTAAATTTTCTATAATACACAACTTTTGAATACTGTAAGCGATTACTTTGTATCCCTTATTAAAATGAACAGAACTACCGAGAGTAGAGTAATACATCAATATTCATAACAATTTTGTGACGTGCAAAGTGAACTAGGTCTCAAACACTCAACGCAGGACAAGATTAATAATTCAGATACACTTTAAACTCTAAGGTAAATTATACAAAACTGTGTTTGTTGCAACAACAAAGTATCAACTTCCACTCTAATCTAATTTCCACTGAAATTCTACAAAAGCTCCACTCATCAACTGATTATCACCATATTCAGATTAGTTCGAAATCAAATTTTCAGCTCACTGCTGTACGAGTGTATCCATTGAAGTTATTTACATTTAAAGAACGATATAAACACCGATACACATGTAACACATATAGTATGATAGCAGGAATATGCAAATCCAAGCAACAAAAACGACATAAAAGGGCAAGCCTGTGTGAAGCGTTGTTGTCCTAGATGCACGCCAAGAAAATGGAACAACGAGCAGGACTTTGTGCGGCATGTAATGTGACAATAGCAAAGCACACAGAAGTACTTTGCAAAAAGCATCACCAAACCGAAACCGAACGAAAACAAAAAAGCCCGAGGGAATAATTCTTTGCTGTTTTTCTTTTTTGCTCGGTTCATTGTCGACCTTTTTTGTAGTGTTCCAAAAATCTGTTCTTTGTAACACGCCACTCTGATGTTAGCCAAAATCTTAAGTGTTATCCAATCTCAAAAAAAAAGTTTGATGCAATTTAAGGGCAATGGCTTCATGTTGATTGCTTTTTGCTCAGTTTTGTAATCAACGCAAAGATGCAGACGTTACTAGTAAACATTGATTACGATAGGGGGAAAAGGACAATTTATCGAAAGATATTTAATCGAAGTCATTTTATGATGACATTTTACCGAATATTTCAACTAATATTTTATCAAATAAATGTCCCTTCGATAAACTCTTTATCGAAGGAACACTTCACTAAATTAACATTTCATTGAATAGACATTTCGTCGCATGAACATTTTACCGAATTAAGAGTTTTTATGGAAACAATGAAATTTAGCAGTTTGCATCTCCACTCTTTGTGACTCCATTTTTTGCTGACATCTCTTAATGCGGAGTTAATAAAATGACCGTTCAATAAAATATTTATTGATAAACTGTCCGTTTGTAAGAATTAAGTCGTTTGAAGAAGAAAACGTGTGGGGTGAATGCGTAAACATCAAAAACAAAGGAAGATCTGAGTAGAAGAAGTTTTTGTATTAACTGAGCGAGCTAGAAACTGAGATAGAACAACAAACACGGACCACCGCGATGTTTCGATGGGGAATCGAACACGACCGCCTCATCCTGAGGGTGGCGCAAGCCGCAGCAAAAGTCGGCATCTGGAAACAGGCAACAACAGAGAGAAGGCCATCAACAATCGTTTTCCGGTTCCTTTACAGGAATATTTCTTATAGTACAAAACAACTACAAAGTACACTTCTTAATTTTCCTAACTTCCCTCCCGGATTACACTCTAGTTTCATATTCAACGCGACCGCAACATAGACCGAACATGGTTTTAATCTCGAAGAGTTAGGTTGACGTTTCAGTATAAAATTCAATATTTTTGTGTTTGGGAAAGACTAAAACCACCCTGGATGGGTGGCGGTTGGAAGTTATTATTAGTTTTTATTGCACGCCTTTGCCGCAATGCGCTTGCTCCTCACGGGGTGCATTTTACAACTTAATCAAATATTCATGTTGTGTTCTTTTTCATGAAGAAAAAAGATATGAGGTTCTATTGATCGTTGCAAAGTTTGATAGTATATTTTGAAAAGTTATGAATAGATTAGTTTTATTATATGGTTATTTCATTGGGAGGACATTTAATCGATTTTGATATAAATGTTGCTGGATGTAAATGGATGTTCGAATTTTAATAATAATTGAAACATAGATAGTTTATATGTTGGACAATATTGACAATTTTGATATTTTAACTATCTATAAAAGTTTCGTAATGAATATGTTTAATTCCGCTGTGTCCATTATTTTTTAATATTTATATTGGAGCTTAGTTTTTTCTTCTATCTTTCGGTTATATAGCGTTTAACACCTTGCGAACACGTTAGTTTTTCCTCCGTCTGATCGGGTCTCCCCGTACGTGAGTTAGCATATGCGTTTTTTACGGGAATGAGTTACAGGCTCATCACCCAACCCTCCTTTTAGTAATTATATTGGACATTAATGATCAATTTGAATTTTTTAATTAGCTATGAAAGCTTTCATAATAAATGTCTAAATAATATTATATTCGCTTCGGAGCCTTGGCCATCGCCTTAACTGGCCATTAAACCGTTTATATTCAATTTTTATCGTGGTATACATTATTCTTTCTTATACATGTATATGAATATATGTGTGATTTTATCACTTTGTTCTTATTGTGATATTGGGATGATGGTGATGTTGTTGTTAATGTTATGGTAATGTCGTAGTTTTCTCCCTGTTGATGTTGAGACATGTGTAGTAAAATGTACATCATGAAGTGTATTGGGTGTTACATGTTATGAAGTTATTTTGATAATGTTAAAGTATTTTTTGCTATGTGGATTTATAATGTGAATTGTTGGTGTGAATTGATTCAAATGACTCAAACTTGTGGGAGCTCACCCCGGGGACTCGAACCCAGTACACCTGCACCGTAGACCGCAGTACTACCAATTGTGCTGATGGGCTTTAATTCTTTAATTCCACTGAATTATTTTTTGTTTCGATATTTTGTTTTTTGCAATAAAAGTTAAGAAAAGCATTTCTATTTCACTATGAGTGGAAATTTAATCGAAATTGCTACGAATGTGGTTGCTCCAAGTTTAATAAGAATTATAACATATATATTTTTTTATGTGGAACAGTAATGAACAATTAGAAATTTTTAATTAGCAATAAAAGCTATCGTAATAAATGTCTATAATAGTTTGCGATATTTATACTGCAGTTAATAAAAATTAGAATATGTTCTAATTTATACTTGATGGACATTATATTTGACATTATACATTATATTGGACATTATATTTGATGGATATAAAAGTTTATGTGATAGATAATAATGGACATTTTATTTATTTATGATTATCTCTAATAGCTTTCGAAATAAACATCTTCAATTCCGCAATTTATTATTTGTCTATATTTATATTACATATGTAAATTACTAGCGTTTTGCGCTAGTTTTTTTTTTTTTGAAAAATATATCCGGATATTATATACTTACTTTCATAACATTTGTGCCTGGAATAATTAATCGAAATTTAGAAAACTATTTATATTTCATTGAGCGGTCATTTAATCGAAATCGCTAGAAATTTTTACTGGTTGTGTCAATTTTAATAAAAATTTAAACATATATAGTGTATATATTGAACAAAACTACACATTTTTATTTTTAAAATTATCTATTAGATTTTTCGAAATAACTGTCTTTTTTCCAGCGTATTTTTCATATATTCATACAGCATTTTTTGTTCATACTGCATATTTTATGGTATATCTTAAAATACTATACTCTAATTAAATAAGTTTTAATAACAATTACGCTGAAATGACCCCATATAGCAAAATGACATTCGGTAAACGTTCACTTTGACTTTGACGTTCTCATAACTCCAAAAATTAAAGCCAAGTAAAACAACATGAAACCAATTAATATAATTTCTTGTATGACAAATTATGTTTAAAAATTCCAACGTTTCGTATAATTCTCCATTATCTTTATAGCCCCGCTATCTTTATTCACTTTCGGGCATATTTAAATTCGTGAATGCTTTGCCAACTCCAGACGAAAGCAAGTTAATTTAATGTTGGCAAATTGTAAGTTATGTCGGTGTATGTCTAACCCAGTTTGGGCGAACTTTTCAAGACTTTCTGACGCCCGTACGTTTCCTACCACCCTACGCCCAAAAGCTCGCACATTTTAGCATGACATTGCGTTGACAAACCACGGCCCCCTGAAACAAAGCGCAAACTTCTGAATGTGCTGCTGCGTTGTTTCCTCGCCGTTTGTGTTGTTTGATATTGCGATTATTGCGCTTTGGTTCAACCGCATATATCCGGCAGCTACGAACGAAATAATCAACGCAATCAAATCCTGGATTATTTGAGCAATTCACTGTCAGTTTGATTCGCATTTGCTCCAATTTACGTTTACGCCAGAATTATTCAATTTAACTGAATTATTCAACATTACAACGAGGCATAAAACATGCTTTTTGCATTGTAAATCAAATGTTTTATATGTTTTTATTTGTTGCATTTCTATGGACGAGAATGTAATAAATATTCGATACATTTATTCATGTTCTTGTTTGTTTTTAGATTATTCATTTTTAATAACGTAAACTATGATTTCCTATTTTTACTATTTTACAGCCACTTCAATGATTAAATAGTTTATTATATTATTTATGTATATGAAACAGCATACATGTTAATATTGTAATAATTTTAATTAAGGTTATTAAACGTTATGTTTCTAATGGTTCGGTTAAATATTTGGCATTTGCATACATTTTGAACATATTTTACCTTAATTATTATCCCTGGGAATGTGGTTTTCATTTATTTTATGTTATTTGTAATAAAATGTAGTGCCTCTCAAAATCCATTTATTTGTCATAACATACCGCGATATTTTCCTTTTTGACCTATCATGTCACATCATATTTATTTAAGTACATAACCTGCTTTAAGGACGTATTTATAAGTTATATTTATAAATTATACACTTGGACGTTTATACTCGTCATGCCCTAAACTGCTGTTAAGGACTCATCATCCTTTTAAGACGTATTTATACGTCGTAAATGTTTATGTACAATAGTCAATACTACCGAAATTTCAGTAACATATATTTTGAATAAGATGAATATTCGTTGTTTTCTTCTTAAGATGTACATATACGACATGTCATTGAACGTTTATATATACTCATATACTCATTTATGAGGACTCAACATAATTTTAAGACGTATTTACACATCATATGTGCTAAACCCCATCAGACATATATACTTGTCATGCTATAAAATTGCTATCTATTAATAGATTAAGGCCTCAACATATATGAAACTACTCTATTCCCATGACGTATATACGTCATGGTAACGAAATATCAGTAACATCTATTTTAAAGATAGTTATTATTGTTTCTTCCTCTAAAGACGTAAATGCACACCCTGCTAAAAGATTTAAACCTTAGAATGTAAATTTTAAACAACCCTTTCCAAAATGGTGCTTGAATGAATCCGAATGAATAGGCTCGGTTTCGGTGTATTTACTCACATTTACTTAATACTAACTATTATCATAAACTACTAATAGCAGACGATGTTAATTAACGAGCAGCACATACCTGTCACCGGTGGTAGCAGTCTTTTGTCATATCTATCCGGTGTTAGCAATTCATCCAGAAACTCCTTGTCCGACTTGCCCTCAAATCTGCAAACAACAATTCTCGGTCAAGAACGGTTGGTTATGACGAATTTGGGACAATTGCGGAGAACAATGTTTTGATCCTGCGGCCAATCTTGCTGTTATTACCGGCGAGTATGTTTAATGGCAAGCTGCAGTGGCCACAGGGCTGTCAACTCGATGCCTTCCGGTCGGGCATCGAATTCATGCAGCATCGATTCATGCTCTTGTGGATGGGTGGGCTTGGCTCTGTACCGACTTGGTGATGTAACAACGCGAGAGATTGTTAATGTTAACACTTTGGCGATCGATCGTCAGCGATCGGACGCAGTGCGTGAGATGTCCACATAACTATTGTCAATTCTAATCTAACTCCACCGGTATGGTATAAATACAGATTGGGTGGGTTCGAGTTTAACAAGCACATCTCATTATTTGACTATTGAATGTATGGATTTGTTCCAGTTCAGAATGAAAGGTTCCAGAATTCGAGTTAGTTCCAGATAGTTATTACAAGTGATATGTTCCCCCATGTCAAATGAGAATTTCGGATTGATTAATATTGAAAGTTATCTATAAAAGTGTTTTACCAGGACAGGAACGCCAAAGTGAGTTTAGAAAGTTATTGTTTCAGATCCAGAATGACTTGTTTGAGTCATAGGGATCTGAGGGGAAATTAAAATGTTATCAGAATCGAACCTAAGCTAGTATTAGTCTCGTTATATTATTCAAAATCATTCCCTTGTATTTTTCTGGGATCAGGATCAAGAGTTGTTACAGGTTCTAAGGAAAGAAACCAACCCTGATGCAGATAGTCGTAGCACTGCAACTTTTTTTAGGCACGGAATCAATTGTCTGTAGTGGAACTGCTATTCATACTCGTCTCAGTGGCAAATTTGGCCCGTGTAGGCTACTAAAAATGATTGATTCTCTAGGTCCTGATCCAGAACTTCAGGAACGACGTAATGACTATCCTCTACATTTCGAATTTCTGATTATGAATTGATTCTATTTCCTATAAGTGTGCACATTAATAATTATTGGACATTCCGCATGAATTAATCCGAAATGACCATTCGCAATAAAAAAAAACAATTTAAAATATATGCACTGTCATTACCTGTAATCGATGGTTTCATTGTGGGGCAATATATTGGAGCTGGGAGGCGACTGTTGCACTTTCTGCTGGACTTGTGTTGTCGACCGCACCAATTTAGCATAGAGTTGGTTCCTGCAAAACATAGTCGAATCAATATCTACCAATGCCTTTCCAACAATTGGCGAGAAAAACATAAAATAAACAGGCATTTAACAATAAACTTTATTGTTTGCTTTGTGTTTATGCCCAATTCGGAGGGTTTATTGTTCCTAGCGTACCCTGAACGATCGAATAAAAGAATATATCGTTTCGGATTGGAATTATTACTATTGAAGGTAAACAGAACTATTATTTATAACTGATCATAACAAGTCTTGGCAATTTCCGGAAAAAATCGGAAGCCGGAATATTGGATTGACGTAGTTATAATCTTCAAGCCTCATAACATAACCATTTGCGAATATATTCTATAATTATTATATATTAATAATATGTACAACATTATAGCGTTTATTTTGGAAAATTCGAATTTCGGTTTCAAGATAATGTTTTAACATATAAAGTTATAATAAAAGCAGTTACGTTTATCTTTGAATATGGTTGTACTTACGAAACATTGGTACTATCTGCCGCAAAGGACTGCTTAGTAGCTAGGAGGGTAAGAGCAGTTGTGATTAACAACCAAGTGTAACCCATATTAAGACATCTGAAACAGAAATTATAGTGGTTAGAATAGTTCTGTTTATATTAAGCGCTTCGTTTTAAGTCATAATAACTGGTGGAATATGTATAAGGGAAATAGTAGAACACCGAGGGTAGGCATGCGAAGGGTGGGAATCCCAAATGGAGCCAGCTCACTAACTCAATCTGAGAAAGTTTGTGAATATATTAATTATGTTATGCAAATCCTTTTTACCGAAAAAAGACAAAAAAGAGTGGATGTCTATAACTATCTATATTTTCGTCATGTCAAAAACAGAGTCTGAGTTTGCGAGGCAGGTAGCCACTGTAGCCACGTAATGAACTCACATTTTCGGAAGGGAAGCACTCCGAGCATGTTGAACGTATGATAGTACGCTGGAATACATTTGCACCGACGTAATAACACCGGCAGTTGAAAAATGTTGCGCGGAATGGTAGCATGGAAAATGTTTATGACTCGCCAGATAAGAGCGCTGTACATTGCTCGCAGCACTCCGCAAATGGCGTTAACTAAAATGGCGAAAGATGTTTCTGTAATTACAAATTTTGATGGGGTTGCATGTCTTTATGATTAATAATATCGCAGTGCAGCGCCCGTCCGTAAATGGCGGCAAAACAAGTTGGGTTTACAACGGTAATAAATCTAGGTTATCTATAGTTTAACAGTGATAGGAAGTATTTAAACGTTATTACCATACTTAAAGTAAATCCGCTGAAATATTGTTAACAATAACTTTGTTTAATATTTGCAATGTTTAGGATAATTCCACAACTATAACGTATTGGAACACAATAATGGTGTTTAGAGTTAGATATATTTCGATATATCTTTTTCTTGTAGTAATAAATAGTTTTACCACATATCATCTTATTTGTCGTAAAATTTCTTCAATATTCCAACTCACAAACTCCAATAAAAAGTATCATACACGAGAAAAGTGTGGTCAATGGAATGGTCTGGTCATAAATTTCACCTTTTCATCAGGTACATTCGAAAATCCTTTATTCACAGATGAGTCTAACCGCTAGTTTTTTGTCTAGGGTCGATTGATTTTCAATCGCACTTTGTTCATTAGACCTTAAAGATTTATTACGCATATCCTACCGCAATTAATCTGGAAGAACGACCTCTTTTTGCAACAGTCTTGAATTTCCAAGTTCGAAAACGCTTACTCGATAATTTGAAAAAGTACTTTTTAGACTTTATTGCTGAAATTATCGAATAATCAAGTAGTTTCCTGCAAACTAAGTGTTAATGTGTTTAATTTAGTTTTAAGTAATTTTATACGCTTCCGTCTTATTTGGGAGGAAAACTCGAGTAAACCCGAAACTCGAAGGTTTCAGTTAAGTAGAACATTCAAAAGGCATAAAAGCTAGGCGATTTTATCAATTTTATACATTTGTCAATTTTCAGTGAAACCCGAATTGAAACCCGAGTTCGGGTTTCGAATTTTACGAAGTATACAAGCTTACCTAGATGATACAAAAATATCGAGTATAATTCGGAAGAACACCGAGTATTTATTCTGAAACTCGAATTTCGGGTTTCAGATAACCGAAACCCGAAGATATTAATGTAATGTAATCAATGTAATGTAATGTTATCATAGAAACTTATAGTTAGTATAATATATTATACCTTTATAATGAAGTAAGTCGATTTCTTTTAAACAAATTTTAAAGTTCCATCTTGTGTGAAGCAATATACATATTTTATTTGTATACGATTGAAGCTATACTTTTTTAACTTTTCCAAATGATTGATTTAATGCATTATTTTACTGGTCAACTCCTCAAAAAAAACTTTAAAATACCTAAATTTTGCTGAAATTTTGTATATTTGGCAAGAGGACTATGAAAATAATGATTTACTATGTACAACAGAATTTAGTAAATGTTAGTAGAGTACAAATAGAAAATAGGCGTTAATTCTGCATATAGTAATATAAATATTTGTATTTCATTTTGTAATATTTATGCAAAGCCTGAAGCTTTGTCGGAAAAGTGGGAAAACAAAATGTTAGTGTACTAACGCTTTTCGAATTAGCTGTCATGAGACTACTGTCGACATAAACGATTGTAAAATATCTGAAAGCAAGTCATCATTCCACCAATAACATGAATATTCGATCTAACATCGAGTACTTGGGAAGTGTCGACGCTCTTCCCGCCTTTAACTTGAATAATGACTGAATAATGGCATCTAGCAGATGCCGGTTGCACAAGCGCCTCCCGTCTGAAAGCAAAACGGCACTCCAATCAAATTAAACTCGTAAATTTGATTTAATTGACTCTGCTGTTTGGTGAAAGAACAGACGCCTTCGTCACAATCAATCACCATGCCTCCACTTTGTGGCAAAATTGCAGAATTGCTTTCAGACCTTCAGACCTCCGACATAATTAAATCCACCACTGTTTAAATATTTCGCCACGCGGAACGCTTTCAATATTTTCCGCCCCCTTTAATCTCCGCTCAATTAGTATGCGGCTGGAAAATTTCGTAATCATCAGACGTGGAGTTGAAAACTTCTCGCATTGCGAAGTTTTCCACTTAGCTCAAATGCGACGGCGCGAGTTTTAATGCGTGGTTTTAGTATAAATAATCAAAATGTTTTCCGCGGAAAAAGTGTCGGGTTTTGCAGGAAACTACTTGTCGTAAGAGAAGGTTGGCCGACAACCGACAGGGCCGCCGCCGACGTCGACGTCGGCTTATAGTCCTCAGAAAATCCCTATAAGCTCACACCTGGATTTCAACGCGCTCCTTTCGCTTCTAATTCAGAGCGTTTCTATTATTTATGCGTGCTAACCTGGAGTATTTGTAATGAGCGTGTTCTTTGCATGTGAGTGTAAGTGCCACGAGCATTAGCGTGCACGCCGGGCCTTGCAAAGCCGCTCCTAGCCCTCGGGAAGACCTATGAAAGGTAGATCACGTCAGGAATTAGTTAAATCTAAATGCGACGACAGTACGAATGGATATGAACAGCACCAGAGTGCAATCATAATCGCATTAGTTTTGCCAGTTGCATGTTTTGAGGATATCTATAAATGCATTTGTAACTGCATGGATTATGCACTTCCGCTTCCTTGGATTTATGGATGTATTGATATATTCTAATGAAACAGCATGGAAATGATGTTAAATTTATTACAGAAGTTAATATTTTAGGATAGGTGATTCAAAATATAGATTTAGTTCATTTTTCGTGGTATTAGATATCTAAACGCATGATTCATTTGAAAAGCAAAGATAATGCGTCCTACCGGCCTGCGGATAAATTGATTTTCCAAATGTTGAACTTCCTAAAATAGAACAGGAAAACCTCACATTAAAAGTAAAGGATCACTTCGGAGAGATTAAGAAATAATCTTAGTCGAGGTTAGGAACGCCAGAAAGTTCTGATGCAGGACAAGTGAGCCAATACAGTCTCAAGGAACAACGGCGCCAGATACTTATCGATTTCTCACGTTTGCATTATCTCCTTTCCACATCCAACAACCAATAACTCCAACATTCAACAACTAAACCGAAGTCGGAGAATCTTGCATAATGGACTTATGAACCGTATCGAAGGATAGGAAACAATACATTCAAATAACAATAAATCAGAAAAGAAAATATGATGCCTTCCATCGGACTTGATTAAAATAACGCAGCATTTCATTTGTTATTATCATATTCCTGACAAACTAATTTCTCCCACTGATTTTCCAAGCCTCTAACTCCCTAAATTAAACGCGGATAATCACACTCCAAAAGTAAAGGCTACGCTTCGGAGAGAAGAAATAATCTAAGGCGTAGACCCGCCGGAAAGTTCTGATGCTGCACAAGCGAGTCAATGAAATTGAAAGGAGGAACGGCGCCAGAGACATCGATTCTTCATGTGTGCATCTCTTTTCCTACACCAACATAAGGCACTAAACCGGAGTTGCGGTCTCAAGGATCCTACCAACATGTGTATACCGAAGAACAGGCCCATAGTGACGATGGGTCATTTGTCAGGTTGATATAAACATCTTTTTTTCTATACATTATTATTTGTGTTAATATAATCAAATTTCAATTAATTCGACGAAAATATATGTGTGCTCCAACCGGACTTGTCCCAGTTAAAGCAGCATTTCTTAGATTATAATCAACTTCTTGCCAAATTAATTTCTCCCCCTGTTTTTTTAAATCTTGACCGCAAAATTGAAGATAAAGGATCATACCCCAAGTGTAGAATTCACATTGGAGATATTAAGAAACAATCTAAGTCGTGGTTAGGAACGTCAGAAAGTTCTGATGCAGAGCAAGCGAGTTAATGAAGTCGAAAGGAGTAACGGCGCCAGACGCATATCGATTCCACAATTTTGCTCCATCCCTTTTCCTGCTCCAACAATGTGACACTAAACCGAAGAAACCGAATCCCGCATTATAGACTTATGAAACCAGCCAACATGTAGACATCGAAGTACGGGTCCATAGTGACGATGGGACATTTGCAAGGATGATATAAAGACCATAATAAAAGCGGCCATTTCCCCCCGAGAGTGGCTATTCATAAATTTATAAATTGCATATAAACTTGGCGAGCTTTAGAAACTTGGATAAACCTAGCCTGGTCAGCAGAAAATATTGCAACAGATGTATCTAACGAACTTGAACATCAAGTTTTATTTATTTATTTTATGCTTCTGCGTATTTTGAACACAAAATGTCTAATATATGATTAATTTAAACTTTACCATCTTCATACTGAAAACTCGTTAAAACTCCTCTCATGTCCTTACTATGAAACTTTAAAACTTTATATAGTAAATTAGCATGTGTCCAGGAAAACTTTACAACATTAAAGTATTTCTGGAACAAAATTCTGAACCATGTTTTGATTAATCCAAATTTTATGTATCTGATTAACTTTCCGGAAAGTCAACCAAAAATTGTAATATTTGTATGAATATTTTTATGAAAAGCAATTTGCATAAATGTGGAGAGTTGAAATACCATTCAGGGAATGGGTGGTGTTTAGTTAGATTTGGTACGGAACGGAAATGTGCGGCTTTCATTTGGCTCAAAAGGTTTACTACGGGCTAACATGAGATAACCACGGATATCCCAAGTTAACTCAATGTACTCGTACGGGTCGCAATGTGGGCAGGCGAGTATTAGAGACAATATTCTATGTGCTTGTATAAATTTCACATTTTGCGTATTTATACCATTGAAAAACACCCAAAGACGGGGCAGATGAATAATACATTTAAGCATTATTCGAGTGATATTCTGACGTCCTAGTTTGAAAGATTCCTTTGTGTGGAATAAGGGTCGTAAGTATAGACTAAATTTGGTTACCTACTCTATGGGGGACTAATAATTATTATTTATTAAAGCACAGCCTTCATGTTTCAAGCTAAATTTGTGATAAAGAAGAAACGTTCGTGCTTCAGTATAATTAGTTTATTATTTATAAATGATTGTACATTATTTGTAGGGTTGTAAATTTATGAATAAGATGTGGAACAAATTATATATCGAGAATTTATAGTGTATTGGATATTATTTTAGTTAGAAATATTTAATTAATGTTAGGAATAGATTTGAGAAAAATCACTCTTTTCAGCTATAACAAGAGATAAAAAGTCGCCATGACATTTTAGAAGCCCCTTGCAACATAATTTTGCATCTTATCATTTGTATTTTCTCTTTTGAAGAAAATATAATGCATCCATTCGTATGGAATACGTCAAACATCCAACCGTCACCGTTATATATTATTATTTTATCATTTTAATGGAAAATATCTAAATTACAGCAATGTGGGGAATATTATAATAAAAAACACAGCAGCAGCCAATATAAGAGTATAGATAGACACTGTTCAGCTTTTCTCTTTTACATCTCATGTTTTATTTTCTACTTACTAAAGAAAATATGATGCCCCCAACCGGACTTGACACAAGAGGCAGTTTGTACTACTCTATTTAAGAAAAGATTCATATATTCGTTTTTCTACCTATATCGTTGTTCGAATTGAATATTTTATTTCTGTTGAGTAGCAAGAGTGTGAGCTGAATTTTAGAGAATTAGGGCCAAATTCCTATCGATTTCGTAGACTTCTGAGTGGAATATTAATAACATTCTCCGGAGGGTTTCTTCTCAAAAGCGATAATTTTATTCTTTTGTCATTTCTTATGGCTAGGTATTGGCAAAGGAGGGAGGAATCAGAAAGAGAAAAAAAATGTGGGCCATATATTCTAGATAATTCCTAAAGGCCACTTACCTTCGTATTTACGAGATGAAATTTTAAAACATTTATAAAATCAAAACAATAATATCATTAATATATGTTAAACTGTTTTATATTTTCAGATACAATTGAATATTTCTCTTTTGTTTAGCAAGACTGAATTCAGGTGTGAACTCTATTTCGGAGAAGCCAGAAAACGATAGGTACTTGGCCCTAAGGTACCTATCGATTTTGTAGACTTCTCATAATGAGCGAAATAATAAATACATTCTCAAACGGTATAATTGTAGTTATCTGCTACAGCTATACGGTGTTGAAGAAGGAGATAAGAATCAGGGAGGGAAGAAGAAGAAAGATTTAGGCCATAAGTTCATATATTCTTAATAATTCCTCAGGAGCTCATAGTTTTATAGTGTATTTCTACTCTTGTCGTATAATGTACACATTTCGGTATTATTTCGATTAAGAAATTGTTATTACAGTCTCATTCTCTTGAGGAAGCGAGCCCCATGCTTGTTGATCAATAAACTATTTCATAGTTTGTTAGATGAAATTTTAAACTATTTATAATAAATAAAAAATTATAACATTATTAATATAGGACATACTCTTGTACATTTTCAGATAAAATGGAATATTTCTCTCGTGTGGAGCAATTCCGCAAGAATCTCGTGTAGGGGCAAATACCTATCGATTTCTTCGAAGACTTCTGGTTGGAATAATAATTACATCCTCTGAAGGTTCTATTCTCAAACGGAATAAATTTATTTTCATCCCATTTCAAATAGTTTGACGTGTTAAAGACGGTGCTAGAAATCAGAAAGAGAAGAAAAGGAAAGATTAAGGGTCATAAACGTATATATTCAGAATAATTCTTCAAGTGCTCATGGTTTTATAGCCTTTTCGTACTTTACGACATGAAATTTAAAAATTGTTTTTATTAAAAGCACCAAACATAAATATAAATTTATGTCAAACTTTTTTTTACATCTTCAGATAAAATTGAATATTTCGAGTACTCGAGAAAAACAATTTCAGACTAGCTGAACCACCTGAACGATATGCAGTCGCCGGCGCCGGTACATTCGTCGATTGGATAAATATCACAGTTTTACATCAGACAACTTCAATTCCATCGGTTTGCGGGGGATCAGAGACGAGGCACCTTTACGTGCTCGGGAAGGCCTACGTGTACTTTGTTTGCCGTCATTTGACAGCCGCGCTGAATTCTTTCAAACTCGCGAAAAACGCAACGAGTCTTTGCTATTTTAAGCGACGCATTTCCACCCCAAGACAAGTCTCAAATGGAAAACAAACCTCTATAATAGTTTTACTTGAAACGTAACCGTTAAAACTTTTCAACTTTATAGAACACTTTATACTTTATAAAACATTTCTTTCGGATGCTGATTTTTTTCAAAAGTCTTTTTTATGTGATGATAAATTTCGCCGGGTTTCGGGGAAATTTTATGAGTGATTTCCCATTATTCCTCTGATTTGTTTGATTGAATCTGACATTTATTATTCTTTGGTGCATCGTCGATGGTGGTAGGCGTAGAGAAGGATATGTGGTTGGTTGGGCTCAGTGTTCGGTGGATGTAGTGGAGGTGGAGTTTTTGGGGGTGGTTTTGCTGTTGGCGCCCGCTGGCAGCGTCGGTGGTGGCGGAGTTTGCCCCTAATCGATACCTCGCTGCGGAACACCGACAACGCGTCTGCCTCCACCGGCACCGTGTGTACGAATGTGGAACTATGCGAGCGTGAAGACAATGTTTCCAGCCGACAGCCCGACCGCAAGAAGAAATCTCTATCTACAGACTAATTTATTACTCAATTACTCAATTACCTAATTACTCAACATGGTAATTGTGGAGCTGTTAAGCGTCGACTCGATACGGTGCGACGTTTGCCCTTTCCTCATCTGACAGATAAATTTACAAGTTTCAAATTTAGAAATTTTTATGTTTGATCGATTTGAACATTTTTGATGTCATCTACTAATCCTATTTCTGATCCTTATATTTCAATGGGGAAAGGGGGATTTTAGTGCACTTTAGCTTTAATTGATTTATGTTCACTGACTGCAATTGCAGGGGGTAAGTAAGATAGCCCTTTTAATCTTTCTTATTCCTGTCAATTTTTTCTATGATTAATTTTAACTAATTAATAATAATATAATGCTTCTTGTTAGAGCTTCTTCTTCTTTACTGCCACTACAGCTCGCTAGCGCGCCTTAGTCTCCCTCCACACCTCCACACCTCCTGATTACTAGACGCTCTTGCAGTACTTTGCATCTTCCTTAGTTTTTTTTGCTATCT